>JAAVMA010000037.1:0-399775 GCA_022985105.1 Penicillium ochrochloron
GTAAAAATCGTATTATCTAGTTGAATTAATGGGTGTTGGTTGATATAATCGAATTTGAAGTTTTGGAATGGGGGTGAGTGGCCCACCCGCTTGTGTGGCCCACTCGCTTGTGGAATACGTTAGAGGATTGCATATTCGATATCTAGTACAGTGGTGTTCCATAAGTCTCCGTCCACCTTCGCTCTACCGCCTAGACTTCCGCTCTCAGTCGGAACTCTACCGGTCTCTAGTCGACCATAGGAGAGACTTCATACTATTTCAAGATAATTTTTGTTCAACTTTTGGCCATTATAATCCATCGATCGGCTTTTAAACATTAATTTTGAGCGGGTGAGGTAGGAAATGGAGAGATTGATTGATCGGCAGAATATTATGTCAGCAGCAGGTGGACGAAGACTTATGAAACACCACTGTATGATGTTTTGGGGTGTCCAGGGTGACTGGGAATTACGTTAACTAACTACTTAGTTAGTTAACTAACTATATAACTAACTTGGTTATAGGAGCTCCTACACGTGCTGGCAGTGAACCCCTAGCGACCCTCCACCGAAAGCCTGACGGCTTATTAGGTCCGGGTAGCCTAAGGCACTAACAGTTAGGAATAACCTCATGCTAGGGTATATCATAACACTAACTCTAAGCGCCCTTATAAAAGCGGCGGTATCTCAGAAAGGAAAGCCCCACCTGGCGGAGGAAAAACGCTCAGTAGAGTGACCTACACACAATTCATCTCCAGTATGTACGGAGTACAGTAGGTACATTCCTAGGGTACATCTCCGTATCTCCACGGAGATGCTCACGACCTCCACAATAACCTTCCTCACAATGGCTTACCCCAAATCGAATCTTCCATCTGTATTACCAAGCTTTTCCACAATTGTCATCAAATCCCATCTAAATTCTAAACCACTGCCAATATCATACCCAGCCAAGCGGCCACTAGTCCTCTTTGGGCGATGTCAATCACGACATTCAGAGCGGAGGTTGCGTGATGGTGTCACGTGATTGAAAACGGAGTCAGCACTTTTTTTTTTCCATCGATCACGTTATTTCGGCAGTCGGGCTGACAGTAACAACTTTCGTATGGAATATAATACAGGATACAGATCTGTATATCATAGGTTGATTGATTGATTGTTTGCAATTGACTTGTTATTCCCCCTTATTCCCCTGAATTGATTTTGTCCAGGGATGATGGACTCCGCTCGGGGGAGGAGGAGGAGGAAATGCCGCCCCCTGAAAATCTCCGCTGTAAACGAGTACGGGCCTACGTAGGTAGGTGATGTATACTATGGGAGTTGACTAGGGGATAGAGTATGTGATTGATATGGAAGTTATAGATAGAGTATACGTAGTGATATTAGGTACTTAGGGGTTGAGTATCATTAAGGCTGTTTCAACTATCTATAATTATCAATGCTGAAACCTCGACTAGCAAGATAGCAATGCTTTTACCTTCATACAAAGTTGGAATTCAATGCGAAACAAGCGCCCAATTTGGTCATGAAATTTGATAGTCGTCGTGGGGCCCTGGGTTCCCCGGCAGCGGGCCTTCTGGCTGGATGAAATGGACCCGGCCAAGACTCTGGTTGCTCCACCGTTGACGACTGTTGGTCAATGTTGGTCAGGGCCTGGATGGGTTTTTGTCTGTGGTCATCGGGGAGAAGAGGGTACGTACACTACGTATGTGTATGACTGTATGTATTGAGAAGGTGGGGTGGAATGCGTGGAAGCTGCTCTACGGTGTCGTGCTCACTGTACCACTGTCAAGGGCCCTTGGACCCGTGTTCTTCTTCTTAATTGAGTCTCATTCTTGTTCCTGGTTCCTGTTTCTTCTTCTTCTTCTTCTTCTTCTTCTCTTCTTCTCTTCCTCTCTCATCCTCCTCCTTCTTTCCATCTTTCTTCTTCCTCCCCGTGTTTCTCTCTGGGTTGTATAGTATTCTTCGGGGAAAGATTCTAAAAGTCCTTTCTCGTTTTTGAATCATTTCTCTATTGCCAATTGCACCCCTCCTCCTTCTCCAATTCCCCCTCTATCCTTCTATACAAACATCATGGCCAACGCTCCTCACGGTGGTGTCCTCAAGGACCTGCTCGCCCGCGATGCTCCCCGTCACGACGAACTCGCCGCCGAGGCCGAAACTCTCCCCGCCATCGTCCTCACCGAGCGCCAGCTGTGCGATCTCGAGTTGATCATGAACGGTGGTTTCTCTCCTCTGGAGGGTAAGTTGCCAAGTCCAATTGCGCAATTCGCCAATGTTTTACCCCTCCATTCGTTGCTTTTGTCTCTGCCTGCCTCGTTGCCTACATGGAATGAATTCCCTCTCTTTTTTTTCGGGAGCGGTGCGGGCGGAGATTGAACCGAGGGGTAAAAAGTGTAAAATGTAATAAATTGCTAACGCCGATCTCGCGCAGGTTTCATGAACCAGGCCGACTATGACCGGTATGTTCTTTTGCCGCCTCCCCCCACCCCACCTTACCCTCCTCCCAACACGATGATGCGATTGGAATGGCATTCGAGCCATGGTCTTATTTCCACGTCGAATAATTGTCTAATATTTGGTCCAGTGTCTGCCAGGACTGCCGTCTCGCTGATGGCAATGTCTTCTCCATGCCCATTACCCTCGACGTCACCCAGCAGATTGTCGACGATAACAAACTCAAGGCCGGCGCCCGCATTACTCTGCGCGATTTCCGTGATGACCGCAACCTGGCCATCCTGACCATTGACGACATCTACCACCCCGACAAGTGAGTTTCAAAGTTTCCACCCGTTTTTCCTACCGTTGCCTGTCAACGCCAATCGCCAATGCCAATGCCAATGTCGGGGTTTATGGTTGTTGCTTTTTCCTGGCTGGTTCGGAGGTCCGCTCGCATACTGCCGATCCCCGCAAATACCCTGGCACAATTTGCAACGTCCGGCGTGAAGAAAGATTATCATCGGGACCACAAGACGGAGCTTCCGTCTGTGATAAGCAGGGGTGATCTTTCTGTCGCTCGTTCTCTGCTTCTACATTGGCGACTGGCAATTTGGCACTGGCATTGGCATTGAGCAGCGTCCTCGGTCGCATGCCTCGATTTCCTTACGCAATGAGGGTGCCGACGGGCGGCTCGTGCTTCTTAGTGGGTCTGGACGCTGACGTATTCTTTTTCCCCTGATTTTAGGAAGAAGGAGGGTGAGCTTGTCTTCGGTGGTGACGAAGAGCACCCTGCTATCGTCTACCTGAACCAGACTATTAAGGAGCTGTACATTGGTGGCAAGGTCGAGGCTGTCAACAAGCTGAACCACTACGACTATGTCGGTCTGCGCTGTAAGTTTTTGTCCCGCCTCAATTGGTCCGGAATGCCTGCCAAGAGCCTACGATCATCACCACTGGATACTAATATAACCGCTTGATAGACACCCCCGCTGAGCTGCGCGTCCACTTCGACAAGCTGGGCTGGTCCCGCGTCGTCGCTTTCCAGACCCGTAACCCCATGCACCGTGCTCACCGTGAGCTGACCGTCCGCGCGGCTCGCTCCCGCCAGGCCAATGTCCTGATCCACCCCGTCGTCGGTCTGACCAAGCCCGGTGACATTGACCACTTCACCCGTGTCCGCGCCTACCAGGCCCTGCTCCCCCGCTACCCCAACGGCATGGCCGTTCTGGGTCTGCTCGGCCTGGCCATGCGTATGGGTGGTCCCCGTGAGGCCATCTGGCACGCTATCATCCGTAAGAACCACGGTGCCACTCACTTCATTGTCGGCCGTGACCACGCCGGTCCCGGTAAGAACTCCAAGGGTGTCGACTTCTACGGCCCCTACGATGCCCAGCACGCCGTCGAGAAGTACAAGGATGAGCTCGGTATCGAGGTCGTCGAGTTCCAGATGGTCACCTACCTGCCCGACACCGACGAGTACCGCCCCGTCGACCAGGTTCCCGAGGGTGTCAAGACCCTGAACATCTCCGGTACCGAGCTGCGCCGCCGTCTGCGCACCGGCGCCCACATCCCCGAGTGGTTCTCCTACCCCGAGGTTGTCAAGATCCTGCGCGAGTCCAACCCCCCTCGCAACGCCCAGGGTTTCACCATCTTCCTGACCGGTTACATGAACTCCGGCAAGGACGCCATTGCCCGTGCTCTCCAGGTTACCCTCAACCAGCAGGGTGGCCGCTCCGTCTCCCTGCTGCTGGGTGACACCGTCCGCCACGAGCTCTCCTCCGAGCTGGGCTTCACCCGCGAGGACCGCCACACCAACATCCAGCGCATTGCCTTTGTCGCTTCCGAGCTGACCCGCGCCGGTGCCGCCGTCATCGCCGCCCCCATCGCCCCCTACGAGCACTCCCGGCAGTACGCCCGTGACGCCGTCTCCCAGGCTGGCAACTTCTTCCTCGTCCACGTCGCCACTCCTCTCGAGCACTGCGAGAAGACCGACAAGCGCGGTATCTACGCCAGTGCTCGTCGCGGCGAGATCAAGGGCTTCACTGGTGTCGATGACCCCTATGAGGCTCCTGAGAAGGCTGACCTCGTTGTCGATTGCTCCAAGCAGTCTGTTCGCAGCATCGTGCACGAGATCATCCTTGTTCTCGAGAGCGAGGGTTTCTTCGAGAAGACCCAGTAAATAATTAAACTGGCATGGCGTGGCATTGCGTTATTGCTGGATGATTGATTGATGGATCATGTGATTTTTTCTTCTTTTCTTACGTTTTTCTTTTGTATTCCCTTGGAGCTACACTTACCCATAGAAGATGTCTATTTTGCTTTTTAAATTGCAATTGGATTCCCCTAAATTAGATCTTACAATCGCATTTTTGACTGCAAATTCGGTGTTTTATGATTGTCGATCTAGACTAGTCGAGTAGCGGTTTTGTATGATTGATATGGAACACCGTTCATGGCGGATGATGTCGATTGCAGATATGGGCAACGATCGTCAAAGTCGGCTACACACGGCACGGTGTGAAGCGCTATTATTAATTACAGTAGTCGATCTACAGTAACTAGATCATTGTGCTCTGTATGTACAGTCTGTACAGTAATGAAAAGACATATGTCGTAACGATTGAGTGACACGTGACCTTGAAATCGCAACCCCATATTATCCTGGCAGAGCCCTGCAAACAATGCAAACAGGAAAGGTCAAGGTCCTCGAGCACTTCATCTATGAGCCTCTCGACTCTCCATCCAGCAACCAACAATGCTGCCTCCTCGCACCGCCCTCGGGCGAATACCAGGTCACCTACGACCGGCGCTTCCCCTTCGAACACCTGGTCCAAAAGTCCGCCTCCAACCATTCACCCACCGGAGCCGACTGCTTCTCTCCCCTCCACCAGGCCGCCCTCAACTACCCTTCCTATCACCATTGACACCGATTCGCTCTCTCCCACCGCTCTCCATCCACCTGCGCCAGCACTTTGGGCGCTTGATCTCTACTGAAAGTCGCGCACACTTTAAAAAGCGTCTATCCCGTGGCTTGAAAATTGGTCTTTCGTTCTACGCTATCCTGGTCCTCTTCCAGATCATCAAGTTAGGTCTATACCAGGAAGATATTGAGCATGAATGGCCTACACCGGCGGAATGGTCTTGGAAAAGTCGTTGGTGTCTGCGTTCTGCTCAGGCTATTATGCACCCCGAGCATATTGGCAAGCTGATGACCAATTGGCCCATGGTCGCTGGGTATCTGCGCGAGCTGCTGGAGCGTTTGGAAAACACCGACGGTGAAGGCCGGGGTATTGTTGAACAGGAAGAGGGCGGTCTTCTCGTTGAAGGTATTGGAAGGACCGGTCTCGATGTCTCTGCGAAGAGCGAGCACTGGCGCCGAGGCTATTTCCAGGCTCTTATGGGTGCGGCTAAAGCTGCGGAGAACCTGGACGGTTGGTTGACGGATCGGAAGCAGAAGATTTCTGCGCCGGCGGAATATGTTGTTGGTCCGTCGAACCCGCGGCCTAAGCCGATGCCTGCGGGCCAGCAGAAGGTGCCGCAGGAGGAGGATTGTGAGGCTGCCTCTCCGCCGCCGGAGACCTTTTACATGAAGGTTCTCACGACGAAGGGCTTTGATACCCGGCAGAAGCTTGATGCTGCGCTTGCGTATGCGGATTGGCTTGATTATAAGGGTCTGGGACGTACTGCGGGTGATATGTACACGTGGGCGCTGGATATTGCCGCAGGTGGACTCGAGGGCGATGCCAGTAAGGTGGTCGATCTTGAGACAGGCGTTCTGAAGAATAACGGTTCCGATCTACCTTCTGAAAACATCCTTCGTGTCTCGACCGCGATGGCTGTTCACAATGCCCGCCAGGGTAACTTGCCCACGGCGCTCTCCCTCTTTACATCAGTCCTCAAGGCACGACGCAGTCTCCCCACTACCCCATTCTCCGATCACACTTCCCCCTTCTCTCTACCCTCCCAAACACACGCTTCCAACGATCCAATTACCGGTTTCGTCACATCCCTCCAAAAAATATTCAACCCGCCCGAATACCCACCACCCCTCCCATCAGGAAACACAACCCCCCTCCGCACCCCATCTTCCACCTGCGACGAAGCCGGCCTAATGACCTACATCGGCGAAATCCTCTACGCATCCTCATCCCGCGACCACGGCCTCGCCTGGACCCGCGACGCCGTCGAAATCGCCGAATCAACCATGCTCCAACTCACCAGTCCCGAAGACAAACCCGCGCGCGCACGTTGCGCGCAATGTCTCAAGGTCGGTCTCGAGAATTGGAAGACCATGGTGTCAACGCGCGTAGCACAGGCGCATCAAGAGCAAGCTGAGGGTAAGAGTGCTGGCCAGTCAAGATCCTGGTTTGGTGGTCGTGGTTCGGAGCAGAAGGTTGAGGAGGAGGTGAAGCGGTGGGAGGCGGAGGAAGCGCTTTTGGAGGATCGGATAAGGAGGCTTTTCCCTGTGCTCGTGGGGGAGTCGGGGTTGGATACGTTGTCACCGAATAGTTCGTTATTTGTGTGAGGTGTTTTCTAGTATTAGCATTGCATTCTATGCCATTGGGTGGGGCTTTGGATGTGGGCGTTTTCTTGGGTTGTATATCCCTGGTGTTGTATATAGTGTCGTGAATTGTATTGATATGATGTGTAGGTTGATTGTATATGACTTACTACTAATTGCTGTGATCTTGTTGCTTGTTGTAGCTTTGCTCTAGGCGTGCCTGGGGTCTATAGGACTAGAGGAATTCGAGGTTTGTATAAAATGCTAGTATATACAAGTTTTGCACTACCATAGCACTCCTATGCTGCAACCTTTCGAATTAGGTATATGTACTCGACTCTGAAACACCTTGTAATCCATATTAGGAAGATTGAAGGTATTTTGGAACAATAACATATCATATCGTCATCACAGTGCACTCTATATCTCAAGCCAAGCATATACAGATCAACCCTCCACTTACATCTATACACACCTCTATACAGCCCTAAACCTTCACCTCCTTCTCCCCCTCCCCCATCTCATTCCCATCATCCACATCCATACCCCGATTCCCCAAAAACCCCCCACAAACAACCCCCTTCCCAACCGCACAAACTACCAACGGCACTCCCCTCCCAACCCCCCTCCTCAAACCCGCACCAACAAAACACCCACAAACCAACATAACCAAAAACCCCAGCCTCCGATTCCTCCCCCGATTCTTTCTTCTAATTAAACCAGGATCACTAACAACATCCACAAACACCGCCGTCGCCATCGCAGTCGTTATCTCCGTCATCCCCAATGACCGCGCCATGGCAACTTGACCTCCACTCGAGAACGCGAGACACCCGATTACGATTCGAGCTGCGAGGCCGTCACGGGTGATGGGGTAGGCTTGTTGGATTGCGACGGCGGCGAAAATGAGAAGTGTTTGGATGAAGTTGCTCAGGAGGAGGAAGCCGCGGGTGCGGACGCCCAGGGCGTTTCCTGTTTGGCCGAGGATGAAGGCACCGGCGATGAAGAGGGCGAGGCTTGTTGTTATGTTTGGGAAGCTGTAGCTTGAAGATTGTGTTGAGTTTGGTGGTTGGGGTTGAGGGGGGGATGTTAGGCCTATGGCGAGGAAGAGGGCGTTGCCGGTTTGGTTGGAGGCGAAACAGGTGTAGTCTGGCCAGGTTGAGGCGTCTTGGATGCCGGTTAGGAAGGAGAGGAGGAGGAGTTGGGTCTCTAGGAGGAGGTCTTCGCGGATTGGTTCTTTGAGGAAGGCTTTTAGGGGGGAAGGCTTGGGTTTTTGGTGGTGGGTTTCTGATTTGGGGGTGGAGGAGGTGGTGGACATGATGTGATAGGTATGGATGGTTCTAGGGGAGATGTTGTTAGTATATGTAGTGTTTCAAGGGTTGTATAAGAGTGTTGATAGTAGTTGGGTATGGTCAGACTTACTATTTTCTAGGAGGGTTTTGTTAGTATACAGTTTGATAAGTAGGGTTTCCCCTCTCCAAGGCTTCTTAGAAGAAATATCGAGGAGAGTGTATCATTCCAGGGCGTGGGATCAATATTTGAGATCAGCCAAATGAGAAGAGATGTATAGATCCGAAGTAGATACGACAAATTGTTTAATAAATGACATCGAGAGTCATAAGACGAAGCAAGAATCACATCATTCAAATCTTGACCAAACCTCCGGCATTGAAAGCTTAATATATACTCCTTCACCTATTATCATTGCTTTCTTTCTACTGTAGATCACTCGAACATTCCAGGCTGACGTATATCCAAAGATCGCTCGAGAATGCGGGATTCCCTTGCCCACGGAGATGGGTGAGATCGCCCACGAGGGTGGATACAGGCAAGCTGGTTAGAATGTCATTTAGTCTGATCTACTATACTATATTATGTATTGAAGTAGAATAAAAGTCATGCCAAGACGGGAGGCGTCTTAAAGGGTACTGCTAGTCTTTTCCATCGTTATGGGGCGTCTGATTAGGCTCTCGTAGGGAGGTATGCTTTGTTATAGTTTTTGCCCTTGCTTCCGGTGGTGGCGCTGATTGTAGAGATTGGGAATGATTGTTAAATTGTATAACATATAGAGATGCTAGATGATCTTCTGGATTTAAAAAGATCGTAATCGATTGGTCTGAAGCGACTCGCTAGGTGTTGAATTCATCCCATCGATCTACTAATATACACCCAATCACTGGGTATGACAAGCAGCCATATAAGAACTTGGCTACTTTGAGGGGTTGTTTCTAGCTTTCTTGTATTCAATCAGGACCCTCTACGCAATGATATTCCAAATTATTGATTATACACAATGTACACCATGGCTAGTGTTAAGGGATCGAGTATCGCTTACACGTGATGTCGAATGGGCAGATCCACGGCTCGACTCTGTTCCTCGCGGGTCCAACCTTAAATTAAAAGATCCAGTATCAGTCTACTAATGGTCCAATCCAAACTGGTTGTACACTCCGCCCATGAAATAAGCTCCAAAGGGTGGCCTGCTACAGTGCTATGGCCCCTGAAACGCCTTGAAACTCCCCGAGTCAGAGCCGCAGAGCCTCCTCTGCTGCCTGCTTGCGGGGGCGATGAATGTTCCAGCAATAAAATCTCCAGCAAATTCGTCTTTGTCCTTGCCCTGGCACCTGCCCTGAATAAGAATGAAATAGGATGTCTGATCAAAGTTGGTACTAACCCGTCTCAGCCGAAAAATTATACAAACAACCCAAATCTGGTTGTATGCTCGTCACCGTTGCGCGACAGCCTCAAACGCCTGAACCTGACAACAAACTTCAACTTTACACTTCCACCCCGACTTTCACTTCCACTTCCTTTCTCAGTCTCCCCTCAGCAACTTCCTCCTTCTCTTACTACAGGGGTCTCCTGGAATTTCTTTGCTTTAATCTCCCATCCATGTCTTTCCCAGCGATTTAATTTCTTCCCCTGCGATCTCCCAAGATCCAATCGCCATGCCGACCAGACACTTTCAGAGGGATCTGAATGAAGCCACCACCCCCGGCCAATTTCCGCACCTCACTCGCGTCAGGGCTGGCGAAGGCGACGGATCAATCTCATTCACTTACACTATTCCTGGGGCTGGCGATAAATTTCATTTTGAAGCCATCGTTCCTGGTACGTTCCATCTTCCACCAAGCTCGGGACTGGTGGGTCTTCATCTACTAACCAGCCGCAGATCCACATGATTACCCCTCAACCCACACCTTCTTTGTCTACTCCACTTCCGACAATGTCCCCTCCGAAATCACCAAGGCAGTCGATGAAATCGTCCCTCGGTTTGAAGGCTCATCCATCAATGATGTGCTGTCGACCCTGGACTGCGTCGTCTCCGACGTGATCCAGGGCTGCACCCCTCAGTCTTCCGAAAATGTGGATGACATAGTCATGTCTAGTGATCAGGAGTTCGGTGACGATATTGAACTCTCCGATTGGACAGATGATGAGGATAGCTTCTTCACTTCGCACGAGAGCCCCGACAAGGTGCGTGAGAAAGTCCGCCGTGACTTGCGGGCTGCGAAGCTCGCAGGGTTCAAGGTGGGATATCATGGCGATCCAGCCAGCCTGATCATCGTGTCGGTGGCCATGCGTATCGGCAAAATGGGTATCTCGGAAGAAGCCATGAGCGCATGGAATGTGCGTCCCGCCGATTATTTGGTCCTCTTGATCCGCTACAGCCGATACCAGACCATGGAAGACCTTTACGTGGGCGGCGATCCAAAGATTCAGATGCGAGTGGGACTGTGCAATTCCTACAAACCCTCTTTCGCCAGCACCATCAAAGCCTTCCAGGAGAATTTCACCCCTCGTGACCAAAACCGACAGTCAAAGGTGGAAGACCAGGACCCGGGGCCGATCCTTCGAGGGTTGTTCATCGGGACAGCCCTGGATAAGCTGCTTAATGAGCAATATCTCCATATCGTGAGGCTTCGATTGAAACATGGTTTTTCATGGACCGGCGCAGAGTCATTCTTTCATGCTGGTCAAGGGAAATTTATCGGCCCCGATGACGCCAGCTCGCCAGAATTTGCCCTGCAGGATACCTGGATGACGCCTGCTCCGGGTTTCATGCAAGCAGATCCTGTGGCCGACATGAATCTGTCCCCACCCGATATCTCATTCCCTCTTCTGACCAAGCTGTTTCTGCTACGGCATTTCGTCAAGTGCACCGAGTTCTGTCTCGTGTGTCATTGCAAAACCAACGACAGCTTCGAAGCGCTGAAGCCCTACGTGTGCTCGAACGGGCTTTGCCTGTTTCAATATATGACCCTGGGCATTGGACCTAGTCTGGAATACGAGATTCGCACTCAGCCATATGTCGTTGATATGCTGATCAGCTTGGCCTACGCAAGAGCCAAGTCTGGCCGTCTAGCAGACTTTCCGATTGGACTCGGCCTCCATGTTCCGAATATGGCGCTGCTTGACGCTGATTCTACTGATCCGTATGGTCCACATAATATTGTGACATTGAGCAACCCTGACGACTACTGGAAGCCTTCAAAATTCTACGAGGCTACGCTATCTACCAAAATGGAACTCTCCCACAACTTTGCCCCTAAAGTCAAGGTTGGCAACTGGATAGTCATCCTCCACCCGGAGACGCCGGTGGCAGCAAAAGAGAAGACACAAGCTCCCTGGCATTGCCGGGTGCTTCGGGTTGGGGAGACCTCTGGACACATCACACTCTCACCTCCTCTCGTTCGCGGCGTGCAGCTGTCAGAAAAGGAGGTCCTCGAGAGATATCCGGTCCCGGCACCGATACGCTATGTCATTTACGACACGAACTTTGAGGTGCTCTCGGAAGATAAACGACGGAGGACTATTTTCATGCTTCTTGAAACCCTTCCCAATGTCGATTCGATGTTAGCTTTCCTGGGCGACCACGAGTCTGGCAAGTTGCTTTCTTCATGGCATCAAATGATCACCCCGGCTGCACTGGATCTACTGCGATGGATCGTCGCCTCCAATCGCTCGTGCATCTTGCAGGATGGCAGGCATGCAGATCACCTGGTATCCGAAATGGATGGATATCTTCAATTCCGGCTAGTTCAAGGAGCGCCCGACAAAGAGCAACGCTTCATGGAAGCTGTCAATCAGCATGCCCTGCGCACAAAATCTGCATTCCCTACAATCTTTGCCTGGCATGGGAGTCCAGTGCATAACTGGCATAGCATTCTCCGAGAAGGTCTGCACTTCAAGGCAATTGCAAATGGGCGTTCCTACGGAGACGGGGTGTATCTGTCGAGTCACCACGGCACATCGTTTCACTACGGAGGTCACAACGCAGGTGGCTGCTGGCCTCAAAGCAAGCTGAAAATCCAGTCCATGATATCCTTGAATGAGATTGTCAACAATCCAGCGGAATTTGTGTCAATCAATCCGCATTATGTGGTCAAACAGCTTGATTGGATTCAGCCTCGATACCTCTTCGTGCAATTGGGAGACACATCTACCTTGGTCGAGACCTCTAGGGGAACGGTGCCATCGGCGGTTTATGAACAGGACCCCACGCATCAAGTCTATGGTCCAGGGAACAAAGTTGTGCAGATACCCATCTCCGCTTTCAGCAGCAAGCGCCGACAGGGGTTGACGGCCTCACCGCGCAAACCAAAAGCAACCAGGAAGAAGAAGAGAAATTCAAAGGGCAGTCCAATGGAGGTCGACCCGTTTGATGATACCACGAGCATTTGCACTGAAATTGAAGACCTCACCATTCTCCTGTCTGACACTGAGAAAGAGCCCCATCAAGTTTCTTCGAAGAAGAAGAAAGTCGATACTGTCCCAAAGACCGACTTCATTCCTGGCACTTTGAGAGAGGCATCTTTGCCTCTCATGTCACCACCCGCTTACGCGACTACCCCGGCTACTTCCCTTCTCCAACGGAATCTCCGGGCAACCCTGAAGATCCAGGAAAGCGAGCCACTTCATGAGCTGGGTTGGTACGTGGATCCATCTCTGATTAAAACGGTCTACCAGTGGATCGTGGAACTGCACACCTTCGATCCAAGCATTCCCCTCACCCAGGATCTCAAGGCTGCCAATCTCACCAGTGTTGTTCTCGAGCTTCGCTTCCCACCGCGATTCCCGATGGATCCTCCATTTGTCCGCGTCATTCGCCCGCGGTTCCTCGAATTTGCCCACGGTGGTGGCGGCCACGTCACGGCTGGAGGAGCTATTTGCATGGAGCTGCTCACCAACTCGGGTTGGTCGGCTGTCACCTCGATTGAAAGTCTTCTGCTGCAGGTGCGCCTCGCGATCAGCACCAAGGAACATCCGGCACGACTGGCACCACATGGTCGGAATTATGATTACTCGGTTGGGGAGGCTGTTGCGGCTTATACTCGAGCTTGCAGAGCGCACGGATGGGCGATACCGAAGGATATGGCATCAATTTCGTGGTGATGAAGAGTTCTGAGAAGATGTTGCCAGTCCGTGCGGCAGCAAATATTGTTATCCGGCCGCTTGCTTTTGTTTCATCAATCTCCTTTCGCACTGATGTTTATTCCTAGCCTGGGCCTATTTCTCGCTTTGAAGTTTTAGATACTTACTCCATCAGGATATGAGATAGTCCAAATGCCATGACGATCTATTCATTATGATTAAGTACAGGTTAATCTTTCTTCTAAAGTCATATTGATCCCCCCATCTCTATTACCAAAATGATTCACCTGATATCCTCCCTTTCCCTCCCATCCTATTCCGCAGCAATCGCAGCATCCCAACACCCCTTAATCCTATTCCAATACTGCTCCGGATGCAATCTCATATGCCCAACATGCGGCGACCCCTCAAACAACTCCGTCTCAACACCCCGATACCCCAACCTCTTCACCCCAGCCACATTCTCCTCCAAATCCTCATACCCAATAATCTCATCCTCCTTCGAATACAAATACAACCTCCAACTATCCCGACTAGTCACCCCCTCCTCATTCATAATCCGATTCGCCCACACCCCCGACGGCTCCGACCCCCTCATCCTCTCGACAAGATAATTCCCCCACAAAAACATCCACCAAAGCGCCTGCGTCACGATAACCGGCCACGGAAACATCTTCGCCGTTCCCACCGCCATCGCACGAGACCACCGGCCTACCTGCGCGGAGAAAACGAGTCCGCCGGGCGTGGAGTCGCAGACGAGGAGGGTGTGCGGGAGGGTTTTGTCTTTCCCGTGACGCTCTTGGTATGCGACCATCGCTGCGGCCATGAAGATTCCGCCTGTGTTGGACATGGCGTGGAGTAGAACGCGTTCTTTGGGACTGTTGCCGCCGTCGCCGGTTGGTGTTGGGAAGACGGTGTCGATTATGGGCATCATTGCGCTCACGCGCTCGGGGAGGGGTTGGTTGGAGGCTTGGAGGGTTTTCGAGATTGCGACTATGATTCGGGTGGAGGGGTAGAGGTCGGCGAAGCCGTCGGAGTATTTGGAGACGTGTTTGGGCATGCCGTCGCCCCAGCCGAAGATTATGATTGTTGTTGGGTGGGACGGGGGTGGTGGGTTGGTGGTTGAGGTGGCATCGCGGAGGTAGATGCGATCTGATAGAGGGGTGAAGCCTGGGAATGGGACTGGTTTGGGTGGCATGTTGTATAGCTTCTTTTTGGATGTGCGCAAGTGATATAGAGGGGATGATTTGACCTTGACGCGTGCCGATAGACTGTCTTGTTTCGTCTCTAGAAAAAAGCAATCTTGATCTTGAGTATCGTTGCTCTAGGCTCCCTTTAGGTTCTTATAAGAATGTCGCTGTCTCCGCTGAACCCCGGATACGAGAAGAAAAAAAAGTCTCCATTTGGCAATGCACTCCGTCGGCCTTGTTGGGAGATCTTGGTAGCTCCGTAGATAATTTTTCTGGGCCAATGTCTTTGCAGTGAGTGGGGTCGTTGGGAAGAAGATGAACGCGTTGGCAAATCGCGAGTCAGGAATTGGGCCGAGGCTTTTGCCTTTTTGGGATGAGATTAGAAGATTAGAGATTGGGGTCCACTTGTTAATCCCCTGGATAAACCAGTACGGTACATATTGATGTTGTAGTGTGGTTGCATGGGGTGTTTGTACAAATTATACAGAATGAGGAAATTTGAATGAGACTTGTAGTCAGTATATCTCATTGCTTAGGGTAGTTATTCAGGGAAAAAGGATCCTTGATCTGATAATCCCATGTGCGGAAAAGGTCGATCGGGCACCACCATAACTCAACGGCGGGGGTATCCCGACGGAAGGTTTGATATTGATCTTTCCATGACACGAGATGTGAACAGTCAACAGACTTTCTTGATTCACTTGAATCATGTTTTATCTGGGATTATCTAGATTAGTTAGGTCAACGATCTACAAGTTACAACAAATCCTCTACATTGATCCTAATCTTCAGACATTAGAGGCTCTATTTCATCTTTCCATCAGATGAAAGTAGTGGATATCATAAGTATAGGCTGAACATGACAGCTACCTTCCAAAGTGTTCTGAATACGAGATCAGCGGTGTAGATGGAGCCGATTGCAGCCCTGAATATGGAACCGGATGAATTGAACCCCAGATGCCGCTCCCCCTCGGTATGACGTGAGCTTACTGACGACCAGCTTCGTATTTCAAAATCCAATGGAGTACAGTCTACTTTAGAAGAGAAACGACCAGAATGAAGTACCCCTCGGAATAATTTTCACAAGTTCTCTATCTATCTGTTCAGTATTCTTTCATAGGAAGAAGTTCTCGGAATCGATCCCCTGTAAAATCTGTCCTGACTTAAAAGAGACCTGATGTAAACTGTGGCTCTCGACATTTTGGTATGGTCAAGCTCATCCAAATCTAGACTCGTGTGATATTTTTTGCCGTGTTGCTCATAAAATGTACTTCCTCAGCTCTCGAATCGCAAGTCGCTGTAGATTATTTCAATTCAAAATCGAGCTGTAAGTCCCAAGATGAACATGCATTATCCAATATTCTTACGTTCAATGTCAAATGTCCATCATAAGAAACTCTCAATTCCCTCTAAAGCATACCAGCAATAGCAATGACAGCAGCAGCCCCAAGAGGCGCAGCAGTAACAATCGCCTTAGCCGGAGCAGCCGCGGCACCAGACGGGGTCTGAGTCGCCTGAGGAGCAGTAAACGACGAAATCCCACCCGTAACAAGAATCCCCGCAGTCGCCAACTGCTTCCTAGGCAAATTCTTGTTCGAAGAAGAAGTCGAAGTCGAAATGCCCCTACCATCAACAGTACCACTAGCCTTGAAGCTCATACTGCAAGACGCAGATTCAGTGTAAGACTTCAAATTGCACTTCCACTCCCGAGTAATGGTGACAGCATTCTTGCCGGTGGAAGAGGCGGTGTAAACACCCGTGAAACTGGCGGTGGCGGGGCCCTGGATGATGGTCCAGGGATCCTTGATGTTGCAGCTGAGTGTGTTTGCGCCGGGCAGGCACTTGATTTGGTATGTTGTGGCGAGCGCGTTGATTCCGGCGACGCTGGCGGCGGTGCTTTCGTAGCGGGGGATGGTGATGCTCCAGTCTGGGTACACGATGCCCTTGGTGGTGCTGCTGCTGTCGGCGGCGGCGACTAGGGTGGTGAGGGCCGAAGCTAGGAAGATGGAGGGGCGCATGATGTGTGGATGTAGATGTAGATGTTTTGGCAAGGTAGGAGAAGTAGAACGGGAGTGTGGTAGCGAATTGACTGAGATTATGACTAGAAGAATTGCTAGCACCCAAAGTGACAAATTCCAGGGAAATGACGGCTTCTTTAAAAGTTCAAGCCGCATGAAAGTGGGTTTGTTGCAGCCTTGCGTAAGACCCTCAGACTCTTGTTGTTCATGAAGCTGGCGAACCAAAAGTGAAGCTTCCACTCTGGCCAAGATACCAAGCCACTAACTTTTCCTTGGCTATAAGCCTGATTGGAGGTAAGCCAAGGCACCAAGTCAACAATAGTCCTGGAATGGGGAAGCGCATGAAGAACTAATCCAGAGTGGGAAGAATAGCTTGGCTACAAGCCTGGAATGAGGAGTTGGCCATGCTGGACAAAGTTGGTGGATCTCGAAGCCATCATGGGCCCATTGCCAGCTAATCCGGCAAGGGTCCTTAACTCCACTCGTCAATAGCCGCAGAAAATGGCAATACAAAATCGATTTTGGCGAAAAGAGCGGGCAGGGTGAGCTCTTCGTGAGAATTACGAAAATCGGTGTTTGTCATAGATGTAAAGAGAGAAACTTTCGCTTCAACGTACGGAAGGGCTGTGATCTGTGCACATTCAGGGCTTCTTCAGTTAAGTGTGAGGGTCAAATTATGGTCTGTGAATACCACGAGGAAGTTGTTCAAGTACATATCATTGAAGCTAGGGCTTTCTGAATGATGGTAGGTAAACTTACATTACAAATGGGTATATCTAAACTCTATGCCTCGCTAATGGTTTATGATAGATCTCAAGATCCCGACTCTTTTATATGCCACTCCCTCGTTGCATGTGGTCGACTGATCGAGTATGGCTCATCTGTGAAACTGGGGTCGTCTGCAAAGACAGGTTCATCAACGATCTCTTCTTCGGGTGTAGGAATCGGAATCGGGTCAGAAACCTCTTCCGACCGGTAGTGATACACATATCCTCGTTCGAAATGTATATCCTCTGGCTTGATGTTGGGATGTTGAACATCAGGCCATGTCGCATAAACCATGCGCTCGCCTTGCAGAATGTGCTTGATATTGAGCATTGTGCTATACACCACCCCCCAGCTAGCTGCACGCTCCATTTGAATTCCACCCTCGTGCCCACTTTGATCAGTTCCCTTGGATGACAACCCAGCAGATCGGTATGTCCCTGTCAAAGAGGGAAACGGCGCAAAACACTTGAGCAGGCCACTGTTGCACATGCGACCAAGCTCTAGATCAATCTGGTCGCCAGTCTGGAGCTGACCCTCGAAGCCGGATGGGTTCACTGATAATGCGGCGAGGACACGCTGGGCACCGCGGTAGCTCATGGCATATGCGGGTGTGCAGGCGGCGTCTTCCATGGTGCATACAAGTCGCGTATCATCTGGTCTCGCATTCTCTGGCGGGCTGTGGTAATAAGTCGGGAGATGGGCCGAGTTTAGAAGAGTTGGATCGTTTGGAATCATGTAAAAGGGCAGTTCGGTCTTGCATGAGGCACCACAGTGTCCGAGCCAAAGGATATCCCATTCGTCTCCGTAGGGAGAATCTGTGTGGTTTTGAGTCGTGCCTTGCAGTGTTCGGACGGCGTGTGCAAAGGTTTGTAGCTGGGGTTTGATAGATATGTCCCAATCGACATCGTCTTCGAGTATAAGGGCGGTACGCAGTCCTTGTTGAACTATTCTAGACGCTTGTTAGCTAAAAACCAAAACCAAACTATGTCTTCATAATTTGTCACATACCTTTGAGCTGCATTGAGATGCGCCCGGAGACAGGCATACTCCGTAGCCGAATGCTCCTGGTTCCAGTTCTAGAGAGATGTTAGCGACCAAACTATGGCACGGGATTCACAAGTAACGAACATATGGATAGGTTTTGGGGTTTATTTCATCCGCATTAACTCCGTCGATAAAGTCAATCACAAACCCGGTGAGTGACGAGCCCAGTACTAATTGATCGCGCTTGTCTGTCCGACTCGGGATGTTGATAGCCAAAACCTTGTTGAACTATACGTTTATTAGTGAAAAAGAAACAGCGATGAGAGTGTCTCGGACTATGTACCCCTAGTGTAGCATTCATAATATCTTGAATGCTTTCCTGAAACTGATGCTCCTTCAAGGCCTCCTGCTCTTGTATCCTCTGTTCATCAGAGGCTTTTTGTCCATTCCAAGACTCCTGATCTCCCTGCAATCGCGGGTCATGAAACCTCAGCCATGTCAAAGCACATGTGATAAGGCCGATGAATGGTATGATCCATCGTACGGACCGCGTTTGGTAAGCTGCTTGGAATCCCATAGTTGGCAAATTGTAAACTGGGGTATGTCGGCTGCCCAAGCATCCTGAAACTCAAGAGTAAGGAAGGGAATAATCTGGCACTGTGTCCCTTTAAACGAGGAACAGCATATTGGCCCCATTTAATAAGCTGGCCCCAAAAAGAAAGCATAAAGCATTGCCTCATTTGGTCTGACGGGCCAAAAGAGTGATGTGCGGGCCGGGTGGGGACCATTGCGGAAGGAGTACCTACACTGTAGCGAGGATCCGAATATCGGATTTCAATACAGGTTGTTAAATGGGAGCGAAACTCATCATCGTTTGAGCGGTAGCAAAGTACTTGTATTTTCTAACTAAGAGTTGAGACCAAATCCATTTTCATGTTTGTGTCTGGATAGATGCTGGGGTATGTTTTGTCCAGGGAGGGGCCCCCACGTCTGCGGCTGAGCATAGGATGAGGGCCATGCAAGCGAATGAGAGTTACTTGAATGAAATTTGACCGCAAAAATCCTGACATTGACCAAGTCCAATCACTACCGTAGCAATTGTTTGACGATTAATAGATCAGCCTAGGACCCTGAGTTTCCTAATTAGGTAGGTGAAGGTACTGTTCAGATGCCTGGGACGTCAATCTTAGCTGGAGGGCGGTCCTGAAAGCGGCCACGTTTTAGTTCTGGACTGCGCCATAACCTATTATTGATTGTTTCTCCCCCAATATTCAAGACAGACAGCGGTGGTTCATAATAATGGAGGATAATGCGATCCCTGATTGGGTTCAGTTCTAAGGTGTGGCGGGCAGCGGCCAATAAGCGCAATTTAGAAAATGGTAAAGTTAAATACACCGAATCATGCAAGAACTTAGAGTGGCGGCCAAAAAGCGCAATTCTAGAAAAGGTTATACACAGAGTCATTGCAAGAACTTTAAACTTAGCTAAATTAGATAGCTAACTGACTTATTACTGCCTACAATAGGAGGACTTCTAAATCAGTATATAGTAATACGGTCGCAAGAAACCTGTCTACGCGACAAAGACTTATTGATATTATTGGCAGGACTGGAGACTAAGGAACATTTTGTGACAGCTAAAGGTAGGACAGAAGATACACACTAAGTATAGTACTAGGGTCACTAAAGCTTAAAGTTCAGCTTCTCTAGGAGGAAAGTGATCTAGGAGAGAAGCAGAAGGACTAGTGTTCAGGGTGTCTATTCACATGGTTAGTACGGTATGCCTAATATAGCAGAGCTCTGGGCGGTCATAATGACCTATTGCCAGTTCACGTCTATTGGCCGTTGTAGTGGTGCTAATCATGGAACTGATCAAGTCGACTGATCTTTGCTTCAGGCATATTTTGGGAGTCATCAGGCTGCCTCAGGCATCCAAGCTACAGTACCAGTCTCTGCTGTCTCCATCTATCCTTTTCCCTCTTTCTGCACTCCTCACACACACTTCGACGCTGGAGTGATCGAAATCCGACTCAAAAACATATCAAGAAATACACATGATTTTCCCACACTGAAGACTGATAGTCATCCAATCCATGAAACCCCAGTAGCCTTTCATGACCACGATTCCAGGACGAGTCCGACAACTGGGGCTACGGCGCTAGCGTCTTCATAACCGAACAGGGGCCAAAATTCACCCAATTAGCAGTTGCTAGTAAATTCTCACTAGCACTAAACTGGTTTAACGAGATTGAAGCCTGGTTCGAGGCTCACGGTGCAGCCAGTCAGAAGCGCGTCCTGACATTTGTTCAGTGTTCACAGGGGCAAAACTGACTAGCAGAGCCTCAGTCGCGTTTCTGACCTTACCGAGCGCGACACCATCTGTGTTAGCCTGTTAAGACAGTGCAATTGCAATTTCCCCCACTTTTAGACCGGAGAGCCCTCCGATCGGTCAAATTTAGCACAAGGATGCGCTATGGCCTGGCACATAAAAACATGCCTCGCCCCTATCGGTCCCCGGGGCTTGTAAACATTGCCTCCCCGGGTTGTGCGAAACGGAGAACCCTTGAACATGCGCGGGGTTAACTGGAAGGCGATCATTGCGGTCGCTCTGCTGACTAGCAGCGCGTCTGCTATCGACCTCAATGTGAACAATGAGGGTGAGTCTCTCAGATTGTGTCCCAATTGCCCACCGCGAATCAAATCTGACGTCAGACAGCATCCGTCAAAAATGCTGCGAGTCTAGTTGCGAAGAACATCATCTCGGACTACAACGACAGGAATTCAAAGAACATCCCCGGCAAATTGGATGGCACTTGGTTTGAGGGTGGTGTCATGTTTGACGCTCTGATCCGTTACTGGTACTATACTGGTGATGCCTCCTACAACAATGCTGTGAGCGACGGGATGTACTGGCAAATGGGAGATGACAACTTCTTCCCTTCGAATTACAGCCAGATTCTCGGAAACGATGACCAAATTTTCTGGGCTCTTGCCGCCATGACTGCGGCTGAGCTGGACTACCCTCAGCGATCCTTGCAGCCGTCTTGGATCACACTGGCAGAGAACGTGTTCAACGCCCAAATTAGTCGCTGGGACGAGGATAGTTGTAATGGTGGCTTGCGCTGGCAGATCTGGCCTTACCAGGCTGGTTATACCACCAAGAACGCTATCTCCAATGGTGGTCTATTTGAACTCGCTGCTCGTCTAGCCTTGTTCTCCAAGAATCAGACCTACTCAGACTGGGCAGAGAAGATTTGGGACTGGAGTGCCTCGACCCCGCTGCTGAACAATGTCACCTGGACTATTCAGGATGCGACCACTTGTGAGACAAATTGCACCGACCATAGCAGTTACCAGTGGTCTTTCAACTACGGAGTCTACATGGCCGGCGCTGCCTACATGTATAACCTGGTGAGTCAGGGATCTGTGACCTTCTTTGAACCTTACAGAATATTAGTAGCGAGCCTGCAAGATCGCCAGCTAACAGCCACATAGACAGACGGCAATGCTAAGTGGAAGTCAGGTCTTAACGGTCTCCTAAACACAACATCCATGTTCTTCCCTTCTCACGGATATAACAGCGACGATGGCACGGTCATGGTCGAAATTACCTGCGAGCCCATCCAAAAGTGCAACAGGAACCAGGATATCTTGAAGGGCACATTCGTCCAGGACCTTGCCCAGATTACCGTTGTTGCCCCTTATACCTCGTCGAAGATTCTGCCATTGCTGCAGGGTTCCGCGACCGCTGCCGCGATGACCTGCACTGGGGGCTCGTCGAAGAGTTTTTGCAGCGCTCGCTGGTACGAGAAGGAGTTTGAAGAATCCGGAGGTATCGAAGCTCAAGTATCTGCCCTCTGTCTCTTCACGTCCAACCTGGTCACATTCAACTCCCATGCTCCCGCGACACAAGCCACTGCCTCGAACGGCACGGTTACAACTAGTGGAAATGGGACCACCACGAGCTCAGGTGCTGCGGGAGCTACCACGACCAAGAGCAGTGCCGCAAATATGCTCGCAAGCAGCTCTGTCGGTGTCCCCGCTGCTTTCTTTGCAGCTCTTCTCGCTCTTTTCTAAGCCGTTGCTTTCACCTAAGTGATCAAGGCTTAAGTTTTCATTTTCTTGTCTGTATTATTAGTTGAAAGTGGCCTCGGCAGATGTCCCCATTTATACCCAGATATCTATCAGTCAGAAGCAAAGCCATAATTGAGAACCAATTCAAACACAAATGAAGACACCGGAGATCATGTAATGCCAAGTCTATCCCCTCCTCAGGTAACAACAGTGCCAAGCGAGTATGGTTTCTCCGGATGCTCCGCATGAAGTTACGCAATTATCGTGCTTCAGGAGTATCTGCAAATGACAACTATAAGATGGAGCTCGGCGATAACAATGGTATCAATTGGCCAGGTATCGCCGACCATAACCAATGGTTCAACGCTAATCAGTTGGACTCCATGGGGGCGGGTCGATTTTTTCCGGGGTGTGGGTTAGAGCCCCGAGCATTCGCCAGGGGAGCACGATGAGCTGTAGCCTGTGAGCTGTAGAGTTTGGGGTAAATGTAGACTATCGGGTATTCGGGATTCGTGAAATCCTTGTGCATGGTGATTGCATCACAGTCAATGGATCAATGCATCCGAGACGATGTTCTCGTTGTCTCCTCGCAGTATTGTCGATGTTAATTTTTATGCACCAACGAGATTTCGCCGTGGATTCCGGGCTGGGAAACAGAGGAACACCGGATAAATGGAGCCATACTCTCGTTAAAATATGGCGGTTTAAGCTTTCTACTATAAATGAATTGATACGGCTTTGGCTTCAAAATCCTTCCGACTCGCTACGTTTTAACCTCGCCGGTGTTTCCCTACCGGATGGGCTTTCGACATCAGGCCACAGACAAAGGCAGTTGACTGATTATTTGATAAGATACTGCAGAAAAGAAACCCAAAAACAATTCTCACAAAACAGGCCGTGATTTTTCCACAGCGACATGTCATGAAGTAGAAATTGCCACAGTCGTGTAGGCAGACCTATTCAAACCAGCCAGATGTTCGGCTCTCTGCCCGTGGAATATAAGCTTAGGCTTTGTAAGCTTGGCTTTAACCATGGCAGGAAGGTCGTGGCATAGCGTGGCCTTGACAATTCTAATTATTGCGACTAGCGTTGGGCTTGGGGCTTGTGGCTTGCGCCCGAGATGCCGGAGGCCTAGGCAAACTTCCAGAAAGAAGCCGGTCATCGTGGTCTTGCATGTCTGCCACAAGTTCGTCCACGGTTCCCGAGAGTCTAGCCACCAAGGCCCGGACAGAAATGGGTCTAGCTCCCGAGTATTGAAAAGTTATCATGCCGGGAGGCGCGTCCCTGAGCAAATATCGGGTGGATCTCGGTTTGCCAGACCCCTTGGTGACTTGGTCATGGAAGCTTTCCGTGGTGTACACCGGTGAAAAGGCCGCATTATCTGTTACATAGGCAGATTTGGTCAGATTTGGTCAGATTTGGTCAGATTTGAGCGAGATAGCAATTCCTTTCTGGGCGTTGGCCCACCGCTCCACTGTGACCCAGTCGTATCTGTAGGGAGATAGGAGAAATATCCTATTCGAGTGAGTGGTGGAAATGTGGCGAGAAAGGGTTGTGATCATCGTCATTGATGCCGGCATCAATACCTGGTCTATCCAGTAGCACTGGTAGCGCTAGTATAGTCTCTTCTCCAGAAAATCCCAGTATTTCCCCATGTTGTTGCGCGAAAAAAACCGGTTGATGGACCCCGAACATGGCGACTTCCCCCCGCGCCCGGTGGGTATAACCTCAAAAGTCGAGATCCAATCAGGCTCGACGGTCAGGTTAAGCTCTGGGGCTTGCGATGCTTGCCATGTTTCCGTGTTTCGTCGGACCGCGCTGGGTCAACGCCTGATCGACAAGGAATTGCTTAGATTTTACCGTGAGTGGCCGGAATCGCCGTGTTCGGTGCTGACAGCCAATCACAGACCCGGCATGTTATCGCCTCTTCAGGGCCTCGTTGGACGATTTCCTGGACTTTGCATGGATCTTGTCTGGATTTGTGGTGACCCATTACCCCAAATCCATTACCTAACAGCCGCCTGATTGCTGAATCCCCCGCGTTGTTCGGGGATGCATGGGAGATGAAGCAAGACTCGGGCGGAAGGTGAGATTCGAGTTGGCCCGTCATACCGAACTCGGCTTATTTGTTTCCACGCCTGTCTTCTTTTTTGAAGGTCTCAGATCGTCTTTCTCTGACTTTTCGATCTGCACTGCACACATACGTCTGCAGAGCATACCTTTGCCAACATGGACGAAAAATACATCGACGATGACGCCCAGCTGGCGCAGATGGGCCACAAGTCTGAGCTGAAGCGGCATTTCTCATTGCTGTATGTATATTGTTTTTCGGATGTGTCGGAGGCTCGTCGCAAGGCTGACCATTTTGATGTCTTTTTTAGGTCGATGCTGGGTCTTGCTTTTGCCATTCTCAACGTACGTATCGAATCGAGATTGATCTAGGTACATGAGTTGACAACTGACAATATCGTTCCACAGTCATGGACCGCGCTATCAGCCAGTCTATCCCTCAGTCTGCCCTCCGGAGGTAGCGTCAGTGTTGTTTGGGGTAAAATGCTCCTGAAGCTGATGGATTCAAGCAACCATACTGACTTTTTCTGTATAGGCCTGGTGACTGCTGGTATTTGCAATCTGTGCATGGCAGCTTCCCTTGCCGAGTTCCTGTCGGCCTATCCTACGTGAGTGTCGAAAATACTGTCCACTGGCTTATATTTTCTGATCACGACTAACCGTGACAATAGTGCTGGAGGCCAATACCACTGGGTTGCTGGTAAGTCCAAACACCCATTTAGATCGATAACCTGATGGATTTTACTCACACTGAATTTATTTCAATAGTTAGTAAGTATTCGCCTTGAAGAATCGGCAATGGAACGAGCGGGAACTAACAGGATTGCAGTTTCTTGGGAGCGTTGGATGCCGATTCTGTCCTGGATCACGGGATGGGTTAACTGCTCTGGCTGGGTTGCCTTGGTAGCTACCGGCGGTCTGCTTGGTAGCCAGCTGGTTCTGGGAGTCATCTCTCTGATGAACCCGGTAGGTTACCTTGCATTCACATATCTTGGATTAGTGTCTAACTACTGTCCACTATCAGGATTACGAGGCCCAGCGCTGGCACCAGTTTTTGATTTACGTTGCCTACAACCTTGTCGGATTCGCGATCAACGGTCTCATGAACAGAATCCTCCCTCACTTCAACAAGGCTGCCTGTGAGTTAGCTGTGATTCCGCTTATGTCCATCTATCAACTAATCCTTTCTCAGTTATCTGGTCGCTTACTGGCTTTGCCGTCATTTGTATTACTGTTCTCGCGTGTGCTGCGCCGAATTATAACTCGGGAGAGTAGGTCTTTACACAAGATGGCTCATGTCGGAACTATAAGCTAACCATAGCAGTTTCGTCTTCCGCGAGTTCCTTAACGAGACTGGCTGGCCTGATGGTATTGCCTGGTTGCTCGGAGTGAGTTTACTCGATTCAATCGTTATTTTGCTGCGCTAACCAATCAACAGCTGCTCCAAGGTGGTCTTGGTGTGACTGGATTTGTAAGTGTTTTCTCTAGTGACTTATCACTCGACAGAAAATCTGACAGATTCTAGGATGGCGTCGCCCATATGATTGAGGAAATTCCCAATCCCTCGGTGGAAGGCCCCAAGATTATGATTGCCTGTGTCGGTATCGGTACCGTCACTGGAACTATCTTCCTCGTTGTCCTGCTCTTCGTCGCCGGTAACATCGACGATATCATCGCATCTTCGGCCGGTCCTCTCCTGGCTATCCTGAAGAACGCCACCCAACACAACGCTGGTGCTATCTGCCTGTTGATGTAAGCGACCTAGCTCTGAGCATGTCTTGATACGGATTACTGACCATCATTTAAGCTTCCCTCTCGTCTGCATGCTGTTTGCGACAACCGCTATCATGACGACTAGTAGTCGTATGTGCTACGCGTTTGCCCGAGATGGTGGTCTTCCATTCTCGCGCTTCTTCTCGAAGGTCCACCCCAAGTTGAAGGTGCCTTTGAACTCGCTCATCCTCAACCTGGCTCTTGTCATCGTTTTCGGCCTCATTTTCCTGGGCTCCAGCAGGTAAGAATCAGACGTTGTTCCTTGAGCGTGAGTTGAAACTAATACAAAACAGTGCCTTCAATGCCATTGTGTCTTCGTCGGTCGTTTTGCTCGATCTTGCCTATGGTATTCCCATTGCCATCAACTGCATCCGTGGACGTAACACCCTTCCTGAGCGGGCCTTTGTCCTCCCCAACTGGTTTGGCTGGATTCTGAACATTGTAAGAGCCTGTCCGTCTATTACCCCGATGTGATGTACTAACGTGTTCTAGATCTCGCTGGTGTACGTTGCCTTGACGACCATTCTTTTCCTCTTCCCTCCAGATCTTCCTGCTACAGGCAGCAACATGAGTATGTGGCCCATCCCGTTCACAATTCTCCCAGTCCCCCACTAACCAAAATAGACTACTGCGTTGCCGCCTTCGGCATTGTCTTCGTCATTTCGACTATTACCTGGATCGTCGATGGCCGCAAGAACTATGTCGGACCCCGAATCGAGGTGGAAGTGCTCTCTGGACAGGCTGGTGAAAATGTGGATCACACACCAATCCCTATGGTCGAACAGAAGGCTTAGATAGTTTCAGTCAGTACTTTACGTAGCAAGTAATATTAGCGAATGGGATATTTATCCGGTGTCTCTTAGCCGTGAAATCGCGCTTCTGAAGATGTGCCAAGTGTTATATACTCCGAGCATGACACGTGATAGTCTTGTATGTATTACATATTACGTCATGGATAATTCCTGCCTGAGGCTTGATTTTCCCAACAATTCACAACAGATCTCGGACTCCGCTGAACACGCAATGGGCTAATTTTAACACGAGCTTAAGCAAGCTTCCATTGACTCAAGCGCTTTTCTACCGTGATTTGCGATATTGCCTTATTGGCGATTCTCAACCAGCGCGTAGCACAGCGCGGGGATTCACACCTCGGATCAAATTGAACTTCCCCACCATTGAACGACAGAACACCGCAACACGATCTAATCCACGCGACGATGTTCCAAGTTCCGTCCTTCAAATCCTTCAAGCTCTTCTCCTGGGGTGAGAAGCAAGCTATTGATATTCCCCCCGTCAAGACCCATGACCTTGAGAACGCCCAAGAGAAGAATGCAAGGGCGTTAAAGCACTTGCTCAAGCTCAACCATGCCAATAATGCCATTCTATGGAATAACCGAAAGTTCCATAATCATGCCCCTCATGTGAGATATCTCCTATCTTGTTTTACAGCATTGTGTTAGCTGATCATGTTGACTGGCTCACCCACTAGCTTCTCGGTGCCGCGTATCTTCAAGGTGCCGACGCTGATGATCTAACCCGGCTCTATGAATCAGAGTCCAAATTGCTAAACGAGTGGGACGACTCACCTGCTGAAGTAACAGATGAGGATTGGAGGGATCATTTGGGACGACGAGAGTATGTTTTCAAGCTTCGTGGATTAGGCACTTGCTAAGATTGAAACGAACAGGTATCAGAAGGCGTTTGTGGACTTCTTTGAAGATGAAATGGTTCGGCTTGGCTACGACTGGAAACAAGTCGTAGCAGAGTATCTCTTTTCAGGCGAAGAGCCTATTTTCAATTCTATCATGGCTGACCGTATGTCCATCCTCTTATTCTTGAGAAATGTATCGCGATACTCATTTCTATTACCAGTCGGCCATCCATTGATCCACCTCGCCTACGCGTATGAAATGTCTAGCCGTGAGGTTGCAATGGAAGCGCTCGGAATGGCTTCAATCTGCTACAACAACATACACAAGTATCTGGAAAATCCCGTACTATCACAAGCCGAAGCATCCTACCATTCGACATCACTATTCGACATCATCGACAAAGTCCGATCCGACAAGAAGCTCGATGGACTCTTCGTTACTCCAGGTGATCACAACCTCGAGAAGCTCTTCGAAAACCATGAAGCCCTTCTTCTTGATCACTGGAACGCGTGGAATATCGAAAATCCAGTCGAGCAGTTCCGCGAGAGCCAGGAGCTCGCGACTGCACTATTTGCCGCCACGCATAAAAACTCGACTGAAAAGTACGACTTTTTCTTCGTCCATATATTGACCACTAGTCACGCCGTGCGCGTACTTTTGCCCTGGATCCCGGCCAAATTCCAAATTCCTCTCGTCCGCCAATGGTGGCTTGTCACATTAGCGATTTTCATCGCCCAAATGCGTCCAGAGATAAACATGGATACGATTCGTGACTACGATCTAAAGGGAAGGGATTGGACCTGGACTGCAAAGCAGGCTGTCAAGGGAGAACGATCGACTGAATCGCACTATCCCAAGGCTCTCAGAGCGCTGCAGGAAAGTGCATCCACCTGGACCGACAATGATGGCTTTTACCTGAAGGCGGCAGTCAAATTTGCTGAAGAGTTCAATGGATGGGGTGGGTTTGTTTAATTTTGATTGAATGGCAATTCATATTTATCTTCACTGGAAGCAACACAAATACCTCCGCTGCACTCATCAATTTTATCAAACAGCAATTTCGGCCATGAGAGCTTCTCGAGGTGAAATCCTCAGTCAGACAATCAATAATCCTCATAGTGCTATTTGTTTCCGTGTCTCCTCCCTCGCAAAGCTCTCCCATCGCTCCCACGAAATACTGTAGTCAATAGTATCCCTCCATAAATCCTCAGGGTCATTTCCAGGAGGTAAATCCTTCCCATTCCCAGTTTTAGCTCTGATCTTCCCCTTGACGAATCGCATATGCCAAGGCACAACACCAATCTTTTCAAACCCCATCTTCTCCGCAAGTCTAGCACTCGCAATATTCATCGTACTAGTCCGCCAATGAACTCTCCGCAAGCCAAGCCCTCCATTCTCGGATGCCTCCAGACTATACTGCAGAGCTAGCCCGACAGCATTTTTTGCGACGTGCGTACGCTGGTATGGTGGTAAAATAATTATGAAACCAATTTCAGTGCAGAGATGGGTATCTGATGTTCGCACTAGACTGATAGTGCCGGCCAATTCGCCTTCGGGGTCATCTGACGATGGAGGGCGAGTTTTGTCGATGATGGCGAATGCGAATGATGTTGGATTTGAAAATGAGAGAAGTTGCGTTTGTGATTGGGAGTGGAATTCGGCTTTGAGTGCTTCTTCGGAGTCCCAGGGTCCCATAGGCATATGTGTGTAGAGTTCTGGGTGGGAGGATGATAGGCGGAAGAAGGTGTTGGTGTGATTGTCCGGATTGAACGGGATGAGTTTGAGGCGGTCGTTGGAGATCTCGCGAATGGGGAATAGGAAGATAGATGATTGTGCCATTTTGTGTTAGAAATCTAGCTCTTGGAGGTTGGATATTGATGCTCGAGCTGCTGGCTTTGAGGCTTTGGGGTTCAGCCGATTATCGGTTCGGATTCTGCTTGGCTCGTATTAGATAGACCCTTGAAGCGTTGGCCTCCGATATACGGCACTTATCATTTTATGGTAATTCGACCATAGATGATGGTGCTGATCATAAAATAGCGATGCGTTAAAGCACATTGTTTGCATTCAAAATAGCTCATGCGAAGTACTGCTTAGGCCTAGGTTATGTATAGTGTGCTGTGAATATGGAGTTGGCTCCACATCGAGGAGAAGATGCTAAATATAGCGAGTATCCACACAGGGCGAGTCTTTAGGGATTATTCGTTTCTGGTCTATATCATAAATGTGACTTGCAGATTGCTTCTACTACTATCCCAAGTCTAATCGGAGTATATGTCTCGTGGCAATACCTTACGATAGGAACATACCCAAATTATCTATCCTAGAGCCTCCTACGGTAACAGTTCCCAGATGTTGACCCGAAAACCCCAAGCATGTCCAACAGTATATGCTTGAGCTTCGCCTTTTCAGTATATTCAAGAGAACTAACAATCTATTCAACTCTACAGCCATTGCCTCGCTTTTTCATCAGCAGATGTCTAGGAATCCCCTGACTTCTCGAGTGTTAATTGTGGAACTTCCCGTACGTCAGAATTCAGGACTGAAAAGTAGCCTATTTACAGTACTGGCTATGGCATTCAATTGCTATGATGTGCCAATTGGGCGTGCTATAATTCCTGTTGTATTTGCACGTAATGATGATTTTGTCCCAGCTGTCATGGACCCCGCCCGATCCCGGGTGTCTCACTGTAAAATACGTTACAGCCCCGTAATCTGATTCAAACATTCCCAACGAGTTCTTGGAAACGCCCACCAATACGCGTAGTCAGGCCATTCGAGTACGTCAGAGTGCCCCACAAGTTACTAGCGAGAACTTCCCTCTACTCGCCGATTCACCCATAGCCTCTCTATATCTAATCAACCGTCTCTCATTCTTCCAATTCGACCTCCCGGAATTCGACATGAGTCAGCAAATCCAACCATCAATCGAATCCATATTCGAGAACAACAAGAAATGGGTATCAACCAAAAAAAATGAGGACCCGGCTTTCTTCGAGAAGCTCGCGGCGGGGCAGACACCAGACTACCTGTAGGTCCCAACCTAGCGTCTAATCTGTGTCAGGACATCAACCCTGCAGTCCAATTGCTGATAACAACTAGATACATTGGCTGCAGTGACAGTCGGGTCCCCGCCAACGAGATTATGGGCCTTGAGGCCGGCGAGGTCTTCGTTCACCGCAACATTGCCAATCTCGTCCCCAATATCGACCTCAATGTTATGTCGGTAGTCAATTATGCGGTGCGCCACTTGGGGGTAAAGCATATCATTGTCTGCGGCCACTACAATTGCGGAGGGGTCAAAGCTGCACTGACTCCGACCGACCTGGGCTTGCTTAATCCCTGGTTGCGAAACATCCGAGACGTGTACCGCCTTCATGAGAAGGACTTGGATAAGATCCAAGACGAGACCAAGAGGTACAACCGACTGGTCGAGCTCAATGTGATTGAGTCGTGCAGGAATGTTATCAAGACTGCGGCTGTTCAACAAAGTTACCGCGACAACAAGTACCCGATCGTTCATGGCTTTGTGTTCGATTTACGGGATGGTCTTCTCAGAGACCTCCACATTGATTTTGAGAACATGCTAGAGGACGTGATGAAGATCTACCACTTGTCTCCGGACTCTGCTCACTCGGAGACTTCTGGTGGAGCTTAATGTTTGAAGAAAAGCACTATCAACCCATTGCAAAAGGCACGTGGAAAGCAAAAGCAGGAGTTTGCGGTGTGCAGGAAATCTCCAAGTTTCAGGAAAGCAAAAAAGTGTGGTATATTGAACAGTAGATCGAAGCGAGACAAACACGATAGCGAATTAGAGAAATATCTTCTAGTATGATCATGGTTCCTCTGCAGCTTCGTTCAATGAAAGCGCCCTCCCAATCGTCGGATCATAAACGATTCCATGTAAATCCAAATGTCCTCGCCTCGTCGCATCGGCCACTTCCGAGATATTGCGCAAAGAGCGCAACTGCTCCAGTATATTCAATTCGACAAAGGCGCTGTCCCGTTCGATCATGGGTAGCCGGTCGATATCGTGACGGTGTTTCGCGTGGAGGGAATCGAGCTTGCTGTCAAACTTTTAGCTCTAAATCCGGAATTAAATGGCTCAAAGGCTAGACTTACCTCAACCACGGGCCTGGCAAGCCATTTCTCGATGATGCTTTCACAATACCGCATCCATAGTGACCACACACGACGATGTGTTTGACCTGAAGGTCGACAACTGCATGTTTTACCGACGTCTCGCAGGATAGGTCTCCATCAATAATCATGTTTCCCATATTCCGATGTTCAAGCATCTCGTCAGGAAGGAAATTCAGGATCGTCGTTTCTTTGCAGTCGCTATCCGAGCAACCTATCCAGAGGATCTGTTTCTCCGACTGTTGCGGGCGCGGTATGAAGTTTGCATCGATCGTCCTTGTCGCATAATTCGTGCTTCGTCGGTTGTCTACCGTTTCCGTAGGAAGAGGGTTGACAGCAGCATCGTTAAACATTCGGATCGGCATCTTGATTCTTGGGCTCACACAAACGAAGCGCCGGCCTGTGTTAAAAACTTGACGGTAAAACATTTATGATGGAAAAAACTCTCTGGGTTCCCCTTGCAGTATATACGGCCGGAGCAGGTGCTGTTTCGGCTTGGTGGGCAACTTCAGGACGGCGAATGCCGGGGCGCAAGTTTCATCGCGCAAGTCCGTATTTAATGGTAAACCGATGAAAGGGGTTTCACCCGGACTTCAAGAACGATCATTGTGGGGTTGATTGGGGCATTTACTTCCGGATGTGATGCTGACAACTCTCATTGGGAGGTTTGATTCCATGTTCAGATCCTAATGGTCGCTCAGATTGGGCAAACCTTCTACATTGGCGTCTAGTTTGTCGTTGTTTGACCCGCTCTGAAGTCGTTTACTGGGTAGGAATGCGCACCGTTGGTGATCACGGCCGAGAAATTTCCGTATTCCCTCATAGAGCCAATCAACGTTTGCCCTCGGGTCCGACAGCTGCTTGTGGGGCTTCCCGTATAGTTGCCGACGCCGAGGTCAGGAACGAGCATAGCAACTTGCTAGAGACCAAAGACCGATTTCAATGATAAAATATAAGTGCCGCCGATTTTGCCAGAGATGCACTGTTATTCTCTCATAGTTAAGATTTCCGCATGATCATTCCTTGAATTTCCTGTTTTGCTCAAGTGCCAGCCCATTCTCATACATCGAAAGTAACCTCAATCAACCTTGAGTTGCAACGAATCTTGCATCATAGAGAATACACCGTCCCTATACGTCAAATTCAGAGAGCCAGAATACTTGGTGACATTCAACCAGAGGTGTTGTATCGACCACCCGGCATGGATTTAGAGTCAAATAACTAACATTTATCACAGCCATCATGATCATCACGCGTGGTTTCTCACTGACGAACTTTGTCATCGCCAGCTCGGCCCTCTGCTTCCAAGTCTGTGTCCTGTACCCATGGCATCATAAGCTCGAGGATGAATTTAAAGAGCTCAAAATTGAACACCTACGTTTGCTCAAGGAGAATGAAGAATCTCGGTTGAAAGAACTACAAGGTATCAGAGAGCACCTGGGGAACTTCTACCGCAAGGTAGAGTAGGTCCTGACCTTGCCTGCTCCGAGGATGCTGGCACGGATCCATTCCTATCTTCTTCTCCGTAGAATATACATGGCGTGTGATAGATTGGAGATAGAATATACCCCGCTGAGAATTTGCTTGCGCTGAAGTCTACTGAGATGCAACTGCGTACGGTGCTTGAGCTGATGGTAGAATCTCCTTTCAAACTGGAGACTCAAAACCCAAGTGTGTCATATTTTAGGCTTTGCGATCGATCAAGAGTCGAATCCCTACCTCTTATGACTCAACCATAAGAGCTGGAATGTTGGATTCCACATTTTCGTCTACGGGCCCTCATCAGACACAGTGATCTCACGAGTCTGATAGTTGGATTTTAGATTTCTACGCTCCATCACTCTACTAGTATTTCATTCCATTATGTGTGTATAACTATCTCTCCAACAAACTTAAGTCACATGTAACTCTTGGCACTACGTGGGCTGATTTCCACCATTCTATAACAAAGACAGACTTGAGTTGACGCTGATTTGCATCTAAGTAGGTGGAATTATTCATGGAAAGCAAGCCGCGCCTGACAAATACTAACAATCTTCCAAATTGTATTAAAAAATACTCGGAAGGACACCAACGCATCGAGTACTGATATATCCGTCTCACATAAAGCGATCATCATCTGCAACAGGGGAGCAATAGTCATCATTCAAACGATTTGAAAAGCCCCGCTTTCAAGTAAATCATACAGTATGGTAAACGCCCGGCGCTCCAATACTTTCCCAAGCACCGCGAAGATCACGCAGTCCTTCTTGCAAGGCCGGAAACGCGCCTTGGAAACATGATAGTGTGACCTCTTGCTCCGCAAATCGCTGTGACAGTTGCTCATAATCTGCCTGTTCTCGAGACAGCGCTAGTTGCATCTGTTTGTTCGTTTCTTCAAGATCCTGCTTTTCACGTAGAAGCCCGGAGATGATCGCTTCCAAGGAGCGACAGTGTTGTATCGCTCTTACGGCCTGCGCTTGAGCTTCGGTTTGACTTCCGCCTAACGCTTGGATTTCCTCAACTAGCCCGTTGAAAGTATTGTGTATATCCTGTTGCTCAGCATTTGCTTGCTGGCTGGGTTCCTATTCATACCAACTTAGCCTTGAACACCTCCACGGATAAGAAGTTGGGCGTTACCTCCAAGAATGAAGAAATACGTTGCAATGACTCCATATCGTGGAGATAAGATTCAAACGGATACCTCCGACTAAGACTCGTGTATGTATATCGTGGAGGCAGAGCACGGGCAATGAATACAGTACCTACCATGCATGGGCAGTACCGAGTATTTAATAGGTCGAAGCTTGGGAGATCACATTGTCATTTTCGGAGCTTGGTTACGCAAAGGAAGACTACCTATTGTTTAAAATGAATTTCCGTGTCGTGTCGTGTCGTCAACCAGATTTCCCGCGTTTCCCACAAAATGGCCTCTCCCGGGTCCGGGATATGGCCGATATCCGAAACTTACGCTAAATGCATCAACCTAGCTGTGAGCCTGTGACCCCCTGCGTAAGCTGGGCTGGGATCTCCCAAGCTTCCATGGATCCGCCTGTTATCGGGCATATGTCAAAATTGAGTTACCAATGGAGTTGATCTTCCAGAAGTTTGATGCTTGAAAGAGCCTTGAGGTCTGACATGATAGGATGGTCTTCTTCTTTGAAACCTTCAACAACAAGGATTATCCTAATCCGTCAAGACATCTCCGATTGGACTTCAACCAGAGAACATGTTCGGAATTTGGCAGGGATATCCTAGGTATTGAGAGACCTTTCAAAGAACCGTGCTCGGGAGTTGGCCTCTACGGTCGATAGGAGCGGGTCTTGGCAGCAACCAGGGGCTGCCTGCAGGCCACGTGATCCATCCGTTGTTTGCACCGTTTGCGATCCAAACCAACAGGATCATCAAGCACCTCAGAGCGCATCAAAGCTCGCACCTTCCGATTTCCGGAGATTAAAAGCGTCGCCTCTGCTTTGAAGCTGGAACGAAGTGGACATGTTCACAGTACCGACACCGCAAGATGCAGATGTGTCCCTTTACCTGCATGCCGAGCTTCTACCCAATATCCGCCAAATCACCCTCTACGTCTCGCTCCCTCAAACCCCAGCATTAGAAGGAATCCGGCCACAGATTCAGCTTTCAGAATCATGCAAATCTGTCGCTGTCTCATTATCTGAGCCATTTCATCATGTGGTAGAAACCATCAAACTGCCGGCACGCGTCACTGACGCGACTAGGCGAACCTTGAATATCAGCAACACAGCTGCCTCTAACCACAAGAAGCCCACCAGCCCTGGTTATGAATATTCAGTCAGAATGCATATTGACCCCAGTGACCCGGTGCTGGCACCTTGGGATGAACTAATTGACGACTATGTTCCCTGGACCGCCGCAGATATGTCATCTTCGACACGCATCCGATGTCGTGGATGTGGCACAGCGTTTTTGAAAGAGTCGGGCCCTCACGCTGTCGATGATCAATCTCTTCTACCGGGATGGCTCTGGAAGGATCTTCCGAGCGGCAATTGGGCAGAAATGATGGACTTTTGGCATTGCCACAAGCCTGATCCCCATGAAGATAATCCCAAGTACGAAGCCACGGCAGCACTGAAATTAGAAGATCAGACTGCCCAGATCAAGGGATATGGGGCCTCTAGTCGTGTAGAGGCAATTCCAGGGACTGTCCTCATCGATGTGGCCACATTCTTGGTTTCGGACGAAGATTGCGTGAGCCTAAAAAAGGTGAGCTTTATGCATGTTCCAGCTGCTAATTCGCCCTCCCGCTCTTCTTGTTGGATTATTGATATACATTCTCTGCTTTAAATTTACACTGCTACCCTCCCTTTCCCCAATGTGGGCAACCAGAAGGAGACCATTTCTTGTCCATGTTGTGGCCTCCGATACTATTGCCCAAGATCAACGACTGTGCATGCTTGCCTATTGACTGGGGTGGTAAGTGGTTCAGCTCATGTCACCAAGCGGCCGAGGACAGTTATCCTCTCTCGTCAGATGGATTTCGCCCTCAGTCATTAGCGATTGTGTGTTGTTCTAACTGCCGCCTTGGCTGGTTGGCTCCTTCATGCGCCCTCTTCGTTCTCAGTGACAGTCATGGCTCTTCGAGCCTTTCCCTGAGCAGTGGGACTGTCATGATTATCAAGGGGCACATATCACGTTGCACGTGCTTTCTTGTTATTACTTAATGAAATTGAAATTGAACTCGGAACCTCCAATCAAATCGGACTTAGATCAGTCACTGTCTACTTTCTTCCCTATACTTTGAGAACCTGAATGCTGACAGTGACATTTTGCAGGGCAATGAAGAAGAGGCCCAGACTTCCACCTCGAAAGGCTCTTTCGAAAGAACTTTAGAATGCGCGACGTGTAACTTGATTATTGGCATGGAAGACCCATCGGCGCGCGGCTGGCGACTCCTTAAGGCCAACGTCTCCGTGAACGCCAACCTCTCAATTTCCGAAGCAGACAGAGATGAGTGGCAGAGCCATCCTACGCAAATGATCGTTGCTGCACAACTGCTGGAGTTGATCGAGAGAGAAAGCGCCCGGCGTTTTGTGGTCCACTGCGGGCAAAAGAGCGGGCTGTTGGTACGTGAAATCGTCCGGATTGAAGGATGGAGTAGCGACTAATACTGGGGCTTCAGCTTTGGGTCTTCAACCCAGACCTCCGATACTCCAACTCCAGCTCAGGCCACAGCGTCAACGCCCAACAAGCTATGAAGGTATTCTTCCAGGAGACGCGAGAAATCGACAAATTGCTCGCTCCAGAGATTGGTAATCCGTCACTTTTGTCTGTGGAAGAGCTGGAACTGCCTTCGATGGTGTACGAAGCGTTGTTTGAAGCCCTGCGGGATAGCAATCAGATGCTACCTCCGACGGCAAGGCAGTTCAATGAATGGCAGGTTGGGCTGCTCAGTCGATTCAGTCGAACTCAACCAGCCTGAAGACAAACAGCCATCTGTCATTCATAATTATGCAACTACCCACTGCATACGAAAAAAAATACGATCTCCTTTGCTCAGTATCAATCACGGGGGATTTCTTTATCTGTCTACGCCTTCTCATCAAGGAATCGCTCCCTTGCAATCTGGGAATCAGAAGTGTGCATTTTGGCTCGGGAATATCGTGATTATCCAAGCAGTCATGGGTTTAAAACATTCAAGGATTCCATACTACCCATTCTAGCCTTCAAACGGGGTCTCGAATGGCGGCTCCGCTTGTGGTGTGAGGCGGGCGATGTGACGTCTTTGACCATCCTCCCAATCGAAGACGGCCGAGTGGCAGGCCACGCGGTTCTAGACAAGTCAGCTATCTCTGTCTTCAACCTTAAAAAAGGTGCCAATAAACTCACATCCCAAACCACTACCGTGCCAGCCTTCCAGCGAATACGGGCCTGAAGATCTTGCGACAGAGCAATGTGGTCGTACAAGAACTTCAGGAGGTAATCAGACTCCTCCTTCTTATACCCGACAATGTAGCGAGTAACTACGACAATTGTCAGTCCATCAGTCTCGCCTACACAATTAAATGAGGTTACTCACACTGGGGGTTCACATAAAGCGCCTTCTCCCCCGTAACTGGATGTGTCCTGACAATAGGATGCTCAGAAGTAATAGGATCACGACGGGCGATACCGCCCCCATTCAGACTAGCATTGACCTGCTCGACGCCCGAGTGCACCGCCTTCAGGCCATGTAATCTCTTCTGGAACTCGGGTGACAGCCGCTTATACGCCTGCACCATGTCGGCGAACAAGGTGTCGCCACCGGTTGAAGGCCCGTCCAGCACGTACAGGAAGGTTGTGCCCGGGGGCTGCTTCTCAAAAGTCACGTCGGAATGCCAGGTGATCGTATTTGTACGCTGCTCGAGGAACTTTGCGCCGGTGCGGTCGTCGGCACCGCGGAAGACGAGGTGGATTTCTGGGAAGCCCTTGGGTGCACCGGAGGTCTGGTGGATGTGGTGGCGGCCGAAGTAGCCGGCGTATTCGACGGCATCTTGGATGGGGAGAGAAGCGAAGTCTTGATCACGGAAGGCTGGAGATGGCGTGGATGTGGTAAGCTGTTTGTGTTCAATTGAGATCGGTGTGATGTTTCGGATGTATCAAGGCACCTACCGACAACACGTCGCTGGGCGACGTACAAGGCTAGCTGGTCCTTGCCGGCCTTGGAGAGCTTGCTCAATTGCACGCCGTGAATTTCGGAGCCAATGAATGGGGTGATATCGTCTACTTCGGCCTGGCCCTTGGGGAGCAGGTCTGGGAATGTGGCATCGGCATCCTTGCCATGGTCATAGTGTTCGAAGTGCTCCAAAGGAGGATATCTGGCATGGATATGTCAGTCATTTCCTATCGTTATCTAGGGTGACATAGGTTTCACACTACCTCTCAGTCTCATTGTCCCAAACAGGCAAATAGTTTGGGAATGACGCTGGTGGCAGCTTGGCTGTGCCCTTTAACTCGGCCTCCTTCTCGTACTTGTATCCAATCAAATTCTCCTTGTTGTGCCCAGCATCAGTCTTGGAGGGCACCGAGAAGGTTGGAGCGCGGAGAGCGACTGTCTCAGTGAGTGACGGAGCCATTGTATAATCGGTTAAGTAGGACTGTTTTTCGGCCTTCTTGACGCTTTTCGAGTACTGGCTATTTTGGACTTGAAAAACAGCGCCAAGTAATGATATGCTAGAGTATTCTAGTCTTGTTTCTCAAGAGAATCTACGATAGCGACAAGAATCATGCCTATATACATGGTCCCGGCACCGTGACTCCGGATTTACAGATTGCGCCATGAGTGCGGGGTTGCTCTTTTCGTCCGATAGATACCTGATCATCCAAAGGGCCTTGTTGTGACCAGAGTCTGTTAAAAACGATGATTTCGGAGGTCTCGGATATCGGGCTGTCGGCAGGAAAAGGTTGACATTGGCTGTTGACGAGTGTCTGTGTGGTGTAGAGCATCGTTATGGGAGTTGGGAATGGCGTGATGATAGGCGGAATGTCGCTTATCTGATTATGTACGATGACAAAAACAAACTCTTAGAATGCGCAACATGGAATTGCAAAAGCATAATCGTATTGCGTAGTCTCTGAAAAGGACTGTTACTGGGTATGTCTGGTCGACTGGTAGAGTAGTGTCTAAGTAAGTTGGCACTACTGTATTGGTTTGTTAGTTTAGACATTTGCTACCCCTCGAATGGCGTGATACGCAACTGTCTTTGCGCAACTCGAGCGACATCCGCACAGTCGCATTCACCAACTTGATTAGGATGCTCAAAGGCAAGAAAACGTACCGACACAGCTGGATTCAAATCTTAGGCGACCTTTTTAGCGCTTTAAATCGATCCAGAAATCAAAGAAGGGTCTAGTATACTTGCTGACCCGGCATTCTCCACTAGCCAATGAACAGTAGCACATTCGTCAAAAGACCACGGCAATCCTGGATCATAACGTTCAGTGTGGCCAATATCAATCAAAAGTTACCGCTACTTCAATGTGCGCAGAATTCGAATCAATTTGAAGTCAGTCGTCAATTAGTTGCTCGTCAAACGGTGGAGGCACGGTGGAGCCGAGCTAAAACTTAGTCATTGCGGGCTGGTCCTTTAACTAGTTAGTACCCCCACGACTCGTCCAACCTAACGTCACTTTATCACGTCTTGCGTGATTCGGCCAAGATCAAAGATCACTGGGAAGATCGCTCGGCTCTTCGAGTCTCGACTCTCTCAGTGGTCCTGCTATGTGCTCAAATTGTACTCTTTTCTTGGAAAAACGGACCCCATGCGCTATTCGCCCCGTATGCCTCGCGTCACGGCATATGTCCGAGGCAGATTGACCAGTTTATGTCGCTTAGTTCGGCTCTGGGGCTTCCCCTGTGCAGTGTATATGTAACGCCACAGGCACCACTGGGTGCTGAATCTTCCGATTGAGCCCACCTGCTAGATACCTTCCTAGTTTTGCCGGGAGCTACGATATCCTGCACTAGATCTAGCCGAGTCGTGGCATGTCCCCCTCAGTGGGTCATCGCAGAGATAAAGACGATTTTTTGTCTGCTACAGAATGGCGTGCTAGAGGACTGCGATGGCTTCTTCATCAAAGTTTTCGCCTTTATAACCGCTCATCCGCATCGACGAGGGCAGTTGTGAATGCCGATTTTAGACCTGATCCAGAGTCTTCTCCAAGATGACAATTATTGAGGAGACAAAGAACGTGGGGCCGGGCCCCGACGATTATGATGCGAAGGCTGTGCCTCAAGTCACCGCGACAAGCGATTCAGACTCGTCCTCGTCATTTGGCGGTCGTCGAGGACAGATCAAGCCCGTTGATTGTGCTTTTGACACAACGGAGGACCCGAGGTACTACAAGCCTATCCCGGAGTATGAGGGTGCTCATCGCTGGGATCCGGACTTTGAATGGACAGAGGAGGAAGAAAAGGCAGTTGTCAAGAAGGTATGATTTGCCATCTGCTTATCAGGGTCACATCCTGAGGTCAATGTACTAACATCAACTTTTCAGATCGATTGGCGTATCTGCACATTTGCCTGTGTGACGTTTTTTGCCCTACAGCTGGACCGCGGCAATGTCGTTCAAGCCACGTCTGATAACATGCTGGGTGACCTTGGAATGAACACCAATGATTACAATACCGGTCAGACTATCTTCCTGCTTTGCTTCCTATTCGCGGAGCTGCCTTCTCAGCTAGTATCCAAATGGTTGGGGCCCGACCGTTGGATTCCAGTTCAGATGGTTTCGTGGAGTTTGGTTGCCGCTTGCCAGGCGTTTGTCAAGAACCGCTCCACCTATTTCGTTACTCGTGCCTTGCTAGGTCTGCTCGAGGGTGGATTGTACGTTTACTCGGGATCATTCCCTCCAAGAAGTACCAACCAGGAACTAACAAGGTTACAGCATTCCCGATACAATCCTCTTCCTCTCTTTCTGGTACAAGTCTAAGGAGCTGCCAATCCGCCTGAGCTACTTCTGGGTCGCTTATCAAGGAACAACAATTGTCAGCGCTTTCCTGGCCTTTGGTTTCCTGCATATCCGGCAAGCAGACGGCACAGGAGGCTGGCGATATCTTTTTGCCTTTGAAGGTTTGATTACCGGTATCATCGGTATTATCGCCGCGTTCTGGATGCCTCCCTCGCCAACTCAGACCGCTGGCAGGTTCCGCGGTAAGGAGGGCTGGTTCAATGAGCGCGAGGAGAAGATCATGGTCAACCGTATTCTCCGGGATGACCCCAGCAAAGGAGGTATGCACAACCGACAGGCTGTCACGCCCCGCATGCTGTGGCATGCCCTCAAGGACTACGACATGTGGGTCATTTATATTCTCGGCCTTACATGGATGATCGCAAACACTCCGGCCGCAAGTTACATCAGTCTGCAGCTCAAGTCGTTGGGATTCAGTACCTTCCACACCAATCTGCTCACCATTCCTGCGGCGGTAATCTTCATCTGTAACTTGCTGCTGTGGACCTGGCTCTCAGAACGTTTCAATCAGAGGCTCCTACTTGGTGTTGGCTCCGAAATCTGGGCTATTGCCCTACTCATCGCCCTGGAAGTCCTGCCCGCGGGTGCCAGTCCCTGGACACGATGGACTCTGTTGACACTGCTCCTCGGCATGCCATATGTGCATGCGATCATCGTGGCGATTACGTCTCGCAATGCTGGTACCGTTCGGACACGAACTGTTGCTACCGCATTGTACAACATGATGGTCCAAGTTAGCAACATCATTGGCAACAATGTGAGTGTTTTATCCCCTCGGAGAACAGGAATCAATTTGAGTTTGGACTAATCGAATGCTATAGATCTACCGTGAACATGACAAGCCATACTACCGCACCGGCAACAAGGTGCTGATTGCCCTTGCTTCATGGAGTTTGGTGATGTTTATCATCGCGAAGTTCTACTATGTGTGGCGGAACAAGTATGTTTATGCCTCCCCATGCTCTCTTTCACCACACCAGATTCTAACAATGATTAATTAGGAAAAATGCTGCCATTTGGGACAACATGACAAGCGAAGAAAGAGAGCGCTATGTTGTCGAGAACAAGGATCTTGGAAACAAGAGGTAATTCATGCCTTGCCTCTTCCCGCTGATTGAGAACATCCTTACTAACTTTCCGCAGAGTCGACTTCCGCTTCTTGCATTAGAAAATTACGACACACTTCAGCCTTTATGATTGAAAAGAGGCCGGGATACCATTGCAGCTTTAGATATAGACTTATCAGAGTACCACAGCAATAGAAAACACCCATACGAGCCATACAAAACTTAGTCTCTTGTTATTCAAATCATGATTTCCGATAATCCCTTCAATATGTATGCTAGAGACTCCTTGAGGCTCTCATCTATTCACCAATCACATATTCGCATCCTTCATCTCCAATCCATACTTCATGCACCTTCCCAGCTGGAACATCGATTCGTGCACCAGGTCCGAACGACTCTTTCTTAACTTCGCCATTATGTAAATTTGCATTATCTTCAGGATAAGTAACTGTAAACGTGCCGCGGCGAATCAGATGCGTTGTAAGACCTCTATGACTATGAGGCGAGTAATATCCATCTCTAATATGGTAAGTAAGCTTGTCAAAAGAAGGGAAAGTGTGACAAACCTCCTGTCTGACCAGGTGTAGACATGTCGAAACCCCCAATCTCTCACGAGACGCTCGCTTTCGGCCCGGGTGCCGATGGGGTACTTTTCTGTCATGGTATGAAGGTTTCACAGAGGTTGCAGTAAGGTATTTTGACCACCGTTATGTTGGCCTGGCTTGTTAAGGCATGCGATGTGGGTGGAGGAATGATGTGTCACCAGGCGACGACAACCCCTCATCACGTGGCACAGTGTATACAATTGGATACAATTGGACAAAGGTACATAACAAAAAAAGTACGAACGAGTGGTTCCAGAAGCAATGATTTGCAGAGGCCGTGTTACATAGATCGCACTAAATCCTATATTTCGGGATACTTGCTAAAAGAGGGCCAAAATTGTCTTCTTAAATGTTCTGGTATCCGAAGTACATTAAAAAGCCGCAGTCAAGAGGCAAGTCATCAGTCGTTAAGTGCATCCCAACGCTCATGATAGTAGTGGAAAGCCGCGGAATCTCGCCCGGGTTGAGAACCAATATACAGATGGCTCAGTATGCATCCTGCTTGATGTTTGATGCCTATTGAAAGTAAACTTCATCCACCACGCGCCTCTTCAATGGGAAGCTTCGCTCGTATACACGAGAACTACGAAAAAAGAGAACCGAAACGCCATAGGGACGCTGCGCTAACGCCACCAAACGCCTTGAAGAGAACAAGCTCTGTTGTGGGAGAGCTCCTTGTCTTCCAGCATGCCAAAAGGGAAAAAGCACGATCCCCTCACGCGCAAGGAGTGTGGCAAATATGGCAGCTCTTGCCAGGAATGACCCAGACTTCTTGACCCTTCGTAGCGCAATTTGGACACCGTACGCCAGGCATCTAGAACACATGTTAGACGCCATAGATCTTCAAAAGTACATAGCAAGAAAATAACCTGGCGTCGGTGAACGAACCTTGTTAACGACAGAGGAGTTTGAGCACGCCGAGGCGCCACATTGAGAAGACTCGGTCATCTTGTTTAGAAGAGGGGTGATAAAGAATCAATAGAGTTTCTTTGCGTCGGTACTTGTCCCAAGAGAAACAGTGAAAGTACGTCGAGATTGAAATTTTGTTGTAAACGCGTCAAGGCAACTGGAGTTTGACTTCAGGGATGGAGCTGGTGTGGATTCAACTTCACAAGCCGGACAGACAAGCCCTTTTAAGACACAAAGGCACGGCGACAGAAAGGGGAAGAAGACAGAGACTCGGTTCACGCCCCGCGATCGCGACCAGAAAAATCTTATCGGGTAATTAGTTTGAACAAAAACTATAATAATAAAAAAATTCAGTTCAGCTCTGGTTCGCGCACATCGCATCGATGGTGGACTCGGAAGTTCCCGTTGATGGGTAGACCAGGTCTTGCGATGTGGGAAGCTTTCTCCTTTCTCAACGATCGACCAGTCAAAAGCAATCCAAAGTAGTTGACGACTCCCAATCTCATGGCCGACAGATTGACCTTGCGCAGGGATTCAGGGCCGATGCAAACAGGGCTATCGTCCTGGTTTCACGCCACAGGCTGTCAGCAACCAATCACCGCTGTATCATCGGCTCCTCCCGAGCAGTCCGGGTTTAGGGTGTTCAATCTGCGATTGTTTGTGTAGCAACCATCGACGTGATAGATTTCCAATCCCGTGGGGCTACCTTCCTCATCGCGGCTGGAGAAAGCCAGAAGAAGCTTGGTGCTCGCGACATCGGATGGCAGAATCCCCTCGTTTCGCTGGATTTCAAATCCTGAAACGAGTCCAGACTGTCCAGCGATAGGCCAGAATGAATCTGAACCGGTCCAAGACCACCAAAAAAGTTGACGTATCGCTCCTGCAACCCCAGGGCAGATCGCCAAGTGGGTCACGCTCGGTCGACTTCGGAGCGCCCAGTCTGGAGTAGCGCCTTAGCACCTATCGATGATTTGCCCATGGGGGTCTGACAGGGGCCCAATCACTTGCGATAGCTCACAAGCCTTCGATAGAGGCCGATTATTGGTCCATCGGCCAATGGTGTGTGTCCTGGTTCGCCCACTTTTTGCTAATTGCCCCGCCATCGGCCAATAGTTGCTGTTTATGCATGCCAATTCCAGCTGTCAACAGCAAGTGCTGCTGCGTGAACCCCTCCTCCACAGAGGCACAGACAAAGAGAACTTGATTATGATCTACAGGACTACAGATTCGCAACCTGGAAATTGCGGCATTGCTTGTTCTTGATCGCGAACTGATTATTGCTATCGATTCAGTCTAGCACGTATCATGCATGCGATGGTGGACTTGGACCCCTTTGCCGTCTGCGTAGGGGGATGCACATCCTCTCTGCGCTCACTCCAACCTTGTCATGCTACAGTCATCGGAGCATTTACCGATCACCTTTACAGGATGTACACATGCTCTCTATTTCTTCACTAGCGCTGTTGATCAATCTGATGCATTTCTGCTTGGCAGGTTGATCTCCCCTCCCAACCGGCCCCAGGGCTGCTCGGGTGGGGCCCAAAGCTGGTGCTCGCGACACAGACTGCCTGCGTTAGACTAGATCATGCCTACAGAGCGCATATATCTACCGAGCTCTCGCACCAAATTTGCAAGGTCTCAAAGTGGCTAATGGGCCCACTTATCACTCACAGCTAGGGGGCTGGGGGACGAGCAGATTTCGAAATCTGCCGCATGGCCACGCTACAGGAAAATGGTGCTGCGGTGGAGTCTCGATGGCACGCATCATGCAGGATAACTTTCTTGTTTGCCTTTTGTACCATATATTGGGCATGCTGCACTTCTGGACAGCTGCATCGCTCACTCGAGGTCACACCAACCGCTCGCTGGTCCACGTTCTTGGCCCTTTGACGCTTCCCGCCCGTTATTGGGGCCATGCTAGCGACTTGAGCATTCCAAATACTGCGGATATCCTTCCTCTTCTATGGACGTGAGTGTCAATCGCGTGCGAGTATGAAAGCCCGGCAGAAACTTCCAGCGCATCACAAAGCTAAGACCGACATCAGTCGCGCATAACGCATGACCAGGACCCTGAATGGCAGGCCTATGCAAATAACCGCATTCAATACAGGGCTGCATTCTGAGACGCCTACGCTTCCCTTTTGCTTGACTGACGAACTGTGCGGGCCCCTACATAATGTACCATGTGTTGCACTATGTTGCGCAACAGGCCATTAACCTTGCAGATGGGCCATGGTCCAGCATGACCTCACACATACAAAGCGGATAAAGAGCCTCCTTGCTTCAACAGAATTACGAACAGGACACCATCCAGAAATAGGAGCATCTGTCTGATCTCAGATGACTCGAAGGCCCCGCATTAGGGCGGTCTGCCTCGGGCCTTCTTCATATACCTCTAATACGACATGAGGCTCATGCACAGCCGCACTGCGTGGACACTTATCAGGATAGGCTGGAATCCCAAGTGGTCCGAAGACTAGTGAAATCATCCGGTACAATCACGATATTCGATGTTCCTTGTAGCACAACGTTGCTATGACCGGTCGGGAAACCGGTCCTTGATTCCCGCTTCGTACGCATGCAATACCTGTACCACATATCATCATCTTCCTCATGCTACTCTCCAGTCTGCTATTAAAACATCCGATCACCAAATCTTGATCTTGCAAAATGTGATACGAGTAGAATTCCTTGCAGAATGATGCTACTAGATCTCAAATGTTGTGACATCTGATAGACAGACCACTTTCGTGGTATATGATGCAACGGCCATGTGTGAGATAATTATTCAAAGATCGAAATCGACCAATAGAATGGCTACAGCAGTGAGAGACCTGCATCCCCCGAGGTCGACTGATAGACACAATCTTTTTGCTCCCTATACCTTGTCTGATATCCAACGAGTTGCATACTCCTGTACAGACCCTTAGACGTTGTACACCTGTCGTTGGTACTAATTGTGGCGGACTGGGCAACTCGCGTCTTTTGAACCGATCTGTGAGCGTACCAATTGCATGGTCACAACCTTGAGCGATGTACGTATCTCGATCTTACAATCTAAAGCGATGAACCAGATAAGCCTATCTAGATTAATTGAGCCCGGGGGCTACTTATCCGTGAAGGAACCATTATGGCAAACGATTTCACAGCGCTCTAAATCCACTATGTTGAGTAGGGCAAGGGTCTATCGCCACATATTGCTCTATGATAGGATATCTCGATGAACTATAAAATCATTGTTTAACTATAGTCAACACATGAGAAATAGACTACTTCATATGTATCGGATTCAATGTATCGCACACTTAGTTCTGAACGAGGGAATCACGAACGGCTCGGCTCCTCTAGAATATCGTGAGGTCCTCGGGTTGATCATAGGTTGCGTATGTCCATTTTGCATGACGATGAATCTGATGTGGATAATGTGAACTTGTCTGTGGCCAATAAAACTTAGAATTATCCGAAAGCAGTCTTCCGTCCGATGTACGAGGTTGCTACATACTAGATTTTCGCCCATGCCCTTGGCACGCAAAGCCCAAGCATCGATCGGAATACCGATAATCGAATTGCCACATTCCAGTCCCGATCAAAGATAGAGAAGACGTTTGAAGATTAGATACTACTAACCATGTGACACCCATTAGTCTTTCCATCGACGTTGTGCAACAAGCAGCATGGATGCCTTAAACTCAGAACAGGTATAACACGCTCAAACCCCGAGCTCAGACGCGAGCACGATGCAATCGGAAATTTAGAAAGATGACCTATCATACCATCGGCACTAATCACGAAGCCTGCTTCGTGACACGGACCAACAGGACTCCCTTATTCTTCTCCCCCGTACAATCGTATAGGTGAACGAACCGATATCCCTCACGGAGTCGATCAAGCCGAATGCAAGCCCACGCAGCTAGTGAGTCACGACCGATTTCGTCGTCCTTGATTTTGAACCTAGATGCAGAATGACGTGAGTTAGCATGGACACCTGCACTTTTGGCACTGTATTTCTTCGAGTTCACGAGGGTGGGTAAACGGAACGGTGCTGCACGTCTATTTCCACGGTAACGATGCAGCTGCGGCCTGAAATGGAAATGCCGAGCACAGTGAACAGGTTCTACAGGCTCAAACCGTTGGGATTGAAGATGGGCAGTTTTCTTGGTGGGCCAGGGAAGGAAAAAGCAAAATGAAGTAGCGAGAGGTCTGCATGATACTGCACGGACATCTCCACTTGCATTTTGCAGAGATAACGCAATGATATCCGAGTGCAAAGAGGAAAGCGAGACGTGATCGCAAAGTGGGGGCAAATGTGAGTTCAGGATTCAGAAAGGAATGATGCGTAGGAAATAAGGGAGAAAAGCGAGCAATGACGACGAGTCTGAAAACAAGCAAAGCAATAGGGGTACTTACCGAACGAAACTTAACCCCTCTACCACCCCTGTCACGGTTGGGAAGACTAGCTTCTGCCCCCTGAAATCCGGATTGACACCGGACGAACTCTTGGTACAGCGGCGGAAGCTGCTCTTCTCAGAATCGGAGCTGGCGTCATCACGACCAGCGGCGACCGGCCCGTCCGGCTCCTCGACGTGCAGTTGACAATTAACGTAGGGCTTGAACCCCTTCTCCTTATGCTCGCCCGGGGGCAGTGATAAATTCTGAGCAGCAAAGACCTCCAGCACGAGGTTCAGTGTGCGGCGGTGAATGAGGTCTGTTTTAGGCTCAGAGCTTCGGTATCCATCTGGCTTCAATACCCAGCCTGACGTGCCGGTGAACATGCCATGGTTTAGCATCATTCCTTTATCCAGGTTCTGCCAGTTGAGTGCTACGAGCTGTGCACCTCGACGCCAGCAGAAGGCTGGATCAAGGTTGGATGAATTCACTCGGAAGGCGAAGGGGTAAATGCGCATGAAAGAGGAGCGATTGTGCTCAAAGAGCCGTTCGCGATGATTCATGTGAGCATCGCGGCATGCTCTCTCGGAGAGAGAGAAAATATGACCTGGGAGCTTGGCCTCTGTCGACATGGTTAGAGCTTGTTTGCAGTCGTGTTGTCGAAAGGTTATATCTTACCTGGCTGGTCAAAATGATTGAAATGGAACGCTCGAGTGTAGATGGCCATCTTCGCTAGAGCTTCAAGTGTCTTGATTGGCTTTGCCGCTTTTTGCTGTTGGGCTGCGGTAGGTTGTGGTCCCGTAGGTTGCGGGACAGATTCCTCGGGGGTAGTCGCTTCCGGTGTAACGGGTTTTCCTTCGGTGTTGGTCAAGGGCATGGACTTGGTTTTGATCAAGATCTTCCTCTTCAGATCCGCCAACTTGGGTAGCTTGTCAGCGGCCAAGTCAGGCGAAACTTCCACCAAAAGCCCTTTCCATGCATCTCGCATGATATCGACCATAATTTGCTGCTGCTCTAAACAACAGTGCACCTCGAAGCTCACGATCACTGGCAGATCGCTGGTGACAAAGGCGCTGTCACGAATTGCATAGCAGATCTCGCGGAATGACGTACCCTTGGTCAGCGTATGGCCGTGAAGGACCCGGGGCTCTATCAACGCTTCATTGCGGACCGCCTTCGCCTCAGGAGCGGTAGCCTTAGCAGGAGTTGGCTCGGGCTTCGTAGGCGATCTGCGGCGCAGAGCATCGCTCAATCTTGTTGAAACCGAGCGAGAGAGTCCCTTTGATTTCTGCTGTAGGGCTTCGCTTCTAGACTTGGTCTTTTCTTTGTTGGTACCTGAGGACTCGTCATTCTCAACATCAGAGTCGCTGCTGCTACCGCTGCTTGTCTCACTGTCACTTGAGTCTTGGTCCTTTGGCTCTCCGTCCCAGACATCAATCTCAACAGAGCGACATCCACGAAGAAGGACCTATATACTAGATGTGAGCCTTTTGTGTCTAGCGCATATGTTATTTGGAAGGACGGTGACACCTCTAATTCCGATATTGGCGGGGTAAGTGGACGTGTTCTACTTACAGATGTGTACGCACTTGCAGCAGCGTCGCTATAGAGCTGATTACCTGTCAAGTACGTGTTATGGCTTGAAGACACAAAATAATCCGAGATGGGAGCAGACACATCCAGCTCCTTGAGGGGTGCTTGAGCACAAGAAGCGGCATCTTTCATGTACGCTTGAAAGGCGTCGACCGAGGCCAGAGATGCCGCAACCGGCAGGCCATTGGGCCCTGTCTCATTGGCAACGCTCTTGAGAAACTCGTTCTTCGATGGCTCCGATGCACAGATAGCTTTGTAGATCTTTTGAATGTGGGAGTCCACCGTCTCGTGGAATTTGCCCACATGATGCTCTCTCAATTGCTGCAGTGTGAGATCGCGCGCTCGCTCGACGAGGCTGTCGACCTTCTCCATCTTGTAGGCTCGTAATGACTGCCTATCAGAGTGATCGACCAAAAAGTCGGAGATAAGGCGTCCTAAACAGGTTGTTATGCCCCGTTGCAAGGATGTTGTGAACTCGGGTTATGCCGATTGGATAGTGCAAGCCCCGCTTCACGTACGCAATACGCAACGCGACTTCGTTTCCAGAGATTCGTGTTGACAAAATCAGGCAGCGTGAGTCAAGAGAAGGAAAACTCAAAGTAAACACACACAAAGTGTGAGACGAGAAATTAAGGGAGTGGACACGTGCGGTGTCCTGACATGATCGACTCCCCACTCCGCGGCAGACGTGGCTCCATCGGTGAGATCTTGGCTTTTTAGCTAAGCTCGAGAGTTTTCGCTCTTCATTCCCTTTATAGCTGGCGGCCAATCCGGCCTTCTCAACTTTCCCCATTCTCTTCGCTTTAGAGTAACCTTCTACCACGCTAGTTCCACTAGCTAGCACTGAAGCTCCAACTTCAGTATGGGACTAGGCCAAGCTCATTGGTTCAAACGGCGTCAGAATCCCTGATAAGCCGGTCATCGTGAGGGATTTGACGGGGTTTGCACGATGCTCAAGGTCTCATCTCGGGCTTAGGGGCTTAATAATGCCTCCTAACGTCCGATATACGAAGATTCGGCCATCTTCAGCGACTAACTTGCTGAGAAATCAAGGCGGGACAACTCGCCCCCACTTCCAGGTTGACCGTGTTATAAGAAGCACCGAGATCCTCGACTGAACAGAAGCTTGGAGATAATTCTTGAATATCACACAAGCCCAATCAAATAGCTCGATAAACAGATATCCTGCAAAGCAAACATTTTCAAAAAATGGCCAACTCAGAGCCCGTTCACCTCTTTGACATCGTCTCCACACTTCCAGGTATGCCCGTTATACCCCGCCTTCGGTACTCGAGTAAACATACTAACAGAAGACGAATCTACCAGGGGCAAGAAAGTCTTGGTCCCCCAATACCATCAAGGTCCGCGCGGTCATCAACTTCAAGGGCATTCCCTACACCCAGAGTTGGATCTCGTATCCCGATATTGCCCCGTTGACCAAGGGCCTCGAGCTCGGCCCCAATGAGACCGGCATTCCCTACACCTTGCCGGTCATCATTCATAAGTCGTCGGTGACGTCAAACCCCCATGGTGCGATGATGGACTCTCTGCCGATCGTCTTGCATCTCGACAAGGCGTTCCCTTCATCGCCACTCTTCCCTAGTGGTGACGCCAGCTACGCACTGCTGATTGCCGTGAGCAAGATCACGAGCGCAATTGGTCCCGCAATCGGCTCTCTGCTGGTTCCAAGAGTTCCAGACTATATGGATCCGCGGGGTAGGGAGTATTTCATTGAGACCCGGTCGCTGTCCTTTGGAAAGCCATTGTCAGAGGTGCGACCGACCGATCAAGAGACCATTGATGAGTTGTGGAAGCAGGTAGAGACCGATGCAGCGGCACTCGTCAAGGTGCTGAAGGGTCGGGAGGGTAAGAAAGGGCCTTTCGTTGAGGGTGAGACCCCGGGATATGTAGATCTGTTCTTGGCCGCACATTTTGCCTTCTTCGAGCGCATTGACCGAGAGTCCTTTGATCGGCTGATGGCGATTGGCGATGGTGAATTCAAAGCTTTGTGGGATGCTTGTGAGCCTTGGATCGACGGTCAGGGTGAGGAGAAGGAGTGGACAGTTTCTCAGACTGCTGCTTAGAAAGATTCGTGTACATCCTCCAGTGCGGTACTGGCAGACGGATTAAACATTGAATTAACACCTTGCATACCCGCAGTATGAAGAATACTGTAGATGAATATCATTTGAAGAAATATAGCACATTCGAGAAAACAAATCAATGTAATAATACATGTCGGAAGCCTCCACAGGGCCTGCTTGACCCGATATCCACAGTCCTGGTTTAGAGGGCCATTTGCGCGAAAGCGCTCAGCCATTTGAAAAAGGGAGAAAAACAACGCTGTGCGACTGACAAATCAACACCGGGTAGTTGTATTTTACAGACCACGCAGGAAGTTAGATTCCTTGATAGCCTTCCGTCGCGCGTCTCGGGCGCTCTTGGTAACCTCCTGGCGCTTATCGAGACCGGCAGTGGCGTCGGAGAAGGCATCCTCCGAAGGTCCGTCGCGGTTGTAGGATGCGGGTGTGATATCGTAAGAGTGGTGGTGGGCAGGGATCTTAGGGGCGAGCGGTCCGGTGCGAGCAGCCAATTTCTTCTCGTAGCGCTTTCGTTGCTTCTTGTTCAGAGCTGTGACGTTGTAGACATGTTAGATAACAGGAGCTTCTCCTTCAATGGGTAAGAATACTTACTGCTTGGGTCAACACCACCCTTGTCGGTCTTCGACTGCTTGCTTGCGTCCCCGAGAAGATCCCAGAGCCAGTCTGGGTACTCCGAGTCCTCCTGGGCGACAATATCCGGCTTGTTCTTGAAATAGTTCAGGCCGTTCATCCTGGTGCCGGCCGGGCAGCTACTCGGTGGGCGCTCAGCGACGGGCTTGGTAGGACTAGCGGGTTTCGCATCGGTGTGAACGCCCTCTTGGGTACTCAAAGGCTGGGAGACACCGGGGGTAGCGGAGGAGATGGCGGAGGGAGTAGTGTTGTCGCCGACCGTCGTCTGGCGGGGAGCAGAGGGAGGAGGAGTAGCAGCGACAGGTGGGTTGGCAGCCTTGTCACTGTAGAATCGGAATTGATTGCGCACAATGGGCAATTGGCGAGCAGCTGTTGATGCGGTCCATGACACGGCATGTGTCTGTTGCAGCCGGGACAGCATGGTAGTTCGGCAACTTCTGCAGATCATCGTGGGTTTTCGACTGGATACAAATCCAGTAATTGTCTTCTAACCCTTCACTGGTTCCTCGAATGGAATAATTGACTTTCAAAAGGGCCAGTTGCGTGGAGTTGAAGATGTGGACTCCGCCGTCACGAAATCGCAGAAAACTGCGGCGCGGATTCGATGCCAAGCCGGAGATGGTCATGTGACCTTGAAATACTTAAAAGTCATGCTTATCTCTATACTTCTTGTCACGGGAGAATAGCCAACTTTGTTTGAACTCCCCTTGACAAATATTAAACAGTCTCAACATCAGTAATTATTTATCTAAGTCGCTTACCCAGCCAAGAATCTCCTCAATATTGTTGTCGATCTGCCTTTGTTTGTATCACGTGATCTTATCAACATCTTCTGCCTCAGGCGCCAAATCTCTGGATCTTCAGACATTCCATCTTCAGTGAGCAATCGTGTTGCTGTTGCTACTCTAGAGCCTACGAGTAATTGCATGATACTTGGATCTTATAAGCTTGCTGCAATAAGATTTCCTCATAGACTCCGACTTTTATTAGGGCCATGCAGACACGCTCGCTAACGGGAGACATATATATGCAAGACCGCGGAGTGAAAACAAGATAAGTACAAATCAAGGATTGCTCATACAATGCATCTCTAGTCAAAATGCTAACAGGTACCGGACAAGAGAAAACAAACAAACATCACGCAGCCGAAACAACACTGCCAAGTCACCGCCAGTTCTGCGAGGGGAATATTAGGTGGAACAGGCGCAGTAATGAACACACCAAAGAAAAAAAAATGAAAACAGAATAATCAAACAACAAAACTCATACTGTGGTCATGAAGACAGTCCACTGACATCCAGGAAGTTGCAAATATCCTCGCAAGCATCCTTCAGCGACTTCTGAGTCTTCCACTGCAGCTCTTGTTGAGACCGGTCAACGACCGCAACGCAAGAACCAACGTCACCCTCGCGGCGATCTGCGGCCTTCCGAGGGATTGGCTTGGAGATGACTGACTCCATGGTGGTGACAACATCCAACACAGAGTTACCGGATCCTGTACCAAGGTTGAATGTGCGGAAGTTCTCGGCCAGCTTCCCCTCGTTTGCAGTGCTGAGCGCAGCAATGTGCCCCCGAGCGAGGTCGGTGACATGGATGAAATCACGGATGGCTGTGCCATCAGTCGTGTCCCAATCGGTTCCGAACATTTGAAGTTCAGCATATTGACCGGTCATCACTTTGACGACTACTGGGAGCAGATTGGTGGGTGCTTGTCGTGGATCTTCTCCTAGAAGTCCAGACGAATCACATCCAACAGGGTTGAAATAACGAAGGGCGACAATAGTCCACTCGGGATCCGATGCAGCAAGATCGGCAAGGATAGTCTCGCAGATCCATTTAGTGCGTCCGTATGGGTTGGTGATTCCTGTGCACCCAGGCTGGACAGTTTGCGTTTCTCCCTTGTGGTCTGTGAAGACCTCTTCTCTGTGTACACAGAGCTCCTCTTTCAAAGGCAGACCCGAAGTGGCGAGGGTACCATATACAGTGGCCGAAGAGGAGAAGATGAAAGTCTTGATACCGAAGTCACCAAGCGTTGAGGCAAAGTCAATCAAACCGCTGACGTTGTTTGAATAGTACTTCAGTGGGTGTCTGATGCTCTCCTCAACAGCCTTGTATGCTGCAAAATGGATGACACCTGCAATTTTTGACTTTGGAGTTCCCCACCTCGATGCGAGCCGGTACTCCTGGAGAAGATCCTTGAGGGCTGATGTGTCACGATAATCGTGCGCATGCAACCGCAGTGATGGCATCTTTGATCCATGTGTGTCGTGGAACTTCTGAGCCAGAATCTTGATGCGGTCGAACACAACTTCGAAAGAGTTGCTGAGATTGTCGATAACAATCACATTATAACCGGCCTTGAGAAGCTCCAGTGTGGTATGACTTCCGATGAATCCCAAACCACCGGTGACAAGGATATATTGATTTTCCTGAGGAAGTCTTCGCAACAGCTCGTCAATATTGTCGAACAGGACAGAAGACTCTGTTGCAGGAGTGTCCACCGAGATTGGGGATTCACTCTCCACAGGAGTGCTTGCATTCGATCTCCGACGACTGTCCATTGCGAAATTGAATGCGAATAGTGAATGTCTGAATGAGGTGACCAAGAAGAAACAAAAAAAAGAAACAAGACTGAGCCAATTCCCTGCCACTGAAGCGAAGAAAGGTAGAGGGACCAAGGAATAGGCTTTTTATAGGCTATTTGTAACAATGACTGGAGATCCGCCCTGGACCCTCAGACGACGACAAAGCAAAATTTATACACCGGGGCAAAGACCCTGCGTTGTTTTGTTGCCTCAGAGTGTGGTCGTTTAGCTCGATCTATTGTGTCATACCCTGGTCAACAAATGGGGAATCAAAGACGCCTCAGCACCGGCAAAAAAGGAAGAAATGAAGCTGAAGTAGCATAAGCCGGCCTGGAAAAGTTCACGTAGGGTCCAGAAGGAGGCGAACGAAAAAAGAATTCGCGATAGACCAAAGAGCAGTCAGGCAGGATCCCCGTGGATAGTGGGCCAGGCATGCGGCTGGACCTTGGGATATGGTCTTCCAGGACCGAATAAATGCCCTAAGCGCCTCCACCGTGAAGGTACATCTAGGTCCCTCAGCTCGGGCTAATGGCCGTATCATACTAACAAATGGATTGCTTGCTACATCTCATATAATACCCTAACTGCATCTCATAGGGTCGAGACCCGCCCGGTCTATTTCGGGTCGGCGCAAAGACACTAAAGGCTAGGCTTGGTTGACTTTTTTTTATTATTATTTCTTTTTTATTTTTTCCTACTAAGACATACAACAACGGGTTTACCAGGTGTAGGTTTTTTGGCCTTATGCCAGGTGGAATATATGGTAACATAGCAATGACCCTAATGAATCCACTTCTCGTTATTTCAAACACCTTCCCCCTTCGAATTGATTCTCCGTGGCCATTCCCCATTATTTTGACTATGACTGCCATGACCTCGGAAGAAAAGCACGTGAGCAGGCGAGGGTGCCTTAAGTCCAAACGGGCTCGAATTCTCTTGGCCGTACTCGTTTTCATCGTTCTTTGTGCTGCTGTCATACCAGCCGTTGTTGTCACCACTCTTCGCAAGAAAAACAGTATGGGTCCAAAATCCAAAGTCTTCGTGCCACTCTACGTTTACCCTGCTCCTGGAGCATGGACTCCGCTGGCAAATGTGTAGGTTCCATCCTTCCCATTAAGCCCAGCCCCTCCTTAAGATCACTGCCTCGATCTTCAACCCAATGTTCGATCCCAAGCAGTCGGTAGTCCGCCACATACCGTACATTGCATGGTTGATGTCGTGCCGTGCTAGCCAACCCTGCCCCCGGCATGATGGCCTTCTCGTCCATTGCTCTAAATCGAATCCAGTAATTCTTTTTGCAGAAAAAGAACGTCCTTTTTGCTAAAACGCCACCAGGATCTCTGCTCATCCCGATGTCAATTTTACCGTCGTAATCAATCCGGGAAACGGCCCAGGGCCAAACTCCTTGCCCGACGCGAATTATACTCGCGAAATACCGGTCCTTGCATCTTACGCAAATGTTCGGCTTCTGGGGTATGTTCACACTTCGTATGCACAGCGCAACATATCCTTAGTGCGAAAGGATATCGAAACATACGCCGCCTGGCCCACTGAATCATCCAACTCGGACTTGGCCGTTCGGGGAATATTCTTCGATGAAGCACCCCAGCAATACAGTGCCCAGTCTCTCACTTATTTGCAAAATCTGACCGACCTGGTCAAAGAGCTGAAAGGCTTTGGCTCCAATGGCTTTGTAAGTTGAAAAATCTCCTAAAATCTGATAGCTTGATCACTATTGCTCTGCTTTTGATGCCCCCCTTGCATCCCCCAGTCGTTTATCCATACTTTGGATTCACTATGCTATTCGCGTGGCATTCCCAGCAGACCCTGCATTTCCTATTCTTTTGGGTTTTTCTTTTCCTCGGATTAGACAAGTTTGTCATTGCTGCAGCTTGCTACCTTATTCATTACCGAATTGCTTCATCCGGGCATATCAAGCGAGCTTCATGATTGCTAACGACTACTGTCAGGTGGTGCACAACCCTGGAGCTGTCCCAGACTCTCGTTACTTGGCATCGGCCGACTCAACCGTGGTCTTCGAAGGGACATACACCTCGTTCCAGGAGCGGCAGGGAGCTAACCTGTTCACGGATATCCCGGACAGCAACCGTACCCAGCTGTGCGCCGTTATCCACTCAGTCCCTGACACTGTGGAAGGGTCTGAGCTGCGCGGCTTGGTAAAACAATCCCGTAAGGTGGTTGATGAGCTTTACATTACTCACCTTAGCACCGATTACTATGCTAGCTTTGGGTCCAAGTGGACAGAGTTTGTGGATCTAATGGCGGCATGAGGCTCGCTCGGTGGTGACATGTACATATCATCGACATCATGACCCTGCGTAACGAGGTATCGGATAGTTTGCATTTGCATTTCGACCCAGCCGCGTTTTCCCTTTACTTTGATGCACCTGAGAAATTTATTTTTCAGAGAACTGCCTTCTAGAGGCTTTGCGAGCTATTGCCCGCCACGATCTAAAATTTCACCGCCCCTTTCTCTTGCCTCCAAATTCAAGAGTACAGAGACTATCTTCGGCTAAAAGTTGAAAGGCAGAGGCCAAAGCACGAAATGGAATTAAGATAGATACATAACAAACGCTCATAGCTGGAAAATTCGCAACAAAGAAAAAAGAAAACGAAAACAAAGCTCAGATGTAGTTAGCCTCGGTCGAGTGGAGTCGGTTACGTATTGTCGTAATTTTCATTCTGGAACCGTATCTGATACAACCATGGTTCCAAGTATAGCCCCAACTGGAACAAACCGGCTCACTGCTCAGAAGGGTTATGTGCCCATGGTGGTTTAGGCTGTTAGAGTTCCACTATGGCCTCGGTATGGACTTGATCTCATTTCTCGGAGTTTTTGTCAGTAGCAGCCGTGGACATGGGGGGTTTGGGTAAACCTGGTACGAGGGATCAGGTCATAATGATGCAAGCCTGCATAACCCCAGTCGTTTTTCAGATTCGGGCATGAGAAAATCACCTTCCTTTACTGGAACTGGGCCTGGCAGGTTTTCATTCAACCAAGCAACTCCGGCTGATTTGGCCCCGTGTGTCATGCAGGGTGTGCTGTACGGGCTGTCTTCAATGCTACAATGAGTTTCTCCGGGGAGATCCCAAAATAGTGACTTTACTTTCTTTACGCCAGTCATACCGCGGGATTGCAACATCACATATAAACTTGAACGGGAGATAGGATGCCTTAATTCGAGACTTTGCTAAGACATACATGACACGATATCAGCATTTAGTGCTACAATTAGCTCCCTCTGGGCGCACTTTTCTTGGCAAGGATAGTACTACTACAACGGATTTTGAACAGACTGAGACATCATCGTGATACATGACAAAGATTCCGCTCCGAGTCTCTTACAGTGGAGACCATATTGACGGGACACAACCACGCTGCGATGAAACTGAGCTACTAGACATCCTGGGCGAATTGAAAACAGACTTCCTGACATACGTGGGAAAATGGTCAGAGTAAAAAAAAACCAGATGTCGCAAAGAGTTACACCGGGCGCAACTGGTAAAAATTGATGTTACTGTGTTTGAGAATGTAGTATGGGGGCCAGTCAGTACAACACAGATCTCCGAGCGACTGGTTCCTTGACCGTACCATATGTATTTGCAAGATGAACCCCGTCCCCGCCGCCCTCGATTCTGAGTTCACAATCCATTCAACTGGGAGCGTTTTGAATTTGTGACCCAGTCCATCCCCAACCCCTGGCAATGCGATCCACTGTAGCGGAAGCCACTACCTCGTGGTAGACTTCAGGTACGTCGGACAGGAATGGTAACCCTGTTGAAAATCCTTGAATGATTTTCGATCTATCTCTTGGCTGATCGAGCTACACGGCGCCAACCGTATTGCCGAATCCCGGTTAACCCGTTCAAGCTATGAAAGAGGTCGATCGTTGAATTCTTCTACAGACTACGAGCGCATCACGAACTCCGTAGCATCCGGAGCGGCTACAGGGGTGGATACACTGGATAGAGAGGCTGGCGCAAGCGGAGGCATGTGGCCCGCATCGCGCAAACTGGTCTGTCTACAAGAGCACAAAGCACAAAGCACAAGAGTGCATGTGCAAAAAATCGGGAGGCGTGGAAGTCAGGGACTCGCGATTCGCCATGCTTTCTTTCAAGGGGTATCTGCGGCCCCCTTCCAGCGGCCCCCTGGTGCAAAATGTGTCCATGTTACACGAAAACGTGGTTGGCAGTGACTGTCCCAACTGTAATTATCACCATTTGAAAAACCAACAAAATTGCGCCAGAAGTTCTCAGATTTGAAACATCGCGAATGGCGACATATCCTGGGAAGTACCGTACATCCTACCCGGGCGATCGAGATCGATCTCGGCCGCTGTGCCAATTCATCTGGGACGCCTTGGCAAAGCAGAAAAGTGGGAAAAGTGAACTAGCCAATCGTACGACTTGCTTCATCCGGGGTTTCACTCCGTTGTTCCACGAAGTATCACCACAACCCTTTAGGTAGGAATCGACCTTTTTGAAGCAGCGACCACGGCAAAAGTGGAGTGTGTCTGAAGTAGACTCACCGACGGAGAACCCCAACCTTCCACCATGGACCAATAAACACCAATAGCCATGGTTCGTCGTCAGGAACCGGGGAGATCCGCTCGGGAGCCACTCGGGAGCCACAGGAGGGTCCGATCTTAGCGCTTGCGTTCGTTGGCCGAAGTGATTGATTTCTTTTCTTCAGTCCCCACTCAGCCCCCCTCGGACTCCCGGAGCATTGCTTTTTGCAGCTTTGCGCTTGAAAAGTGGAATCATATTGATGTATCACATCTGAAGCACCCAGAGATTTTCGAGCCTTTGATCGTTCTAGCCGAACCCAATCTTGCAAGAGCCTCCGTGTTGCCACTATTGCGGGCCAAAAGATCGTACGGGTGGAGGTAAGAGACTCCAATACAGTATTCCTCTCAAGGATTTCCAGTTTAGTTCGGACGTTTAGCTCGGGTGAAAAATCTGATTATAATGTTGGGTGGAGATGACCTATGATGGCTTGGTACTTCGTACCTAGTGCTTCGCCGCTGACGCCTATACTTGAGTGGTTGGGGCTGTTCGGCCCCTGCAGCTCGCGAAGCTTTGATGGCTGCTTCTTGTTGAGGCAATTTAGTGTCACGAAATCGACATGCAAGGGCGAGAAATCAAAGTTAATATCCCGATCATCGAGAAATAGAATTTCTGATATATCCAATACCATTGGTCGGTGAGCGATCGTGTTTCTTCAGATGCAGCGTACGGAGTAGAGTAGAAGAAAGTGAGAGAGTAAGTGGCTATCCCAAAAAGACGCCTCTCGGAGTTAATGTATTTTTGGAGGTAAGAGAGTTTTTGCAAATTGTGAAAATCTTCGGGCGTATGTATTATACAGCTGTAATTTCCCCCTCCTTTTGTTCCAACACTGTGTATATTACGTGCTCCGCAGCACCCATTTGTCATTGGCACTGGCCACTTTTCTAATGCTTCCAGAGAGCATCTCCGCAAAACATAACCAATCACATCCATTGCACTTATGCCAGTCGTCGTCAATGCCAAGACTGCCAAGACCAACAAACAGCACCGGATGAATTGCCGTATCGATCGGCGAGAACATTCGGATGGCAGCCGAGAGCACCTACCTTGACTCTACCAGACTTCCAAGACGCTATAGAGACTAACTAATAACCGAATCCCGGATTCAAGGAAACGAAGGCCAGAGTAAGACCTTGGCCAAAAGACATGTCCTTGTTGCTGACCTTGCCCCCCGGAGTTACTCGGAAGTCGTCCTATTGTTTCTGTTGGGCGGCAATTTCATCACCGTCTTCCGACTGAGAATTTACTAGCTCCGAATCCCGTCACGTTGGAGAAGCTAGGCACGCCAACGGGAAAACCTCGTTTATTGGACCCCATCAGCCACATATGGTGACTACTGACAAGAGCGAGACGCTAAATCCTAAATTGTTGACTTGGGGCTGTGATGGCGGGTCGACGTGGCTAGCGCCTTAAAACCCCCCCCTTCGTTTAACAGTTAAGCGACGAAGAACGTGAAGCGTGGGGACTTAGCAGTTCATGGCGCTATTGAGAGGCGCAAAGGCAATTGACGCAGAATTGGCGAGCTGAAAGGTGAGCAGTACCCATCGTGCTGAGGCTTGACAAAGGGGGTAATCTGGCTTCACAAACTATGAGAAAAATGAAGTCATCGTGATTGATGTGGTCTACTTTTGGTAGAAGCGCTTGATACCCGAAACTTTTGGGTAGAATTACCCGAGCAGGAAATATTATATTGGTATATGCAATACAGGTGATGTGATCAAGGTTCGCAAAAAGCAGGTACAGAAAAAAAGGACAAAGCGCGAGTCATGGACGTCATGGTTAGCAGTATTCCACCCAATTGTCCAGATCCATGTTCTTGATAACGGTAGAGAAGTTGCCAGCGCTGGCGGCATTGCAAGCCGAGGACTTTTGAGAGGTCGTGACGGCTTGATTGTTGTTGGTGGTATCGCCCTTGGGGTATTCGATGTGGAAAACAGGCTTGCCGGCCTCGGTGAATGCTGCGTAGGTATCGCACTCTGTAAACTGGGCGCATTGCTCATTGACAGACCACTGCATATTACTGAGGACGGAATCGATGATGGCGCCGCCATTCTTGAGACCCACGGACAGGTTGCGGCTGTGAGCTTGACCAGCGAGCCAATTCACGTAGTTAATCGCGTCATCTTTAGTCAACTTGAGCCCGTTGGAGTTGTCGTAGGCGTCAATGTTGTCGGGGTCAACGCCATCGCAACCCTTGGTCACTGCCAGATCGAGGCGGGTTTGCATGATTTTGCGCACATTGTTGGAGTTCGTGTCGAGCCACTTCTCACCAGGCCAATCATGGAGATTGTTGCCTAGGTCCGCTGACGCGAAATCACTGGCATCAGAGCGCCACTTCTCATAGGTTCCGGCAGAGAAGTAGCAGATGACCTTGCGACCCAGACCCTGAAGCTTTGAGATCATGGTCTTGTCGTTGTCGAACAGGTCAATGTCATAGACGTCGGCGTCCACGGAGGTGTCATTGAGAGCATACAGAAGCTCGATCTGCCACTTGACACCCACTGCTGGCTGCCATTTCACTGTTCCGTTGCCGCTGGTGGTTCCATTTCCACCGGTGCCAGTGCCGCCACTTCCACTGCCTTCGCCTTCGCCCTCTCCGCTGCCACCATTGTTCAAGCCCACACCCAGGCCAACGCCGAGTCCAACACCGAGTGCGACAATGATCAGGGCAACGATAGAAGCGACGAAAATCTTCTTTTTGGCAGTCCAGGCTGCCCAGCCAGTCTTTGTTGTCATTTTATCCATTTTTGGTGGGATCGCAAGGACCGGTCAAGGTGGTGTCGAGGAGGATGAATTCCCGGAGGTTAAAGAAATTCCGATGCCAGTTTCAGCAGTAACCTCGCATAATCAAAGGAGGGGCTAAGCTTAAGACAAGAGGTAGATCACTGGAGAAAGATGATGGATATCAAACAAATCAAGCGAGGTTGTGGGCAATAGGCATCTTTAAGCTCAGAGTGAAAAAAAGAAGGGTCCTAAGGGAAATGGGCCCAGACCACAGGGTTCTGCGGCTGAGGCTGTGGCGATCTTTCCCAACTACAACGATAATAGCAATCGCAGGACCCCGGATGTTACCATGTGGAGGCTGATCTGATACCTTCGCTGCCTGCGATGCTGCTTCAGGTACGTCCAAAGACTCCTGAACCAGGTGTAAAATGTGGTGAGCGACTACAAAGAAAGGGAAAAAAGTGAAAGGGAAACTCGGGAGCCTAGTTCAGCGCCAAGCTAACTGAGCCACACCTGCAGCTCTTTCAAAAAGTTTCAGTCATAGCCAGTCAGAGGATGCGACCGTGTTCACACAGCCAGCAATGATCGGTGCTTTCTGGGGGGCAGAGAAAGTCAAAATTTCGGCCATTCACGGACCGGGTAGGGCAGGAAATAAGGTGGTGGAACCAGTGCTGATCTACCGAGGTTTGTCAACCGATCGTAGTTTGTCAACCGATCGTAACTAGTTACTAGCCATTAATTGGGTTGTGAACTAGGCAACAAGCATGAAAAGTAGGTATACGAAGCGCTTGAATTCTCTATCAAACGCCCTGTAACTATTTGCACATCCTATGTTGTAAGTAGATTGATTATCATCTAGGAGGGCAAAGCCCACAGGTCTCATACGCGAGAACGAGTCTACTACTGTAGGAGTGTCCGAGAGATCCCAAATTTGGGTACCACTACTCCCTGCACTCATCATATGAGAACAAAGCACAAAAAAGCAAAAAAAAAAAAAAAAAAAAAAAAACCATGGGTGCAAACTCTGCTCAAAGCGCTAAAAATAAGAACAGACACACCCAACCATCTACTGTACCCCTGTCTACCTGTCTGCCAAGCCGCTTAGGGCCTGGTGCCGCCGATGCCGGGCGAGACCCATCTACTTAGCATCAACAGGTCTTCACAGCCGACGAGGTTGAAATCGAGGCGCGAGGCTGCAAGCTAAAGGTAGGTGACACAAAGAACGAACACTGTGAGCGGTCACTTCTCAGTCAGCCCTTTCAGGAACAAACGGTACACCCCGAAGCGCCCACCCTTAATTTGACAGGACAGCGTTGAGCCGTCCCTGGTCCCTGGAGGGGTCGATCGACGACCCGCAAAATCTGCTGAAGAATCAGAATGATTGATATCGGCCGCTTCTTGCCGGGAAATCTGGAACTCTACCAATGACTCGAGTCCCTAGCGATGCATGCGCTGGCAAGCGCTGGAAGCTCCCAAGGCGGGTTTTCGATCCCGGTGGGAGTCGGGACCGTCGCTATGGGTTGATTTCTTAGTTCATTATTCAGTTGATTTAGTCATTTTAGTTCCCGATCGGCTGATAAATGACTAGCGGGGGGAGACCTGAGGAGTCTGATGAAGCAATCGCCGAAGCAGCTCGCCTTTTTTGCAAAATACGGCCCACTCAATATGTGTAATATTACACCTCGTACCGGACAGTTTCAAATATACTCCAACTGATGGTAATACCACCCCACCAACCAACCCGTCTCCAACAGCGCATATCACGCTAAATCCTGGGAAGCCTTGGTGATCAGTCGCATTGAGAAGTCTGCTTAGAAACTACTGTACCTAGGACACTAGGGCACGGCAACGGATCACCTTCGGTCCTGACTTGCCGGGCCAAAACCCCGGACAGAGATTCCAATCATCTGATGTGTTAAGTAAACAAAACTTTCTCCATACTTCGTACAGTAGTGCCGCACCCTGCCTTGAAAGTGGATGAAGTACTATAACTAGATTGTTGGCTCCTAGTCTATGACCCTATGACTCTAAGTATGTCAGGCATAAGGCTGGGGACTTGACTTTTGCTGGCTCGCTTGCTTTTGCCTCCTGCAACATATGCCTCTCCACATCCACGTCTCCCCCTACCCATTTTTAGCCTTCAGACGACCTAAATACAAGAAGGGGATAGTTAGCTTGGAAGTGGGTAGTAAGAACTAGAATGCAAACTAAAGAGAAAAAGAAACCAATTAAAATCTGTGCGTAAGTTTGATCCGTACTGTAGATAACCCAATCGCTTGATTCTCCCAGCGACAATCCCCCCCGTGCGCCACACCCGCTGCTTGAGACGCCAGCTAGAACAATAGTGCTCCTTCAATACGAGAGAGCCAGCATGTAAAAAGTCCCGGACCTGGGACCGTCATACCGTGCCAAGAGAGACTATAGCCGCCTCCTACGGACAATTCACTCACGCTATTCCCCTTCCTTTTCACGCGGATGAAATCTATTCCCAACCCCATGTCGCCATGCGGTCATCTAGGCCATGCAAGTATTGTAAGCACCTCGCCAAACTTCCCCTCGCAATACCTAAAGCCAAGGGCCCCTGGGGCCTGGAGAGTCCTCCCCCCGCCTGCATGCCTGCAGCGGCATCGTGCTCACCCTCGGAGACTTCCAACGCCCAGCCCTAGGCATAATCTAGTGGTTACGAATATATCCGATCACCAATTAAATCCGCACGGGATGTTCTCATTCTCCAGAATAAATCTTCTAGCCCGATTCAAGACGGTAGCATCTCGCCTCCGTCCTCCTAGTTTGAGCCGCGTGAGGCTGTGGTGCGTCGACGACATTCGTATTGATGCCTCATCCAGCCCGAAGCCAACCCGTTCGCCCACAGCCAAGGCTTATTCGTTGTACAACCACGAAAAAGCTACCTCTTTAGGCCCAGATCCTCTGAATGAGTCCATATGTTGCGCCTGGCCACAAATCTGACGAGAAGAGGGGAATTCATCGGCGTCGCCGTTAGTGGATGACGGGGTAACGGCCCAAATAGATGCTATACTAGCACATCATGATTCATGACAACTCAGAAGAAGCTAGTTCTGCCTTATGGATGTTAGCTTCACCGATCAGGATAAACGGAGGTTCAACTTGAGCTCTTCGACCCGACCCGACTACGTAGAAGACTAAAAACTTACCTTGTTGTTGATCCCGTCACAATCTAGAACTGTCTACCAAACTCAATTGAAGATATATATAGTTAAATTTCGCTTGTTAACTTACCAAAGTTGAAGAAAATTTGGGTCGGAATTGACTTTGAGCTTAACAGTGTAGACATGACAGAAAATGAAAGACTTCGTATATTGTACAACATAGCATACTTTGGACCTGCAGCGTCAGATTTTGTACCTGCTGACAACTACTGACCGGGCAGACCGCCACTTCAACCATGCCCGTCAGCCATCAAACCCCGCGGGGTCTGAGTTCTGCGTTCGCACCAAGCTTTTGAAAGTCATGCACGGCACCTCGTATTCGCGTGTCATTCTGAAGGGGGACGTAAACTGCAAGGGTATTTATCTTTTTTCGTAGATTTACTTTTTTCATCTTGAAAAACAAATTTTATGATCAAAAAGCATGCTTGAATTAGATTACTTTCCATCACAACTTGGAACCATTATAGACAAGTCTAGAGCACAGTCATTCACAAAATTTAGCAAAAGCTCAAAATAGATAGAAATCAACGGGAACATTTTCACGATGAAAACCCAGTATAACCTCAACTCTTTTCTTTACAGAGTGATAGGGGTAGAGAGGGTGAAGGTGACGGGAGAACCGGAGAGCTTGACCCAGACAGTGGCGGGGTCGCTGCCAACCTGCTCAACGGTGAAGCCCTGGGTGTTGGAGGGGAGAGAGGGGAAGGTGACGGGAATGGTCTCACTGCAGGTGTTTCCATTGGCGGAGACAGTGACAGCAGTGATCTTTCCGCTATTGGTGGTGTAGCTCAGAGAGTAACCGCAAGCATCGCGGTTGTAGCGAGCCAGGAACTGAGCAGACATGTCGGCGTGCTTGAGAGTAACCAGGGGCCAGGTAACCAGGCGGACAAACTCTTGGACCTGAGTCTCAACCCAGGCCTGGAAGATGGAGTACTTGGCAGAGACACCGTTGATGGTGATAGCAGCGACGTCAGCGTTGCGCAGGTTGGCCTGGTGGAACATGTAACCATCGTGGTGAAGACCGAACAGGTGACGCATGGTATCGGCCTTCTCAGTAGCGAGCAAGTCATCGAAGGTACCGCTACCAGCAGAGGTGGCAATCCACTCGTTCAAAGTGCAAGTGGGGGTATCGCAGTTGTAGTAAATGCGGGTCGCCCAGCGAGGGTTGACCTGCATACCGGCGAAGCCATCAGTGGAGACAACAGTGAAGTAGGGCCACATGGCATTCTGAGTGTTGAGAAGAGCGGGACGGGTGTTGTCGCCGACACAGTTCCGGATACCGTTGTCCCACCAGGCCTGAAGGGCATCGCCGTTGTGTAGGCCAGTGATGGCAGGGGGGATGATACCGTTGGCAGTGAAGTGAGTAGCCTGATCGATACCATTCTGCTTCAGCCAGGCCTGGTTGAAGCTGATCTCCTTGTAAATATCCGAGTAGGTAGCATTGTTCTGCTCCTCATGGGTGAAAGTGTGAGAGATAGAGCCGAAGCTGTTGAGATTGGCAGGGGTAGTCCACCAGATCAAAAGAGGGTCGCGCCGAGTGCAGTCGGTCGTCCAGGTGTAGTTGGTGGGCTTCGTGGGCCACAGGTTGGTACCAGTACCCAGGGGCTTCTCAAACTCAAGAGGGGTGTCAGCGGGAGAGTTGTACTCAATAGCACCGCTGTTGCAGGCAGTGTAACCAGCATCGGTGTTTGAAGAGTTCTCAATGTTGCCGTTTCCGTTGTGGCCGACTTCAGGGAAGTAGGAGCTGCCGGCGTTCATCTTGGCATTGATAGTTTGGATCCAGTCACGGATGTTATCCATATCCTCATTGCGAATACGGAAAGTGGTACCGCTGGGATAGTAGATATCAGACTCAAGGAACATATCATCGATCTGGGTGTTCAGGTTCACACGACGATATCCGGCGTAAAGACCACGGGTGATCCAAGTAATCCAGGCGTGTTGCAGGTAGTTAGAAGTGGCACTCCAGGTGGTGTCAAAGCCGATGAAAAAGGCCATCTGCTCACGTCCGTCGAAGTTGTTGATGACTGCAGCGGTGTTATCGGTTGAGAATACCGAGTTGGCAGCAAAAGAAGCAATCTGCTTAGTGGAGGTGGTGTTGCTGATAGTAGCTGGGTAATGCCACAGACCCTCAGTGCTCACACCAGCTCCGGTTCGCAGTCCAGAGGTGGGGAAGTCGCTAATATCGCTGAATGAGATCAATTGCTCAACACCAGTGTTACAGCATCCTCCAACAGCTGTGGTACCATAGTTGGGACCGGGGTAAACATCATACTGAACCATACGGACACCATAGGCAAGTTGGTAAGCGTACAGCTGGTTCCACTGATCCGTGGTCAGGGCACTCTGGTAACCAGTCGCGCCATAGTCATAGCTGACTTCAGATGCAACAACAATACCACCGAAGTTACCTCCGGTGCTGGTGTTCAGCGAGGGAAGAGCAACACCCGCTTGAGGCACAATCAGGGTGGTGAAAGGAATACCGTAGGCATTCAGACCGGAAGAGGCAACACCAGCTGACGCAGTGTCCCTGGCAATGACCAGGATATTAGCAGCAACGGTGGCGTGGCTAATAGCAGTAGCGGAGGCACTCGCCGAGATGGAGACTGCCGTGGAAGACATAGTTGGCGATAGCACTGGGGTACTTGAAGATACTGGAGTACTCGAGGACAAGGGGGTTGAAGAAGATCCGATAGGGGTCGAAAAGCTAGCTGGGGTGGAGCTCGCAGGTGCCGACGAGCTCACAGGGGTTGAAGAAATGACTGGAGTCGAAGAGCTGACTGGAGTCGAAGAGCTGACTGGAGTCGAAGAGCTGACTGGAGTCGAAGAGCTGACTGGAGTCGAAGAGCTGACTGGAGTCGAAGAGCTGACTGGAGTCGAAGAGCTGACTGGAGTCGAAGAGCTGACTGGAGTCGAAGAGCTGACTGGAGTCGAAGAGCTGACTGGAGTCGAAGAGCTAGCAGGAGCAGACGAGCTGACTGGAGCTGACGAGCTAGCAGGAGCAGATGAGCTAGCAGGAGTGGACGAGCTTGCTGGGGCTGAAGAAGAGTCTACAGTGGAAGAACCAGCAGGGCTCGAAGAAGCAATTGAGCTCGAAGCTGGCGTCGAGGACGAGCTTCCACCTACAGGGGCACTAGAAGTGGCGGAGCTTCCAGGGGTGGAGCTCGGCGAGTTGACGGGTGAGCTCGAAGAAGAGCCCGCTACCGAGGAACTTGAGGATGCAGGGCTCGAAGAGCTAGAACCAGAGGTCGAAGTGGCAAACGTCGATGGGGTAGGGGTACTAGTAGGCAAAACAGTCTCAACAGATGAAACAATGCCACTAGTTCCAGAAGACAAAGGAGAAGATGTAGAAAGTGTCACAGTAACAGACAAAGATGTAGTGGTAGTAGAGCCACCAACTATACTCGTGGTAGTAGTAGTGTGGGCAGTGGTGGTAGGGGCAATAGTAGGGGCAGTGGTAGTATGGGCAGTGGTGGTAGTAGTAGTGTGAATAGCGGTAGTATGGGTTTGAGAAGGACGAGGAGGCTCCCAAGAAATAACTTGAGGCTTATGATCAGGCCAAACACCCGGACGAGTGTCGCATGTTATAAGGCCGTAGAAGCAGCCTATTTTGATGGCCCACACCGGAGCTTGCACCATGTTGATAATAACCAGGGGTACAGGTGTGTAAACGAGAGAAAAGAACGCACCATGCACGAATAACGATTGACACTTAAACTGGGGCGGGATGCAGAAAGCAGGAACTTAACTTGCATCTGAGTTCCAGAGTTGACCCATCAGGCTCCTTATGTAGTTGTTTAGAATTAGATAGACCGAGTCAGACTAGTCAAAACCTATCGGCTTGTCTGACTGAGGCCACGGACCTTTACGAAGAATAATCTCCACACAGATGTTGCCTTGCTCGGCACTTTCTATCAGGATTGCAGGTGGCGTGCCATGGAGTTGACGGTGAGATTGATAGGGCAGATCGAGATCCTTTCCAAGGAGGTGTGGGTTGTCGGGTCGGGTCAAACGGAACCTACATTTTGGAGGGGGTCTATGACACTAGAGATGGCAAGATGAGGATAGCAAATTTTTCCTGCTCATTCCATTGGCTATGTTACAAAAGGTCAAGGCATTCTTGGTGGGGATGGACCTGCAGATGTCTGTGATATTCTCGCAACTGGGTGCATCTCAACCATGGGAAAAGGAAAAAGAAAACAATAATAAGCGAGGAACGCCTAGAATAGCATGAAGTGATGGAGAAAAATAGACAAAGCGAAGTTTTCCGGCTGAGACATCCCAAAGCCGTCATCTATCTGGTAAAAACCCCCGAGAACAACACACATCGCCTCGGACTTCTTGCCATCCACAGTCCTTCTCATGCTCGGCCCCGAGTTATTAGATCAGAAGGGCTGAGAGTCCCACTTTGCCCCTGCCTAGTGCCCACTTTGGGGCTCACGAGAAGAAGAGAAGCAGATGGCCTTGGGTCCAGCCAGTGCGGGGTTTTGGATGCATCGACCAGGGTTCTAACAGGCCCAGAACTTAGCGTGGAGTCAGCCAAGGAGCCAGGGGAAAAGTCATGATTGAAGTGGACGGTAGAATTTGCGTGATATGTATCGTGGTATGGTAGACCATTATTTTGTGGAAAAAGTCATGATTGAAGTGGAAGCTAAATTGTGCCTGACGTGTACCATGGTATGGTACGGGCTGAATAGTGGGAAAGTCATGATGGAAGTGGGAAGCAAATTGTGCCTGGTATGATATAACGTGGTATGGTATGGTATGGTATGGGCTATTCTGTAATTATACCCGACGTTTTCGAGTATTAAAAATTACCATTGGAATATCGACCGCACCTTTCCAAATCGGGCAGAGTAGCTCAACCTCGCAAGTTCGGCTTTTCACTTGTTGGCAACGGCGCTAAGGTTAGGTTTAAAAAAAATTAATTAAATAAATTCAATTCACTCAGAAAAAAGATTATTCATACTCTCCAAGCAAAATGAAGCGATGCCTCGTAGGGACCGAGTTTTCACCCTCCTGCCCCCTCAGCTGAGTGGATCGGTCAAGCCAACGCAGAAGCTATCGTGGAGATATTCACGGCCCGTGTCTCTCGCCATGCGTCAATTTAGCTTTAGGGAGTGATTTTCTCCGTAGAGAATGTTCGGGAAGAGAGGTAGACCAATGCCTTGAGAAAGTTCAGACGAGTCTGAAAAACTTGGGCGACAGAGCGAATCTTTGTTCACCGTATGATGAGACATAGCCCAACGTCCATTGATCTACATAGATACCGCTCTATGTAAACTGCTACCAAGATACTCATCGCATGGAACACCGGGGACCCATTGCCACACACATGGCATTGGGGGTTTGCTGGCTGCAGCTCCACGAATGGCCCCACTGCGTGTCTCATCTTCATCCTGGTGCATAACTTAGTCTTTTTTTGGGCGTGCATCAAACAGAACTTTTGGGTGGCTTGCTATTTTTGCCCATTAAGTCTGGATTCTTTGCCTTACAATTTACTAAGGGTTCCAAGGGTGTCACGGACCATACTTCTCTACGAGTCTCAAAGCGTCAAGAAAAAGCGAGCGGCTGATACGAACTATCCCTGCTGTCTCCGCTGTCTCCTCGGTGGGGGGCAAGTTACTGGAGTTGTGTGTCGGTCTTGACCGTCACCTCATAGTCGAACCTTGACTCTCAATTCCTTGCCGTCTCTGACTATTGTTCTGATCCCCTCATATCATCCCCATTGCTTCTGGTCTAACACATCTGTCTCCTCTCTTGTCATTCGCTTCTGAGATCCCCCTCAGCATCAAGAGAGCTTGAGGATGCTGTAACAGTTTACTAATAAGGCAAAATTGACACCTGATGGGTTTTGTCTAGCCTGACCACATTCGTCCGTTTTATCTATACCTTTGACCATTGCCCTGTTGGGCTGAGGCTTTTCGGAGATCCCTCACAATGGCCAAAATTCTCTCCGTTCACCCCGTCAAGTGGGAGGGGATGAAGAACCACTGGTGGCAGTTTGTAAGTGTCCTTTGGTTTTTTCCGCTTCGTTGGAAATTCTGTCGCACTTTTGAGGCATACGCAGAAGCGGCCGGAATGCTGATCAAGTACAGTTCATGATTGGAGTTTTACTGGCTTGCATTACCATTGGAGTTGGAAACCTTCTGTGGTCTGCTGTTGCAAGAGCTATTCGATACTACAAGGTGAGTTTGACTTGAAGGTTTGAAAGGTGGTCTATCATTGTTCTGATTTTGCTTACACTCGTGTTCATGACATAGTCGCGCCCAGTTCCGGATAAAGTTTCTTCACATGTCGCCAAACGTCTTCAGAAATTGGCGAACCGAGAACTCAGTTTGGTTCACACTTCGACGCCTTCGCAAAAGCCATTGTCATTTGGAGTATACTTGGGAGGCTTCAATCAGCCGCTGACTGCCTCTCAAGAAAGACTGCTGTCCCAATGGGATCTTTTGATTGTGGACCCATTCCAGGATGGTGTTGCGGAAGCCATTTTGAAGTGCAATTGCAGTCAAGTACTGGGCAGGCTGGATCTTGCGCAGGTCCATTCTTCAAAGGAATCAGTCGTGAGCGCAATCGAAAAAATTGAAGGCATCCTTGCCAACAACTTCAATGACAGCGCCTTCTCCGGTATCTTGTTCGCCAACTGGGAGGAAATCTTCACCCCGTCGGTCCAGGTAAAGCTTTTTGAGACTATCAGTGCCCTCGGTCTGGCTGTTTATCTGGAAACGCAACCACCCACTTTCTTGAAAAACAGAAAAGCCTTGCAAAATGGAGCTATCGCTGGACTGGTCATTCGCAATGCCAGTATCATGCCAGATGGTGAAAAGCGCGACTACTTCCAAATGGAAAAACTGCAATCGACCATCAAGGCATTTGTCTCAGAGGCATGCATGAGAGACTTTGTGGTTCTGGCCTGGGAGACAGTCAACGACGATGTTGCTCTGTCGAACGCCATTGTCCGCCGGTCTATTCAGTGGTGCAGCTTCTACAGCTCTATCTCTTGGATTGGCTCCGAGGCCTCTCTCAGAGATTCTGACCTGAACATCCCGACTACTGAGCCTCTTCCGGCTTTTGGCTGGCTCAAGGAAGCCGAGATCATGAAAACGCACGAGACATGGCGCTCCAACCGTGAAATTTCGACATCTTCTGGTGTTCAAACCGGATGGGATACGCTTCGACCACTTTTCCCTGCCGTCGATGGTTTGCTTGACTCGGAGGAGAGCGAGACAAATTCACCACTCAGCCCTGTCCTCCGCCTCAGAGACCCTCCAGAATGGGTATCGCAAGTCAAGTCGCAAGGCAGCCCATTGTCTGTTTCTATGTCTGGACAAGAGTATACCAACATGGGATGTTTCCCTCTGGGATCAGACCCCACTCCAATGGCTTTCGCAGAGATCCTTCAATCCCAGCAACGTCTCAAGGGCCTGGAACTCCTTCACCCTGTGCCTGCAACAAAGCTACAAAGCATCAGTCTTCTCTTCCGTAATTTTCACGAGAATCTGGGGATGACATGCGACGATGCGCACCTGCTGTCTACTATTCAAGAATTGTCCGATTCAGCATCTGATGGGTCACTGAGGATTAGCCTTGCGCTGGACTCTGGGCTCAGAAAGACTTCTGATTCCCGCTTCTGGGCAGTCTATGAACAGGATGAAGAAAAGTTCGAGATTTTCGTCTCCAAAAATGCCCAGGGTCTGGCTGGAACCGTCTTGCATACTTTCCTCTCTGCAAAGGGATTTTCTCGCCACGTCTGCTGTGAAATGGAAGTAGCCTTGGCAAGCTGGTCTGAGGATCTGGCTCCAAGCACCAACCTTCCCCGTCGATTTGTTCAAGACATCGATGCTCTCAGTCCGGAGGAGCGACTGCTTCTTCTGCAACATCTCTCTCTTACCGATTCTCACAGCGAATTGTCTGAGAATATCTGTGCCTACATTCGCCAGCAGCTCTTGGATGCACCCTCCTTTGCCCAGCTGAAAGAACTCAACACGGTGGGACATCTCGAAGGCTCCACAAGCCCCGAGGAACTCATCCGATCGCGAATCGTTTGGTACGGAGAGCAGGGATGTTCGTACCCTTCGCTCTCGGCTTCCCTTGATCTATTCCACCAGGTCGATCAGGTCTTTACGCGAGTACTGAAGCAGCACCGCGAAGATGATCTGGCCGCTATCACATCAGGACTTTGCGATTTGGTGCAAGAAGGCCAAATCGATGCCTATGCAGATATGGTAGCCCTCGCGCTTTTCTGTGCCGCCAGGAGAGACGCGTTTGATGAAATCTATGCCGAGGTCACCGACAGAAATCCATTGTTCAACCAGCACTCGGACCAAGCCGCCGCATTTGCAGAGTCTTTCGCTTTGGGCTCACGTTGTGAAGCCTACTTTGGTGTGAATCCCAGCGTTTTTGGAAAACTTCTATCTGATCGATTCCGAGCCTACTATTCCAAACATCAACCTCCAAACTGGATCAATGGTGCTCCGCAGCTGGCAACAGCCTATGCTGGTGCTCAGATCGACGTGAACCCGGACGATAAATCCAAAGTCATGCGGTCATACCAGCGATTTACATTCTTAAGTGTTTTTGCCATCCCGGCCCTGATTGACATCATCTTGCTCACCCTTATCGGACGAGGACTGTATCTTTCTGCCTACATGACGCATTCAGAGCAGGATAGTGCGACAATGGCCTTGATGATCTCCTTGCTACTTTCCGGTGCTATCGGCACATGGATCGCATGCGGTGGACCATACTACCTTATCTCAATGGCCTTTGCTGCAGCCAACATGTTTGTCTTGATTCGGTTGATTGCCGGCATTGCATTCACAGTCGCCGGAGGCTTGATTGGTTTTATCGGTATCTCCAGCGCCAGAGGCCCTCGAGCGGGTATCATTTTCTATCTCTACCTGATCGGCTTCACCATCTACTTTTCGACCTTTGCGTCCCTCGCAAGCTTCAGCTACCCCGGCTCTACATTCCTGTCGGGGCGTAAGCCGATTATCCTCTGCATTCCGATCCTCTTCCTAGGACCTGTTATCACTACTTTTGCTGGAAATGATTCGGCAATTTACTTGGCTACCATCTACCTCTTCATTGGTGTTCTCCTTCTCAGCCTGCGATCTACCACTTCCAAATGGGTGACGTGGTATGAGTCCATTCGACGCACTGATGATACCGAGATTCGCAAGTGGTACATCTCTGTTCATGGAAACAACAATGAGAAAGTCTTTGGCACCATGAGTGACCCTGCTGCTCTGAAACTGGCGCGAGAGGCTCTCTTCAGCGACATTCAGGCCGAGAAGTCCCGCGGAATTTTCTCCAAGTCAACCACTGATAAGATGGTCAAAGAACTTGCTCGCGACTGGGACTCAACCAACTTCCTATTGGATTGGTACTGTCGCTATGCAGACGTTCCCCGACCCATCCCGTTCAGCTCTGGATGGAACATCCAGACTAAGGTTGCTCTCGATGTCCTACGTAACTCGCAGAAAGGCCTTCGTCTACACAATGCTTTCGTCCACTGGCGTCAATCGAGCCAAGAGATTGGTTGTGGTATCCTGTACTTTGTTATTGCCCTGCTGGATAAGTGGATTCAACTACTGAGTGGCGATCGTCTCCTGGGACTGACAGCCTCTTTGACCGATGCGAATCGCATGGCTGTCGGGTTTGCGCTGGCCTATTATCTTATTGGCGCTGTACTCATCGACACCAAGGCTCAAGAGCTCCACGAAGCCATTGGTGGAGATACGCCGGCTGCCGTCAAGTCCGCAAAGGACATTCGTGTTTCGCAGAAGAAGAGCATCCAATTCCGCCGGAAAGTCTACTGGCGTGTTCTGTTCAGGTTTTTGCTATGGCACGTCTGGAGTCTCGCCCTTTCGACCGCTCTCATCTGGACATTCCAGTCATCGTTGGAAGCCATGGTAGTCTTCTTCTCCTACGTTCTGGCCTACAGCGGTCTCATCTGGTATCAATATACCAAGATTTTCACCGGACCTCATGCCCTGAAGCCTCTCTTGACCGGTATCCTTGTCGGATTGCCCGTTGGAATCGCCCTCAAGGTCAGCTTCCCTAGTTTCTTGTACTCGCAGATCATCGGTCTTGGAGTTGCTACTTGGATTGTCGCCATTCTTTCTCTCTTTAATGCCAAAATGGGTATGCCTCACAAGGTCGATTCTCCCGTTGAACTGGGAAGAACTTTCCATGCCTTTACTACGCCATGGGCAGACCCTGAATGGTCCCAGCAAGAGCTGCAGAGCTACTTTGAGAACATCTCCCTTCTGCCGGCCGATTCCCGCTTCAAAGTCGATCCGAATCTCCACCCAGGAATTGAGATCAAGACCGTCATGCTTACTCGCAGACAAGAACTTCGAATCCATGAAGCCTTCCCTAACTCCAAGGAAATGATTGAACAGGCTATCGTATTATGGGAACGTGGAGACATCTGTCTTGAGCTTGTGCCACACGGTTCTATGGGACCCGGTATTCGGGCCTTGAGCTGCAGCACTGGTAATCAACTGAAGGTGGCGATTAGCGTGAGAGGCTTACACGATGAGCGTCTTGACGTCAGCGCCAACTGTCAGATCATTGCGGAGACTCTGGTCCACTCTGTCGCTGAGATGGTCATGGGTATTCCTCACGAGTATGCGGCTCTGTCCGAGGCGATTATCTCGGGTGGTGTTACTCATACCATGGCCCGGCTACTGCGCGAAGAGGCCAACACTTCCCTCGTCGTGCAGTGGGCTAAGAAGGAGCTTCTCCGACAGTTGTGCCTTGGATTTGAAGCAGACATCCACTGGGACAAGCTGCCCATGGAGGTACGAAAAGTCCTGTTGAGCCGCTGTGTCGGACAGCAATGTGGCCTACCGGAGAGTCGACGCCAATGGCTCCAACAGAGCCTTTGCCAATTTGACACCAACGATCTTGACATTCACGTTGCGAGATGCAATCTTGGAGCGGCTATGGCGATCAGTATCCTCGACTATTCTCACTACGGCACTGGCGAGGCCGCTATTCCTAAGGAGCCCGAGACAGCCGAATTCATCTCTTATGTCCCTCGGAAGTTACCATTGCCTTTGACCCTGCTGAGATCCCCTCTCAGCTACATCTACCACAAGGCGGGGTCTGTTGTCAAGTTCGTGGTCATTGCTATGGTCGCCGATCCCGAATTCCAAAGAGAGTTCGATCACGTCTCCAAGAGACTACCGACAGTCGTCCGCGTTCCAACTGTGTTCCTGCTTAACATGATCTGGATATATGCCAAGGTTATGCAAGACTTTGGGCTGTCTTTCTTCCTGTTCCACGGTCGCAAGAACGTCAAGCGACTTTGGGAAGAAACCAAGGGAATGACCATCCACATCAAAAAGAGCAGAGTCATCATCCAAGGACTTGACGGGACCTTCACGGCATTCAGGCACCAGGAAACTGATGGAGGCTTCAAAGTCTACCAGTACGCTGGCGAACACAAGACCGAGCCCAAGGACAAAGAAGCCAGAACGCTCAAGTATGTCAGCAGCTATTCCAGCGAAATGCTGCTTCTCATCAAGCAAGAGTTCAAAGACGGCAAATTGCTCAATGAATACCACTACGACTACCAAGCACCGGCCAAGAAGGGTCTCAAGCTCAGCAAGTCATCCAATGCGCGCATGCCACTGGGCCGACGGTGTGTCCAGGGCGAGAACCATCTTCAAAGCATTCAGTACAACTCCAAGGGTCTTGTTGACAAGGGTTCCTACATGAAGGATGGTAATCTTATTCGGTTCCAGTACCATTATCGCAAGAACCCACGCTTTGGAGATGAACTGCTTCGAGCCGAGTTCTCGTTGTCTCACATCACTTGCAATGTCTCCTGGTGCGCGCCTCCCCGCCGTCATCGCGACAAGGAGCATCGTTGGATTCCTCATACCAAGGTTACCGAGGCCACCTTCGTTCAACAGGCCAATGGTGATGTGTACGAGAGCCGCTGGCTCTATGATCACAAGTTCCACCCGACCATCTTCACCACCATCAATGGAATGAAAGTCCAAACGCCGCCTATGATCGAGCACGATTACCTGGGAGTTCTGGCCAAGCCGAACTATACCAGCTTTGCGCATGACAATCCCTTCTTCTATGTTGACAGCCTCCGTTCAAACGTCTTCACTCGCCTCCTTGGGTTGAACAAGAAGCGCTTCATTGTGTCGACCTCTCGATCTCGTTCGCTGATGTGGAAGGCATGGAAGGACCGTGTTGACCTTGATGGAATCATTGTCCGCTGGATGGATGACCGTATTCTCCGCAAAGACGAGGTGCTTGCTCCTTACTGGCGCAGTCGCGATTGGGGAAATCTCAGAGCCGCAAGGAAGTATATGGAGCTTCGTGCCGATGCAGTCATGGCGAGTGCAGACTTGGACAACAACATCTCCAGCTGGACACCTCTTGCTGTCAAGATCAGCGACTTCTTCAACTTTGGTCCTGGTGGTGATGCAGTCGTCACTACCCGGTCCAAGGAAGTCAGTTCTGATACCGACAAGACTCTCCACGTTATGGCTGCAGATAATGGTACTTGGCCCAACGAGGGTGGTGGTGTCTCTGCCTGTAGACGAGACATGATCAACTCCCTGCGTACCATCAAGTGGCATATGATTTGCGAGTCTGCGAATGACTTTGGTATTCCCAAGCACCAGACGGAGAGGAACATCCAGTCACTAAAGGTGATTCCCCTCTGGGGTATGGACTTCTTGACACCCACCCACGGTCTGTTCAGTAACAAGCTTGATTCGGAGGTGGACAATGTCACTTCAGCCAGCGAGTTCGACATCAAGATGAACTTCATTCCTATTCTCACGGCTTTGGTCAAGGGTGCGCGAGCAGTCGATCTCTCAAAGGCGGATATTCACCAGGCAACTCGAGCTTTGGTGAATCTCAACACATACTTCCAGGAGTCTCGTCACTGGTCGCAAGTCTGGAACAGCGAGATGGTCAAGCAGAGCTGGCGGGATCTCTGGCTCACTCAAGAGATGCCCAACACCATCCCATCATCCGAATGGTTCGACACTGAGCTTCCCACCTTGTCCACTCTTGATGTTGCTTTGGAGCTGTGGTACCGTTATCTCTTCATCTTCTCCATTCCTGTCCCAGACAAGATTCCGAATGTCTTCCAGGCCTCCCACCACAGTGTCAGTGCCTCTTACGGTGTTGTGTGTAAGATTAAGCGCAACTGCACCTTGCAAATCTGGGATCATGCTATCAGTTGGCGAGAGACTAATCTCTGTCTGTCATCTGCTCTCTGCAAGCTCTCGCCTTTCGTGCGGAACGCCCTTCTGGGCTTGATGCGAATCACTTCCGTTCTGACTCTCCACCATGCGGATATCATTCTTCCTTGTGCGGACTTCTTCAACCCAGGTTGGGAAGTTGAGATCGGCACTTGCCAAGGAACTATTGAGCATCGCAACACGTTCCGTCGTAAGGTTGACCCGGTCGTCAATGGTATCACCGACATGCAAAAGTTTGCCCCTGTGAAGGAGATCAAGTCTGAGCGTCCGACGGTGACCATGCTTTCTCACGTGTGGTATGCTAAGGACATCAAGACTGCACTTCTGGCTGCCGATATCATCATCAACCAGTGGAAGTTCGATGACTACCATCTTGACATCTACGGTGCCATTGACAAGGCTCCCACATACTCCACCGAGTGTCAGGAGATCATCGCTTCCAAGGGTCTTCGCGGCAGAGTCACATTGCGCGGAACGGCCGATCCCATGAAGGTGCTCGAAAACACCTGGCTCTTTCTGAACTCGTCTCTGTCTGAAGGTCTTCCTCTGGCTCTGGGTGAAGCAGCTCTCACCGGAGCACCTGTTGTCTGCACAGATGTCGGTGCTTCGCTTCGTGTGCTCAGTGACCCGGATGACTTCTCGCGCTTCAGTGCCGTAGTCGCACCCAACGATGCCCAAGCTCTCGCAAAGGCCCAAATCTCCATGCTCGCCATGCTCGGCGAATGGAGCCAATACAGCGACGACAACAGTCCTGCGCCCGTTCTCACCTCAGCACCCACTCCAGAAGAGGTGGAACTCATCACTCGCCGCATGTACGAAAAGAGCGAGCAGCGACGCAAACTGGGCATGATGACTCGCAAGATCGTCCAGAAATCCTTCAGCGGTGACCGTTATCTCCGCGAGCACGAACAGATGCTCTGGATCGGCAAGTCAGCCAAGATGATGGCCAGCCGCGCTGCCGGCGAGCCAGTCGAGCCCTCAGACATCGCAGCAGCCGTCGGACGCTCAGGGGCCGTGGAAGAGGAAATCATCACCATCCCACCAAGCGCAGTCTACTCCTGGCGATCATCAGCAGCCTCGAATATGTCCACCGTCTACAGCTCCGTCTCCAACTTCCCACTGCAAGACCGTCGCACTCGCGCCGTGTCCAGCATTTCCGCCCTCAGTCTCAGCAATCTCTCCACAGACACCGAATCCCACGCCCGTCTCCCCGTCTTTGCACCTCGCCTCTCCATGCTCTCCGCCGGAGGCTCTCCTGGCAGTCGATCCCCTGGCCTTGTCCCGCCGCAGAACTTCCGTGTGTCTCTGGGAGGACAGCGTCGGCCGCAATCCTTCGCACGCTCCATCTCGACCGCTGGTCGGGAGCAGGTGCGTGGTCTACATCGTGAGGATCTCATGCAGTATCGCAACTCGGATGTTAGTACGATCATGCGGGAAGACTTTTTGAAGTCTGGCCATATTTTCAGCCATTAGGCATTGCATTGCACATATCCTTCTTTTCTCATCTCTTTTCGTATCTCCCCTGTTCATATCATTTCCACTCTGTTGCGAAAAAGCCTTTGTCTCTTCGCTCTTGCTTATATACCAGTTTGTTCAGCATTAGCATATCATAATCAGTCGCATGTTAGCGTCTCTAGTCATAATTGAACATATTCATATTGTTTGAATTTGGAATCCCTGTCAATGCGTAAAAATATTTGATTGTGTAGAATATATGCAGACCCGGAATAACGCCTCCTAGCAAAAGGGGGATGGATAGGTAAATAAGAATCACATTGTGAAGGATAGTCTTCTGGCAACAAATCGCTTGGCCCGCTTCCAGGATGACTCCACAGGCTTTGGATTGGCAATGCGGTGCCACTCGCCATTGAAAGCGTTGATGAGCCAGCTCGACAAGCCTGGTGTTAAATGTTAGCTCACGGTCGATAGCATCCAATGCATTGGGTTTAAACTTACGCTCATAGACGGCGCGGTGTGCATTATGGAAAAATATGCTGTGATCCGAATCTGGGTACATCACCATGTCCCAGTTGTCGATGTTTTGCAAGTTCAGCTTGTCGAGCAGAGTGAGCGTATTCTGGTAGTGGACGTTGTCATCTGCCACACCGTGCATGATCAGGAATCGGGTATTTTCGCCCATTGCTGCGACGTCGCTGATTGTTGAGTTGTCATAGCCCTCGGGGTTGTTCTGGGGGCGGTGCATATATCGCTCGGTGTAGATGGAGTCTATCGAAAGTGAGTCGTCAGTCAATTCCCTGTTGTGATCTGCGAGCAGGAACTTCATGGGAGCGACTTACCATAGAATCTCCAATCCGTCACTGGGGCTACGGCCATGCCATACTGGAAGGTCTCGCCCGCATCCTGCTCAAGGACCTTCAGGGTCATGAAACCACCGAAGCTCCAACCCCAGATGGCCAGTCGAGATTCATCGACATAAGGCTTCTGGGCCCAGATCTTGCCGGTCTCAATTTGATCCCGCGCTTCATAGTATCCCAGGTTGTCGCGAACGATGCACCGAGCCTGGCGACCGATGAAGCCTGTCCCGCGACCGTCCACCGTGACCACAATATACCCCAAGCTAGAGGCCACGTAGGATTGGAAGTCAACCAGGAACTTGCGGTCGACAGTTTGGGAGCCAGGTCCGCCGTACAGATGGAAGAGTACCGGATACTTCTTCTTCGGGTTGAAGTGCGGTGGTCGCCGTTCGACCACTTGGAGTTCGTACCCATCAATAGTCACCGTGCTATATACCTCGGCTGGGAGCGCAAAGTCTTCGACCTTCTCGGCAAGCTGTTTGTTCTCCTCGATGACAATCTCCTTCTTCATGACGCTGTCTTGTGTACTAACCACGGCTTGCCATGGAACTGCAGGTCCCTTATAGCTCAGGAGCGCGTACCCAGCACCGTCCGAGAAGGAGACGTCGTAGTAGCCAGGCTTCGAAGTATCGGTCAAAGCGCGGAGATCAGAGCCATCAAGTTTGACCTGATATACGTGTCTCTGTGTGGGTCCCTCCTTGGTCGCAACGAAGTAGACCAGGTTCTTCTTCAAGTCAACTGAGGTGGGTGCCTTGACCACTTCCCACTTGCCTGAGGTGAGCATCACTGGCTCGGAGCTATCCAGTGGAGAGAAATACGCGAGATGATCGTAACCCTCATGGATCACGGTATCAATATAACCGGCATCTGGTCGGCCATTTTTGGGATCGGCTGGAATGATCCACGTCGACTGAGAGGGCTCAACCCAGCCACCGTCCAAAGCAGCAATGTCAGTCGAGCGAACGAGCTTTGCAGTTCGAGCTTTGGCATCAACCAAAAATATCTTAACAACATCACTTTCACGATTCGTCTCGCGGATCAGAACCTTCTCCTCAGGTGTCCAGATGACTTCAATGATGATCCGATCATCATCCTCGAAGTCTTCCGGCATCTCGATAGAAAAGAGTTCGTGCTTTTCCACGTCATAGAACCGAATATTGACGATGGGATTAGGAGTGCCGGCCTTGGGATACTTGATCTGGCGCACCTCAGGGTAATTCTCCAGACCGGCTTCAGGTTGAGTGCCTGATGGACGGTGGAGGAAGTACTGAACAGGATACTCAGGGACGTCGGTTTCGTTAGTGCGCAACATCGCAAGGAACTTGCCGTCCAACGACCACCAGGTGGCTCCATTACCAGACAAAACCTCTTCTTCGTACACCCAATCCGGAACACCGTTGAACACCTCCTTACCACCATCCGTCGTGACGGGAATCGCCTTGGATGAGGACAGTTGGCGCAGATATACATTGTTCTCCCAAACAAACACAACCGCATCAGACTCGGGCGACCACCAGGCCAACTGGATGCGACCGGTGTGATTGTCGGGGTCCAAGGCCTCAGCTGTCTGCGTTGCGACATCAAAGATCCAATAATTCCCATAATACGAGTGCCGCCAATTCGACGCATAATCAGACAGAACCAGAACCTTCTCGTGGTTGGGGCTCACCCAGATCTTGGACGCCATGACGAAGGTGGTGCCCACCCAGAAATGTGACTCTTTCATCAAGACTTTAGCATCGGAGCCACTGGCTCCTCCAGCCTTGCGATTGCGGATATCTTCAATGCGCAGGTATCCGCCCCCGTGTTCGCCCTGCTCGATCAAAAGCCCATCTTCGCCATTGGAGCCTGCAGTCCACGCGATCGCATGAGACTGTGGCAACCAATGCCCCGTCAACACCTGTTCGAGTGTCACCGGCTTCCCATAGCTGGTACCACCGGTTGCAGAGTCCGGCTCATGCACTTCAACCGCGGAGGGGGAGGAAATCGCCGCTGCATTGGACCGCCCCTGTACGAGGAAGAAGACGAATGCAACGATCCAGCCGCTGGCCATGACCACGCAGATAAGAACACCGAACAGGCACCAGCGACGGCCCGATGAAGACTTGGTCTTCTTGGACGGGGGAAAGGGCTCGTCTACCCCGGGTTCTGTCCCATCTTCCAAGTCCCGGTATCGTTGTCCCTCCCCATCTCCATCTCCATCTTCCCCGGCCGCGAACTCGTGCTTGTGAGCATCGAGGAAGGCCGCGGAGGCGACCGACAGCCCCGAATCGGAGGAGGTATTTGATGCCGCGGAGGCTGACCGCTGTCGAGTTAGCGGTACAGCCTCGGGGACACCTTCATCGTCGAGCTTCCCCATGATCGTGTGTGTTTCGGGGAGATCACAGGCAAGCTGGCTGAGGTACCTTCCGATCGGGGGACGATCTTATCGGCGGAACTGTGGAGCCGAGTCACCAATAATCAATCGGCTAGACCAATACTGTCAACAGATTGACAACAAGACTATGAGAAAAATCCAAGCAATTGGGATGGAATGATCGACTTAAAGTGAAATATAATTGTGATTCCTGTGGGAATTGCTGGACGACCCTTCTTCTCATCGCCTGCTCGGCGGGCGGAAGACCAGCTTGGCGCAGACAAAGCCGCTATTGAGACCCCAATCGGGTATGTGTCTCTATTCAACCCCATTTTAGGCCTAGCAGTGGCATTTTTCTTTCATGTATCAGCGGTTGCCTCCAACCAAGAAACTCAGACTATGCTAGAAACAGTAGGTGCCTAGGAATTAATGCTATGCTCGGGGGATACTTTTTGACAAAGCCTACATCCATCATCAGGGAAATGGGCTTCTCACTAGGCACCCCAAGCTACCTACCGTTTGAATGGACATAAACACACGCCTCGAGGTTGGAATGATTCAGTTAACCGCCAGGCGGTTTATTTTCCAGCGAACAAGATCGAATTCTCTTAATTCAAAACTCATCGTTTTGGGGCTGAGGTCCTCGTCTGCGATTCCTACCTTCTTCATGGAAAGCAAGGCACAGCTGGAAATATATACTTCGAGGAAGAGAGCAGCTTGGTTGCAGGCTTTGGCTTTAAACCTAGGAGGGCTAAGGTTCAAAACAGCAGCAGCTATCCTGTATCATTGGAAATCTATATTGTAAATGTACATTTCAATCATCAGATATCCACTGCTTCCCTGATCCACTGGGTCAGGTCTAGCCATTCAGGTGGAACATCTCCCTCAAGCGGTTGCAAAATACCGAGGACCAGCCTCCGTCCCGAGCCCCTTGCAAACCATTTCCTCGACATCAAATGCATGCTCAACCCATGGAACAAGAGCATGATCCGAGCCATCCAGTCGCCTTGTTTTAACAGGTCCACGTACGGATTACCGATCTCGATCGGCCATGATATGCTATCCTCGGTGGGCCAGCGTTCAATCGCCTTGAGGAGTAAGTCGTGAGTACTTCGGTAGATTTCTTGGTGGGGATCTTGAAGTTCATCGATAGTCAGGCGTAATGAATGGAGTTTCTCCAAGGCTGTCCTGCTCCGATCAATGATTAGGATTTGTCATACTCGGGAGCAGTGGGCGGTTTCTCGACTCTCACTTGTGCAGCCCAACCATTTTCGGATCCTCGCTAAAAGTAAATCGTTAGTTAAGGGTCATGAAAAAGCAAAGAGGATGGATTTGCATGCCTATCTTTAGATATCGGCGGCCTGTTCTTACCACGACGTATCCAAGGATCAATAGAAGTCCTCTCCTCGCCATGATAGATCTGCAAGAAAAGGAATGCAGTACCACTCAAAAAAGATCTCATCGTCAAAATCTCACTGAGCGGGTCAACAGGATTCCCATCACCGTAAATGCCCGGATATGCGGTCACAAAAATCAGATTGAATACAGAGCAACTGAACAACGCCTCATAATTCTGCTCGCTTGTCGCTAAATGCCGACTCAACCCCGTTATCGCTGAATTCTGGTAAGTCAAAGCAGTCTCCAGCCACTGCGATGAACGCTCAGGCTCTAAAGATGCCAAATGAAGCGCAGCAACCGCCAGAGACCCATCCATGACATAGTCATGACCCGTCGCAATGCGAGGAAGCACCGACTGCCAAAACTCCCTGTCCAGTTCATCCCTGACAAAACTGAGACTAGTCACCGTGAAAGCATGATGAAAGAGGCGCATTTCCTCGAGTCTCGGAAGACGCGAGACGGAAGGAGGACTCGACGTGCTGCCAGATGCAGGTGTTGCTTTTTCGTCTTCTGGGAGATGATCTACAGCAGGCTTGCGTCTGGGCGGAGGAGTTACATAGGTGCATGTCAGCTCCCGTTTCACGCAGAGACTGCATGTTGGCCGTTGTTCATCACACTGTTGGTTTTTGTTAGCTATCGTGGATTTTACTTCCACAGTACGGACTGTAGATTGGTGCGGGTTTGTTGCCGAGGCCTGAGCCCCCAACTGTGGCGGACCGCTAGTATGCTGACCTTGACATGTCTTTCTTTGCATTGAACGCAGCCTTTTCTGGATTTAGTGTGACAGCGACGGGGCATTGTGGATAGACGATCTGATGAGATGCCCCCATCCTGCAGAGGTGGGGAATATATGAGCTATCAACGATTCAACACAGCCTCGAGGTTCAAATCAGCTTTTTGGGAGGACGGCCCCCCTGAAGCTGACTCAGCCAGGCAGCGATGATGAGATCCAGAGGTTTCATTCTTGAGACAACTATACTAGCTATCTTAAGCAAATGACCATTAGGTAGAAATTCGTCTAAAGATGAGGTGGATGTGCTGAGGAGGGATCTACTAAAGCTTCTTTTGCTTAAGAGATTGTATATATTGAGATTCCTGGAGACGTGCCAAGACATAACTCCATGAGCTAACCAGATATCTGTGACTCGAAAGTAAACGATTTGAAGAATGAGAAATTCAAAACCTACGTGAAGCCTATATACCACATGAAAGTCTATGCGAACTTGGATCCATTTTTTTGGTAGTAATTACTCGTCGCGAACACATCGCGTTTCATCATACAGCTCAGAGCAGCGGCCCTTAAACCTATTTACCGCGACAGAGCAATGTCGTCAATTCTCATGATCATCTTCACCGTCTCGGCAGCCAGCTCAATGGCGCTGGTGCTGACCAGCAGAGGCTGCAGAATGTTCTCCTCAGTGATGTCGTCCTTGACACCGCCACTGCGGATGCTGACACCAGCGTTGTGCTGGCCCTGGGCGTGGCGGTGACGCAGGTCGGTCACAACCTTAATGGAGTTGAGACCAGCGTTCTCCGCGAGAGTGGTGGGGATAACCTCCATAGCATCAGCGAAGGCCTTCCAGCAGATGGCCTCGGTTCCGGTCAGCTCGCGAGCCCGCTTTGCGAGCGTGTGAGCAACCTCAACCTCGGGAGCACCACCACCGGCAATCAGAGCACGCTTCTTGACCAGGCAGCGGATAACGCAGAGAGCATCGTGAAGAGAGCGCTCAGCCTCGTCCAGAATGAGGCTGTTGGCACCACGAGCAACGATCGAGACGGTCTGGTTGTTGACCGCGCTGGGCTGCTGCTTAATGCCGGTCACCTTGACATAGCGGGCGCCGGAAGCCTGGACCTCCTCGACGAGGTCGGCGGTACCAAGCTTGTCTTCGGTGAAGGAGTCGACGTTGGCAACGGGCTTGCAGCCAAGAGTCTTGCACAGGAACTCCACCTCATCACGCTCGATATCCTTGATGGCCAGGATCTTCAGGCGGGAGAGGAAGTGCAGGGACAGGTCGTTGACGGCGTCACGGAGGATGGACTTCTGAATCAGCAGCACGTTACACTTGGTCTTTTGAATCTTCTTGACCATGTTCAACAGGTACTGGCGCTCCTCCTTCAGGATCTTGTCCATCTGGCGGTAGTCGTTCACAACGATCTGGTTCTCCATCTGCATAGGGGTCAGCTCATCTTTCAATATACCAATTCGAATAGAAGAAGACGTACGTCTGGCTTAGGCGGGCTCAGCTGGAACTGAATGAGACCTATCCGGGCCTTCTCAATTCTTGTGGGGCCACCGCTGCTCTTGATCACGGGCTGGTTCAACACCAAGCCATCGATCATCTCACTGTCCTCAATGGTACCGCCGACCTTCTTCACAATTCGGATGTTGCGCAGGTCAACATTCTCAGCAGTCTTGGGGTCCACGACCTTCAGCACGGAGTCGACGGCCATGGGGCCCAGCAGGCTGGAGTGTTGGGAGACAATCTTCGAGGAAAGGGAGGTCGAGGCGGCTTGAAGGAGGGTAGCACGGTCGGTGAGGTTGATAGGGCGGGACATGTTGTGGAGGATCTCGACAGCGGCGGCAGCTGCGCGCTGGAAGGACTCGGAAATGACGGTGGGGTGAATGCCCTTGGACAGCAGCTTTTCAGCAGCACCAAGCAGACTGCCGGCAATGACGACAACAGATGTAGTTCCATCACCAGCCTCGACATCCTGTGCGGCACTGAGATCGACCAGCATGCGAGCAGCCGGGTGCATAACGCTCATATCCCGCAGCATAGTGTTTCCATCGTTAGTCTGCGGCGGGGGGTTAGTCGAAGTGGACGGAGGGAGGGAGGCAGGCTGCATACGATAATGGTGTTTCCCTTGGAAGTTTGGATCTATATAACTCGTTAGCTTTCGTGTTCAATCGCGGGGGATATGAATTGTCATTAAACATACCATCTTGTCCATGCCCCTGGGTCCCAAAGACTATTTTCCCCGTTAGCCCCTCATCTCCGTGCTTTCAAATATCGCGGATTTGCATACCGTTCGGATGGCATCGGCGACGGCTATAAAATATTAGCAGGGAGCTCCTTTGGTACCTAGAGTTCATCAACTTACCCCGAGCTGCGAGAATGTTGGATTGCCGCACCGCCATGGGCTTCTCCTTGTCCTGTGCGCTGTTTAGCAACCGGCCCGCACAAATGAGGATTTTGCAAGTCGTACCTTGAAGGTAGTGTTGCCAACGGCTCCCTGTGCCATTGCGGTAGCCATCTTGATTGTCAAAAATCCAAATGGAACCAATAGATTAATTCAAAAGGGGAGATCGGGGTAGCGTTGGTGGAGGGACACACAGGGAAATTCTGCGAGGTTCTGGGCGGTGATGAAGCTTGGCACTGATTAGTGAGTTGAGCTTCGGCCACCGCAGCTCTCTGCTACATCACCAATCCATCCATCCGCGTTTTACCTGTTTGCCCGTCGCTCTTCAATTGTTTGAAGATCCAACAGTCCTCAGTCTTCTTTTCCACCAAGGCATCTTCTCTTCTTTGAGTACCTTGCCCTTGTCCCTACCCTAGCTCTTCAGCCCTTGGCTGTCAACACCTGCATCATGCCTAGCGCCACGGGCTCCAACTGGGAGAAGTACCAGAAGAACTTTGCAGATGACGAAGAGCCAGAGAAGAAGATTACACCCCTCTCAGAAAGGTTAGTACCCTTGGATCTATCCGATCCGGATCAACGCCGAATTCGGTTGGTGATGATGGTTTGTGGCTGACGTCTTCCCCAGTGACATCGCAGTACTCAAGACCTACGGCGCTGCCCCCTACGCAAATGCCCTCAAGAAGCTCGAGAAGGACATCAAGGACAAGCAAGCAAGCGTCAACGAGAAGATCGGTGTGAAGGTGAATACGGAACCCAGCTGTTTTGACCCCCTTTGAACTCCCCGAAGCTCACACGCGCCCAGGAATCCGACACCGGTCTCGCACCTCCACACCTTTGGGATGTCGCCGCCGACCGACAACGGATGGCCGAGGAACAGCCACTGCAGGTTGCTCGTTGCACAAAGATTATTCAGGATGAGAAGGACTCCGACAAGAGCAAATATGTCATCAACGTCAAACAGATTGCCAAGTTCGTGGTCAACCTAGGAGAGCGTGTCAGTCCGACAGATATCGAGGAAGGCATGCGAGTCGGGTATGTCGAAACTCTGCATTCTTTATTCTAGAACAGACATCCTAACATAGCGTCATATAGTGTCGACCGGAATAAGTACCAGATCATGCTACCACTCCCTCCCAAGATCGACCCCAGCGTGACGATGATGACGGTGGAAGATAAGCCTGATGTTACATACGGTGATGTTGGTGGATGCAAAGAGCAGATTGAGAAGCTACGAGAAGTCGTCGAGATGCCTTTGCTATCACCAGAGCGATTCGTGAATCTTGGTATTGATCCGCCCAAGGGTGCTTTGCTCTACGGTCCTCCGGGTACCGGTAAGACTCTCTGTGCCCGTGCCGTCGCCAACCGTACCGATGCCACATTCATCCGTGTTATTGGTAGCGAGTTGGTGCAAAAGTACGTCGGAGAGGGTGCTCGAATGGTCCGCGAGCTGTTCGAAATGGCCCGCACGAAGAAGGCTTGCATTATCTTCTTCGATGAGATTGATGCCGTCGGTGGTGCTCGTTTCGATGACGGTGCTGGTGGTGACAATGAAGTTCAGCGTACCATGCTGGAGCTGATTACTCAACTGGACGGTTTCGATGCCCGTGGTAACATCAAGGTGATGTTCGCCACTAACCGACCCTCTACTCTTGACCCGGCGCTGATGCGTCCCGGTCGTATCGATCGTAAGATCGAGTTCTCTTTGCCCGATGTCGAGGGTCGTGCCAATATTCTACGCATTCATGCCAAGAGCATGTCCGTCGAGCGGGATATCCGATGGGAGTTGATCTCTCGTCTGTGCCCCAACGCAACCGGTGCTGAACTGCGCAGTGTCGCAACCGAAGCCGGGATGTTTGCCATTCGGGCACGGAGAAAGGTGGCTACGGAGAAGGACTTTTTGGCATCGGTGGAGAAGGTTATCAAGGGCAACCTCAAGTTCAACTCGACGGCGACATACATGCAATACAACTAGAGCTAGACTGGGAAGCTGGTGTTTTGCATGGGCATGGCAGATGGGCTGTACGATCACTCTTATTTTGTCATTTGCAGCTTGAGCTCTCAATGTGCACGAACTTATAATCAATAGCCTCGTTGGGGGTCAAACATGCTATCTTTGTCCTCGAATAATTCTTATGTAGACACATCAGTATCACGGGACCAGGGAGCTCTAGCCTTTATCACCTGATCTGAGTAGCCGGAATGCCTTCCACCCCATGTAATTGCTGCCGAATGACGACCATGAATGTTGTCATGTGACTACACGTGATATTGAATGTGGATGTTGATCGATTTGACTCTGACAGAATATAGGATGGGGTCGATGAAGCTTTATAGACCGAAGAAAACGATCAGCACCGTAGAGTATAGCTTGGCATCCTGTTTTCCCTCCCCAGTCCTCTGCTAGTCCTCTCGGCACATCGCCCACCTTGCCGTTCCATCCCGATCCTCCACTACGACGGCCGGCAAAACGAATGTCGAGTCACGTGAAGCGAGCCAATCACGGGCGACCGGCTGCCCGAGGCTTTGGGGTGCTGCTTTCCATTGCGCACGATCTGATTGGCTGCCTCGGCCCCGGTCCTCCCCGTCGGCAAGTGAGAAAACGATTATGTCAGCGCAAACTGCCAACCGCAACCCGATCACAGAGCAGTCGTCCTGGAAAGAAGCACTATTCCCCCATTCTACCTGCCCCCTCCCTACCTACTTCCCACCGACGACCGGTGTTACTCTCTTCTCTTTGGGTTAGGTGAAATAATCTTCTTCTGACCCGTCATCATGAGCTTCCTGGGCTCGCGGAGCTTGGCTCCTGCCAACAAGGTGAGTAGCCGACGAGAGAACGAATTTCGGCCCGGCGCGATGGTTTACTGACGAATATCTTTTTTGGTCCCAGGTTTCCCGCATTTTGAGGGATCAGAGACGTCTCTTCTCTTCTTCACGGCCCACTGGTACGCATTGACATCGCCTGACCGATTGATTGCTTTTTCAACACCCCGGAAACTAACCAACTACCCTGTCGGCAGCTCGGCTCTGGACTCCCGGCCCTCTGCGCGCGAAGGCCGCCGAAGGCTTGATTTCCGAGAAGTACCCCGTCATTGTAAGCCGAGAATAGCGCATTCATCGAATACAACTGGATTGGAATGGGATTCTGACTGGCGTAGGATCACGAGTACGATGCCGTTGTGGTTGGTGCCGGTGGTGCCGGTCTGCGTGCTGCCTTCGGTCTGGCCGAGGCTGGCTTCAACACTGCTTGTGTCTCCAAGCTCTTCCCTACTCGTTCTCACACTGTCGCTGCCCAGGGTGGTATCAATGCTGCTCTTGGAAAGTAGGTTACCCTCCAATTGGCTTTTTGGCACGTGCTCTACCCCAAAGTGCATATAACTAACTAAAGAAATAGCATGCACGAGGATGACTGGAGATGGCACATGTACGACACCGTGAAGGGTTCGGATTGGCTGGGTGACCAGGATGCGATTCACTACATGACCCGTGAGGCTCCCGCCTCCGTCCGTGAGCTGGAGGGCTATGGTTGCCCCTTCTCTCGTACCGAGGATGGCCGTATCTACCAGCGTGCTTTCGGTGGTCAGTCCAAGGAGTTCGGCAAGGGTGGCCAGGCCTACCGTTGCTGCGCTGCCGCTGACCGTACCGGCCACGCCCTTCTGCACACTCTCTACGGCCAGTCTCTGCGCCACAACACCAACTACTTCATTGAGTACTTCGCCCTCGATCTCCTGATGGAGGACGGCGAGTGCCGTGGTATCATCGCTTACAACCAGGAGGACGGTACTCTGCACCGTTTCAAGGCCCACCACACCGTCCTGGCCACCGGTGGATACGGACGTGCCTACTTCAGCTGCACCTCCGCCCACACTTGCACTGGTGACGGTATGGCCATGGTTGCCCGTGCTGGTCTCCCCAACCAGGATCTGGAGTTCGTCCAGTTCCACCCCACTGGTATCTACGGTGCCGGCTGCCTGATCACTGAGGGTTCCCGTGGTGAGGGTGGTTACCTGCTCAACTCCGAGGGTGAGCGTTTCATGGAGCGTTATGCCCCTACCGCCAAGGATCTGGCTTCTCGTGACGTTGTGTCTCGTTCCATGACCCTTGAGATCCGCGAGGGCCGTGGTGTCGGTCCCGAGAAGGATCACATCTACCTCCAGCTGAGCCACTTGCCCGCTGAGCTGCTTCACGAGCGTCTGCCCGGTATTTCCGAGACCGCCTCCATCTTCGCCGGTGTCGATGTCACCAAGCAGCCCATCCCCGTCCTGCCCACCGTCCACTACAACATGGGTGGTATCCCCACCAAGTACACCGGTGAGGTTCTCGACGTTGATGAGAACGGTAACGACAAGGTCGTCCCTGGTCTGTACGCCTGTGGTGAGGCTGCCTGTGTGTCCGTCCACGGTGCCAACCGTCTGGGTGCCAACTCCCTGCTCGATCTGATTGTCTTCGGTCGTGCCGTCTCCCACCGTGTCCGTGACATCGCCTCCCCCGGCAAGCCCCACAAGGAACTCGCTTCCGACGCTGGTGCTCAGTCCATCAAGGACCTCGACTTCGCCCGTACCGCCGACGGCCCCAAGTCCACCAATGAGGTCCGCAGCGCCATGCAGAAGGCCATGCAGACTGATGTCTCCGTGTTCCGCACCCAGGAGAGCTTGGACGAGGGTGTCAAGCGTGTGAACGAGATTGACCAGTGGTACGGCCAGGTTGGCACCAAGGACCGCAGCATGATCTGGAACTCCGATCTTGTTGAGACCCTTGAGCTCCGCAACCTGCTGACTTGCGCGTATGTACAACCCTGCCTTACTGATTCGTGACAGAAGTTTTGCTAACAATATTATCTCTACAGTACCCAAACCGCCCTGGCTGCCTCCAACCGTAAGGAGTCTCGTGGTGCTCACGCCCGTGAGGACTTCCCCGACCGTGACGACGAGAACTGGATGAAGCACACCCTCACCTGGCAGAAGGAGGCTCACGGCAAGGTCGACCTCGGTTACCGTGCCGTTGAGGCCAAGACCCTGGATGAGAACGAGTGCAAGCCCGTTCCTCCTTTCAAGCGTGTCTACTAAGCCTGTCACCACACAGGTTTCTGTCTAAGAAGGGGCGAGAATACCACGGATTTGATTCAGACGATCGGCAGAAAAAAACATCTGGTCTCATACTCTGGTAATAATGAGATGAGGCTTGGTGACTTGTCGTGGCGTCGAGGGAGGAGTCCATGAAAAGAGCATGTTTTCTATTTGACTGTGTGTTATTTACCATCCTGTATAGCCATATTTCTTGATTTCCTTTATCTTACAGGCGAAGAGTCGGTGTACTGAGTTTTATTCTCTCAGTTTTGTCTCATATCACTTGAAATTTTCTTTTTGTTTACACCCAGTGTCATCATCCGTAGTTCTTAATAGCATCTGGTGGTTTTTTATACGAAGGTTGTTTTTTAGGGCTCTATAGCGAGCTGAGTATCCATCGCCCTTTGGGAAGACAGTACATAGCATCACAGAAATGACTACCAAATCATTGATTTTGTACCTTTGCTGTCCTTAACCTTCAACACTCACTATCTTTGTACACTAATTTCCATTTCCGAGTGAAGAGATCTGACCCCCGCGAGGAACAAAGAGCCTTTTGCCTCAGCCTCCTCCTCGACCTCCTTCATTCCTCCCACCCTGCACACCTCTTGCAACTTTCAAACTGCATCAAATACGATACGAAGTGCTATTTCTTGTTTCTCAAGCCTATAGCATGTTTGAGGACACAGCCAAGATGTATATTGTTCTCCTCCAGCCAATGGCAGCGGCCTTACCAGGGTCTAATCTCACAAAGAACAGTCTGCCCTGAACCAATCTTCATCCACACATTTCTATCATTGGAGTCTTCGCCACCACAACCTCGGGTCCCAGGACTCGATGAACAAAGAAAATATCATCTTTGAAGAAGTGACATACTTGCATCGGGTCTCTCCCAGTCAGAAATATCCATGGAGGCTATGGCGGTCACACTTTTATCTAGTACTAATGCTTCTTTACTTCGACTCTCGAGGATTTCCTCGCTTCTACTCATTCACACTGGCCCTCTGGGACATCACAGATCACTTACCATCATATCGCTCTGCACGTTGACCGTGTTCACAGCTGCATTCTCTCCTGGATGGACCTGCTCTCAACATGGACCTGGACGCATTAGCTCCTCGAGATGATACCAGTTGCTCGGGATCGAAGCAGTGGTATGTCTGCTCCGCTGGGAATTTTCGCGGCTGCTGTGCGAGTGACCCTTGCACATCGGGAATCTGTTTTGACGATAATGTGAACTTGTTGCACTTGACGGGTGCAGCAAGTTCTACATCGTCTACAACCTCGAGCTCGAGTACGAGCACGATTATGGAAACAAGCACGGTCACGATCCCAACCACGAACTCTACGAAACCTTCTACTACAGTCTCGAATATTTCTCCTTCAACAACGACGTCAGCGTCTTCAGAAACTTCCGTCGCGGCGGCCAATAGCACGGAACATTCGAGTTCAACCACGACTGTCACAGCTACGAGCGGAGTAGCAGCGGCTTCCACCGGCTCTCAATCGTCCAGCAAAGGACCCATCATCGGTGGAGTTATTGGAGGTCTTGCCGCTCTGATACTTGTCTTTCTGCTTTTGTGGTTCTGCAGACGACGGAGAAAGAGACATGGAAAATCGTATACAATCCACTTGCGACGATCTCCATCTACCAAGTCCCTGCATAACCGAGAAATGGTCTCAGTATCCAAGACAGAGCTGGCACTATTGGAGACAGATTCTGTCAAACTGCGAAATGGTGAGCATTTGAATGATAATCCTCTATCTTCCAAGGAGCATACACACATTAACCAATAAACAGAGTCTCACCATGGCAGCGAAACAGCCTCACCACCAACCCACTCAACCACGCATTCCACCCTCTCAACTCCCGGTTCAACCACAGCGTTAAGCAGCCTTAATGTTCCAACCGTCTCACCAGATCCATCAGAACACTCAACCCTCAGCTCGAGGATCCTCAGTACCTCCTCCGGCGGATTCGCCCGACTTCCACCTCTACGAATGCCAAGCCCACAACCATCCACCGAGATGGAAGCAAGTATACCCAAAAGCGAATCGCAAACCGCCGCCGAACTCTCAGACACAGGTTTCTACAGACAACGCGCCGAACTAGCGGCCCATTCTCAGAGTGAACTCATAAACGTCCCCTTCAAAAGAAGAAGACGTAGAAGCCCACTGAATCCGGGCTCTTCGCCTTCATCTTCTAGCGGCAGCGGTAGCCGCGAGTCTAGCCCCAGATCTGCGGTCGATAAGAGCGGCAGTTCACCACAGGCAAGCCGACATACAGCCCGGAGAGTGGTGACTAGAGATGGAGTCGTTATGGGCGCGAATCTAGATCGATATTCGACGATCCGGGATCCAGAGCGTGGTGAGGCGAAGGGAGGGAAGACGAGTGATGCTGGACAGGAACATGTTATGAGTTTTATGACTTTTGGTGGGAGTGAGTTTGAGATGGTGCAGAGGAGGGGGTCTGGTAGCCCTGGACAGTGTGGAAGTAATGAGAGAGAAGGTGGGAGTGTATCGAGTGCATCGCGATCAATGCCGCGGGTTGTGCTGGAGGATTTTGGTGCGTCGCCGATTGGTGAGGCTCCGCCTGCTTATGATGCTCAAGGTGTAGCATCGCCGAAGCAGGATGATAAGTCCCCAACTGGGACTATAGGACTGGGGATTAATAGGAGGGGGTGATGGGCGTGGGTTCGTGCTGGGTGCTGTATGTTGGAATTGTATGAGAAACGGATTGTACAGGGTCTTTACTCTGTTTTCTTTGCTTGGAAGACAGTGACCAATATTTGAGCGTGGTAGTGAAGAGGAAAGAAAATAATGTCATTTTTGTCTAGCCAAAACATACACCTGAAAACGCTGGTATTTTCTTCATAATCCGTCCAACTGGAACACCTCCATGTTCCTCATATCTCAAGTACTTTTTTTAATATTTACAGAAGCTTCTTGAGCACGGCAGTCTGCTCCAGGACAGCCCGCTTGCTGGTACCACCAATGGCATCCTTGAGCTCAACAGCACGTTCATAGTCAAGGCAAGTTTGGACATCCTCGTCGAATCGAGCATCGACAGTCTTCAACTGCTCCAGAGACAGCTTATCCATGGGGATGCTGGTCTGCTCGGCGAGCTGAACAACACGACCGGAGATGTGGTGGCCCTCACGGAAGGGAACACCCTTGCGGACCAGGTAGTCAGCAATCTCGGTGGCCAGCATCTCAGGAGCCAGGGCAGCGGTCATCTTCTCGGGGATGGTGGTCAGGGTAGACAGAACACCGGTGGCGATCAAGATGCTGTCGCTAACGGTCTTGATGTGGTCGAGCAGGGGCTCGATACTCTCCTGCAGATCCTTGTTGTAGGTAGTAGGCAGACCCTTGATAGTCATCATGAGGCCAGCCATCTGGCCGAAAGCACGACCAGACTTACCACGGAGCAGCTCCAGGCTGTCCGCGTTCTTCTTCTGGGGCATGAGCGAGGAACCAGTCGAGTAAGCATCAGAGAGACGGACGAAGCCGAACTCCAGACTGCTGTAGATGATCAGATCTTCAGCCCAGCGAGAGATCTTGAGCATGAACGAGCTACCCCACTGCATAGTCTCCATAGCGAAGTCACGGTCACCGACGGTGTTCATGGAGTTGTACAGCAGATCGTCAAAGCCAAGCTCCTTGGCCATAGCCTCACGGTCAATCTGGAAGGGGTTTCCAGCTAGAGCACCACAGCCGAGCGGGCTACGGTTAACACGGCGGATAACCTCGCGCAGGCGCTGCAGCTCACTGGCAAAGGCGGTCGCGTGCGACAGCATCCAGTGAGACCAGCGGACGGGCTGGGCCTTCTGCAAATGGGTGTAACCGGGCATGATAATATCAATCTCCTTCTCGGCACGGGCAATCGAGACCTTAACGAGGTCGGAAAGCTGGGAGTCGAGAGTGCGCAGCTCGTCGCGCAGCCACAGGCGCATATCAGTAGCGACCTGCTCATTGCGCGAGCGACCAGTGTGCAACTTTCCACCAATCTCCTTGCCAATGATCTCGCTGAGACGGCGCTCATTGGCAGTGTGAATATCCTCATCGTTCTCCTTAGCCTCGAAGGTGTCGGTGCGCCACTCCTCAGCGATGACCTTGAAGCCGCGCTCGATCTCGGCGAACTCCTGCGGGGTCAGGATACCGGTCTTCATGTTCGCGCGGGCGAAAGCAATGGAGCCGGCAATGTCCTGCTTCCACATGATGCGGTCATAGGGCAGGGACTGGTTGTACTGGTGCATAAGGGGGTCGAGGCCCTCTGTGATTCAATCGATTGTGAGTCAGTCATTGAAATGAAGCGGTGGGAGTAGATTGTGTGTAGGAGGGGATACTCACGGGTGAACCGGCCTCCCCAGAGCATGTTCTCGGCGACTCCCTTGGGATTGCTCATATTGACAGCTTTTTTAATGGTCAATTGGCGAAAGTAGAGGGTAATGCGGGTGTATGAAGGAGGAAGACAATAAATGGGGATGACTCGAACGACTGCTAATCTGTGGCTCAACCGATTATCGGAACGCTAAGCCGTTTTGGGCTGGATCGACAGTGGGGAATTTATACCCAGCAATCTTGGACGTGAATATTAGGAAACTTAACATAGATAAAAGTTTATCGAGATGGAATGGATTGCGTTATATATCAATTTTAATTCAGGAGAACAATTTGCCCGAGTAACAGTTTGTAATGATTGCGATAGTTGGCTTTATGGAATCCGGAACTATACGGGGCTCTTATCGTAGTGAAAAAGAATACAAACAACAATCATGAATGATAACGAAATAACAAAACGGCAAATAGTCTGCTCAGAATCTGGTCTGCCTGATGGATTGAAACTTGACCCGCCCGTCATCTATCTCCAGGATACGCACCGGCATCTTGGTACGGATCGATTCCTCTCCAGGCAGATTCATTGGTGCTGAAAACCCCGCAACTCGAGAGATCTCTTCATTGCACCGGGGGCAACGTATACCACTCGATCCAGAGCTTCCCTTTGCTGGCTTTATCTCTCGGATGCACATGTTACAGAACTGGTGATCGCAAGGTCGGACACTATGATGAAAAACAAGACGAATTAGCATCTCCTTTGGAACGGTCGACAAGAGACTTCAAAAAACTTGTGACTTACACGCAATCGCACAGTCTCTTCTCACAGCTACTGCACATAGCAGGCTGATTGGGATCCAAGTAAGGTTCGGAAGTAATCCCCTTTGTCTCGTCCATCTTGCTGACAGACTTAACATTATCGAACCCACCTCCCTCCAGGCGGTTATCGATTTGCTCTTCGACAGCGAAGAAAGGCAATTCGGCCTGGATGGCCTCATAGACACTCATTGGAATAGGTGGAGGCACAATATGTGTGACTGACTCGCAGCTGGCTGGATCCAGGATGTGAATATTGATTAGGCGAGCGGCGTCGACATTCCACATTGTAGGAGGATTGTGGTCAGCGAGTATGTCCTGGACTATACCGAAGTAACCATTAGAAAAGGAGGAACGAAAGGGTCAGAGTGATGGCACGGTAAATGCCAATGGAATGATGTACCTATCTTTCCTCCTGCCGCCAGTCCCATGGCCTTGACATCCAATTGGGGTGGAGGGTCTTTTGGTTTCGGGCGTTGAGGCTCAATGAGGGCTGCACCGCCGGACAACAGGCTTGAAAAAGGACTGAAATGCCTGTCGTCACTGCTTGTCACTTCCGAATCACGAAAGGCCAATGGAAGGCGCAGTGGAGTATTGTAAGACTGAGAAGCCGTGGGTGGGCTAGATAAATTCATAGAACTCTGGTGAATCCGAGAACCTGACAAAAACTCCAATGCTTCTTCCGGGTCTGTACTGCAACTTCTCCAGGCTGGAACTTTCCTAAAATTCCTGTAAAAAGCCTGCCAGTCTCTTGATTAGACTTTTCTTGTGCCTGATTTATACATGGGGTCTCACCTCAAGATATGCAACGCCAATGCAAGAAGCCTCCTTCTCCAGGACCGAGTCACCAACCTCCCCTGGTCTGTCATAGCTGGGTGGTGAAGGATAAAGTCGAACCTTAGCACCAGCCACCATTCCAAGCTCAGCTGGGGTTTTTGATTCATCAAGATATCTATCATGGTATAGACGAGGCTCCTGGAGCTCTTCTTCTTCAGCTGCAGCAAGCCAATTTTGTTCTCTTTGTCGATATGCCGGGATAATTTCAATTTGAAGGCCTCCGTGCTTTTCTTCGCCGGTCTTCTGGCCTTCAACAGTGTATCCAGAGCCCACTGAAATACAAATCAGTCACCTTTGATATACAACTAGAAGCTATCAGACTCTACTCACATGGCATGGCAACAAATTGCCTCACAACCCCAGGTGCTACGCAGATGCCGTCGATCCACGCCTGCCCGGGGAAGATAATGTAGTCTTGTTCATCCTGGGTGCCTCTTTCCTCCATCATATTCTTGCCTGTAATTGCATTGATTTGGCCCACGTAGACTCGGATGGCGTAGTTCTTATCGATAGAGAACTCCGTTGATTCGCTGAGCTCAATCCATAGAGCCTCCCGTTGCCACATCGGCAAAAAGAGTCCACCTTTCTCGAGAAAATGCCTGGGAAGTCTGTCCGCGTAGTCTTCAGTGTTATAGAGAGGAAATGTCCCTAGCGAATCAGGAAGAGAATGAAGTCGATCATCATCGGGCATGCGCACAGTTCGGTGAAATATCAGTTGAAGGCCATCATCAATGTTCACAGAAGTTTGACCGTAGTCATCATACTCAATGTCAAATTTGACAGACTGATCACGATTTGTGCTAGCTTGCAGCGGCTCGTGGATGTATATGTGCGTTTCATCAGCCGCAGACTTGTCGCCAACAACCTCAAACTCTGTGTATGGATGGAAGACAGGCTTGGTCTCGAATCTGTCCCGTAACCGACCATCTTTGGTGTGTTTCAAGCGATCTGGGGGATAATATCCATAATCTAGCAACATCAACGTTAGCCAGTTCGCTTAATAGTACAAATTCACAAAAATCAACCTTCTTCAAGTGTACGCCAAAGCTCTTCGAGTTTATAATCGCTGGTAACATAAGTCTCAAATGTTTCTTCTTCCTGACTATTGTCCTTCTTCTCCGACTTCAACTTTCCCACAACAACTTTGATGAGTTGATCTTTGCTTTCAATCTCGGTGGTCATTTTCTGTCCTGAGTTATTGATGTGTTCATGAGTGAGCGAGGTGAGGGGTTTATCATCGAACAGCTCACTCTCGAGGGGGGCTCAATTGACACACACACCCGGGTATCCTCGCGCGAGTACATGGTTCCAATGAGGCCAACGCGTTGCGAGATTATTGGCTGAGTTCGTACCACTCCTTGCTCTATTCGTTTCATTCACTGTCACCCGCATACACATTGACTTTTGGGCGTTGCCCGGGCTTGTACTTTGGGCAGTACATACTACAATGTAGCGCGATTTTTGCAGTATGTACTGTGCAGCCCCGCAGTTTTCAGCCGCAACCCGGGTGTTGGGCAAACATTTCGCATCGCAGATTATTCCCATTTGATAGCTCTCTGAACTCTGTACTCTCTGAGGACGCTCTCCACGGAATCAATTGGCTAGTGTCGCAACGCATACCTGAAGGTCTTTCCAGCGCCACCAGTCGGGCTTCTCTTTGCGGCTGAAAAGGAGAACAACACGTCAATCTTCAAGCATCAAAAGTGTAGTGTCTGATATTCAGTCCTGAAGCTTCTTCAATGATACCGATTCAATCGAATCATCATGTCCTTTGGCTTCTCGGTCGGCGATATCATTCTCTGCTCTCAGATTGCCTATCGCTTGTTCTCAGCCGTTACAGATGGGCGCAAGAAAGCCTCTCGCGATTTGAAAGAGCTCGAGGATTCTCTGTTTGGCCTTTATTGTGCCCTCACCCATCTCAAAAGAGATCATGAAACTATTCTGGCAAAGGCCTCGACGAGCCCTGGGGGTAATGCGGGGCAGGTGCATACACAGCTGGGCTACATGATCACGGCCTGTCTAGAGACATTAAAAGAACTCGATAAAGACACAGGGGAATACCGTGATGCAGCTCCTGAGGCCTCACGCCCTGAATTTGGTAACCAGCTCAGTATCTCTGCAGTACCATCTTCCCGACCGACCAAGGAGTCGTTGAGGACTCAGTGGAAGAGGGTGCTATGGGATCTACGCGGCGAATCGTTGAGTAAATATCGATCTAAGCTGCAGTCGCATACGGATGCTATCAACTTGCTCCTGAGTACCTTCATCTGGTAAGTTTCGCTCTGTACTTCTTTCTACGTCAAGACTGCGACTAACTTTGTCTGCTCAGGTCCGCCACCGACCGCATAGAACAGGATAATATACGTCAATCTCAAAAGCTGGATGAAGTACTACAAGAAGCGTCCCGCTTCAACAACAATGTTTTTCAACTAGTGCAGGTACTCCATGCCAATATGACTGCATCACAACCCCAACCTTCTTTCGACTCGCCTCGTCCAATGCATTCATTCCGAGCACGGATGCTTAAACCACTAGCTTTTGACCAAGCTTCAGTGGTTGAATCTGAATCAGAAGTGGCCCTTCATGGGCCTAATCGAGTTCCGAATCCTACACCCCGAGCCCTCGTGGCAGTCCCCATCCGGCCTGCAGCATGTAAACCCAAACCATCGATGTATAAACACACAATACAGCAGAGCGCGCAATACTTCAAACTACCGGAGAATATTCAAGCCATCAATGAGTCCCGTCGGGTAGTAGGAAAGAAGGAATTCGAAGAGCGTCAACGGCAACTTGGTCTCATCCCATCGGATCGTCAGCAGCCTATACGGCAGGTCAGTCCACTGAGGAAAGGTAACCCAGCAGTCGACAAGTTGAGCCGCCAACTTGAGAATATTTTCCAGACTTTGAATGTGCCAGAAATTGACCGCATGACAACAAACCATGATATGCGGACCGACATCGTAGCCTGGGTATCGAGGTTTGGGGATTTGTCGGAGCAGTTATATTTCTCACCCCCGGTATTCGACAAAAAGGAGAGGAGCGCGATGATTGGAGACTTATCAAAGCTACTTGTTACCTTAAATCGTCTAATCGAAAACAGCGAGGGTGGAATACGGGGTGTTTTCTATGACGCCAGCGGGTCTCAGATTGACCGAGTCTTTGCAAAATTGAGGAGTTCGTCGACATTCTGTGAGAAGGAGATTGAAGAATTCGAGGATGAGCGAGAAGACTGGAACTATAATTAATGATTATGAAAAGGTTCCACGACCTTCTCATTTTGGATGGTTGATATTTTGTGTGCAGCGGAACCCAAATATCTCAAAATTTCGCTCAACCTAAATTTCCCTTAGACTGAGAATAGTCTATCAATGTGATAGATACCAAATTCCCCTGCTAAAATCCCGATTCAAGTAGTCTTGAGCCTCACACGTTCGTCATAGGTGCCTCAGGCTGGAGTGGGGCTGGTAAGCAGTTGGTTCTATCGCGCGCGGCAAATAGGCAGAACCCATTTGCCTATGTATAAGAACTTACTTGCCCTTCTCGAACTCCACGTTTCATATCATTGCAAGGCGGCTATATACATTCTATTATTAACTTGACAGCCCTTTTTATTGCTCTGTTCTCCCAAATAGTAGAGGGCGAAAATCCAACCATGTTAACCCAGTCAACCCAGCTTATAGAAGGCCCGTACGGTGTACAGATGGAGCTCGACCATCTGGAACCTATCCCAGATGACAATCTCGATCACTACGGCCGATTCGCCATGCTCGTCCCTATGAATGCGGTGGCACGATCCGCCGTAGAAGCTACTGCCCGGTCAGGATCAGCTTATCACCAACAATTTATCGGCCAGACATTTTTTGGAGAAAGGGTCACGAAGTGTTTCACGCTTTCGCTGGGTACATTGCCCGAATTCGCCCAAATTGGATGGAGAATTGGCAGGGGTCGAGATGCACTGAAAAATAGAGGAGTAGATCTTCTCCTCACCATTGAAGATCGCCGAGTCGATCAAGACTCGGAAAAAAATCGCATCGCCGGTATTCATGCTCGACTGAATTGGGTCAAGGGAGCTGGTGGCTTCTTTCTTATTGCTGACAATAAGAGAGGAGAGACTGTCATGTTGGATGGTGAGATATACAGGAATGATCAGCGCACTGTTCAACTGAAGAACAGTATGATGATTGGAGAATGTGTCTTCACGTTGCGTTACACTCCTCGAACACCGGAGGAGGAGGAGCAATTCCTGGTGGAATTGGCCGAGTTCTTTCGCGTATTCCATGACGATGCAAATCCACTGGTACTGCCTTTGCCTAGTGATAGTGAGATGCGATTTGGGGATTGGATATTCCAGAACCCGATATCGCGAGGGTCGTATGGTGTTGTTTATATGATAGTCAATGCCCGGACTGGTCTACCAGCAGCTGCGAAACGGATTTTGAAATCGCACAGGAATGCGTATGCCGTGGATCGAGAAATTGAAATGACTTCACGGATATCCAAGTTAACACATGTGAGTGGCTCGATTTATTCTTCATTCTACTTTTAAGAGATTGTATCTCATTATGAGTACTAGCGTCGAATTGCGAGCGCAATTGAGATTTGCCACCAAAAGGCACGATCAATGGTTGAGACGGTATGTGAATCTCTCCTGCACATGATGACGTCCTAACGATATCAATTCTAGCAACGAATTCGAAACTTCCTAGATGAGAACTGGACACCGACTGCTGACAACATCACAGACGAATACATCATCATATCCCCTCTATTGAACGCAACGTTCCGCTCGTTATACACCTCAAACGTGTCACATACGGGCCGATCCATATTCTTCCGTCAGCTATTAGAAGGGGTTGCCTTTCTCCATGAGCACGGTATATGCCACCGGGACATAAAACCAGACAATATCCTAGTGAAAAGCTACGACCCGCCTGAGGCCATGTTGACCGACTTTGGCTGTGCGTCGGACAAAGCCCAAATTCCCTACGACTGCCCAGGCACTATATCATATCTTGCCCCGGAACAAGTTGAGGGTCGGACACACGGTCCAGCCGTTGATTATTGGAGTTGCGGGGTGGTTGGGTTGGAGCTTGTTCTAGGCAAAGTAGTTGGGTCGAGGATTCTGCCTGGCCATAGACTCGCTCAGAATCAGGACTATCTGCGGAAATCGGAATCGCGGCTGAATGTGTGTGCTTTGGCTATGTTGCAGTTGGATCCTGAGTCTCGGATGACGGCTGCTGAAGCTTTGCCCTATCTTCGGGATTTGCAGGAAATGAGACCGTCGCGGCTCATGCGGAATAATAGCCCTGCTTGATAGATAGGTCCGGGCATGATGCTATATCATATGCTGGAGTTTGCTGTTCAACTTAGTATAGTTATCTGAAACTCTATTTAGTCATCTATAAAGCACTGCATCCTACCAAAATCTACCCAAATTTCCCTCAATCAATCCATCAATCAATCAGTCAGTCATTTCAATAACCGTCCACAAAACAGTCGTCAAAACTCTTCCCCCAATCTTCTCCATAACCCGTCTACTCGCCTTATTATACCCCGCAACCTCTGCATGAACCCAATCCTCCACAAGGGCCATCATCTCCCCGTCGACAAGACCAACATTCTTAGCCCCAAACACTCCCTCTGCCTCCATCCCACGCCGCATAACCTCCTTCGACAACGAAAGCGCCAGCCCGCGTCCCCGATGCTCAGGTTCAACATGTAACGTCGCCACAGCACCGTCTACGCCCAGGAAGGCCCATGCAATGGGCATTTCATTTCCAATCTCATCCCGGTTCTCGTCTGAGGCTGAACCGTTGTCTTGGTATATCGCCACGCTGGGTATAGACTCCAATTGTCTCCGCGGCCGGGGGATATGTGTTCGGCTCTGCACGAGATCTAATTGATATGGTAACACGCCGATACGACCGCGTCGGTCGTGATACCTATACCCCTCCGGCAATGGATTCTCAGTCTCGGTGTCTGTCTGACCCGCGACGCTGGGACTAAACACGTCCCTCGGGAAGAAATACTTGTAATAAGGCGGATTATCGAATCGATGAACCCGCAGACCGGGCAACGGGTCAGCATCGACGGGGGTCTTTACATCCCCGTCCAAACGAGGGAATTTGCCCGATTGAAGGAGTAATTCGAAAAGACCTGTGTGGAAGGACCCGATGAGGAACGCGCGTGGGTCCGGTGCTGGGATTAGAGCGACGCCAGCTGAAGCTGCAGCCGCTGCTGATTCCGAAGCGGAGGGTCCAGACCCGTAATTCGTGTCTGAAAGGGATGACAGGTACTCAGGCAGCAAGTTAGCCTTGACGTATGCGAGGAAAGCCAATAATTGCGCGCGGGCGGTCTCCAGCCTAGCCGGGGCGGCCGTGATGGTGGACACGGCGTAGCTCGGACTGGGGCGTGCTTTTTCCGATGCGGATGCATGAGTAGCGCTGCTCGCGTGAGAATGCGAGTTAGCGTTAGCGTTAGCATTAGGCAGGGCGGGACCTGCAGCTGAAGGTGAAGCTGGAGGACCCGAGTACCTGGACAGGTCGACAGTGACAGGGTCGATCAGCGGGAGGGAGGTGCACTCCGCTTCGAGGCTGGAGTAGAGGATGATCTGGGTCTCGCGGCCGCGGAAGAGATCCACCCGTGCAGCCAGCCACGGCGTGGATGGAGCAGGGATTCCCAATCCCGATCCTGATCCAGGGGCTGATGATGATGATGAGGGAGGGGATGATCCAGGGGTCGATCCTGGCGGGAAGGTTGCTAGGATCTTGGCGGTGGAGGAGGGATACGCGAGGGCGTGTTGGATACGTCGGAGGAGAGAGCTTGTGTAGGGCATTTGCAGGGCCAAATGGGGGATGATTGATTGCGCGGTGTGCTCGTAGAAGCACGGCGCTGGTGGAGTAGTGGATTGGGCCATTTTGATTGTGGAGGTCTATTTTTTTTGTCGATGTGGACTTTTGATTCTGCACGGAAGTCTCGATTGAACTTCTGGTGCTTGTGCTTGTACTTGTGCTTCAAGTGCTGACTGTGACTCTGTCTGACTTTGATTCTGATTCTGACGGGCGCTGGCTGAACCCGACTCCCTGGACGTGGGATGTGTCACGACGCAAGAACCCGGCGATCGGGGGCTTCCAGAAAGAGAACTATTGGCAAGAAGTGGACAGGGGAGGGAGAAAACAGCTTCAGTAGCGGGCCATCAGTGATCACCAGTGATAAAAGCACTGTACTCAAGTAATGAGAATAAAAGCAAAAATCCACCCGTGACAGGTTGACAGTTGACACGTCTTGGCTGGAGAGAATTAATGAGTCAGGCACACGGAGAAAGTGGAGTTCGAAGATACGATCATCACCGGAGCTAAACCGTTATGGGTAAAATGTAGTATATACGACTCCTGACTAGTGATACAGATAGGATGATACCTAACGACACTAGTGTCAGGCACAATATTAATTGACCAGGGGAGGAATTTTTTCGTATACTGGAGTATGTAGTACGGAGTAGATAATAATAATCAAATACGTACCTAATAGGCGAGGAGCTGCCCTAGTCAGGGGGGATAAATTGAACACGAATCAAGATTCACTTTCACTAGATTAACTAGATAGATAGACTTTAGAGTAACGGAGTTTATTAACAACATTAACAACATTAACAAGAATAATAAAATGATCGACTCCCCATCAACGCTATGCCCATTACAGGTATTTGTCATGGGCTGGTCTGTGCCTGTGGCGGTGCGCGACTATTGATTCTGACAGGCGATCCGCCGACGATCACTTGTCACTCGGGCGATCATGTTAGCCTCCAGTGGTCCAATATAGAATAGTGTTGGCCAAAGACAAGCTAGTAGATTGACACAGACGACGTTTCCAACTATGATCGGTCAGTCCTCAGTAGGCTTTACATAGTTATACGGTATGACCACAGTAATTCTCCGAAATCATCAACATGACTAGTATTTTCCACGAGGAAGAAACATCCACCGCCAGTTATAAATAAGAAAACTATCTGCAACGCCGGAGAATACGCCAGACGGCACGAGGCCGAATCCTTTTTGGAGCCATCACATCACGACCATTCGTCACGGGAAGGGGGAGAACAAAAGAAATAGCAACAAAAGGGAGAAAAACAAAAGGAGAACATAGGAGAGAAACAAAAACCACCAACAAATGAAAAAGAGCAACATAAGAAAAAAAAAACCAATCAAACAGTCATGTCTCGTAATTAGCCCCAGGAACCAAGTAGTCGGAGCCATCATCATCCCAGATTCCAGGGCTAGTCCCTGGACAATAGTACCAGTACCATAGTACCAAGTACCAGTACCACCCTTACTGACCCCCGTCTTCTCCCACGCGGGCGATCACGATCACCCACACACCTCGGCAAGAAAAGTACCAAGTTCTTGCTTGCTGATGGCTTACCCGCTTACCAGGGACTCCTGGCACCAACCATCCAATCCTCCATAGCAAGCCATTCACTCCACCTCGCCTCCGCAGCCCGAATCTCCTCCTCCTCAGGATCCCTCAGCGGCCGCAGGAAAGGCGCCTGTTCATCCGGAAGAATATCATAAGCAGCCTTCGTCTGTGCCCAACCACTACTCTTCGCCGTAAATAGGTAGTTTGCGCGCTCTTGTTTGTAAAGAACTCCCACGCCGGCGGGCCAATCCGGGCCAAAAAAGGCCGTCATGATGGGCGGGGAGTCTTGCGCGGTGATGATCAAGCGGCGTACATAGGGTCGTAGAGAGATGAAAGTGGTAGAGTCAACTTGCGCTTGGGCTTGGATTTGGGCTTGTTGGTGGAGTTGGTCTTCGGGTCGTTGGAAGGGGAGGCGGATATTGATGAATGCGGCGATGGATTGGACGGATGGATTGTGCTGGCCGGCTTCGAGGAAATACTGGACGCATTGTTTGTAGTGCGGATACCAGCCTGTAGTGTCGAGGCGGCCGAATTCGGGGTCTGGGAGGGGCGATGGTTCGGTATCGGCATCGATCATGCCCTCGTCTTGGGTGGGGGGACGGGGCTCGCGTCTGTCGGACGAGCGTTCAGCGTCGAGCGGGATGGATCCTGGGAGGGAGAGTGGTCTCAGAATGGATGTTATGGGTGTGGGAGGGGCAGTGGATGTAGAGGGTTGAAGGGTTGTGATATAGACATGGATATAGGATATGTTGTTTATGGATATATTGTGGTATGATGATATTGGGATTGGAGATGTAATGGGGAAGATAGTGAAAGGAGGGAAGTATAGTAATAGCTTCAATAACAGATGAGCTTAACATACTTGTAGCAGGATGCTGCTCTCGCGAGCAATGATCGTGTAGGTCCATACGTGGAGAGTTTTCCCAGCACTCTCTTCCGGAACCCTGCATGCTCAGTGACATGGTCGGCACTCGACATGTGTTGAAAAAAAGATCAAGAGTAGCTTGTAGCGCAATAGGTTTGACACTGGCAAACTATAGCTTTAGCTATGGCGATATAGCTTCTCAAGCACAAATTGACAGATCGAGAATGAAATAGAGTAGAAGGAGGGGAAGCAAGCTCAAAGCTCTGTGATGCTTAAAAAAACCACTAACCAAGGGTGGCGGCCACCGAGGCCTTATAGCTCCCAGCTCCCCCGGAGACATGGAGACGGCCAGGCCGAGAAGGGAGGGACCAACCCCCCATTTCGGGTCGGTGTGTGTGTGTGTGTGATGCCAAACACGATCACATCTGAAGATCAAGGGCGGACTAGTTCGGGGTTGATGGGTGTGGATCTGAGTATGAGGAGAGACTATCGAGTAAGGCGACAAATGGTCAAGCCACAGGACCAGCTTGAGCCACAGTTTGTTTGACGCCTAAGGTTTTTTACCTTTTTATTATTTTTCCATTTATTTACTTCAAGTAAGACCAGTAGTCGATCAACTATAGTCAACTACTAAGTAAACTATAGTTTTTTTCGGTTGGACCGGTCGAGAAGGTGCACTAGCCACGGCGTGGCCGAGCGTGTGGCTCGTGCGCTTATCCCTAAATAGCAAGGGGCACTGTGGCTGAGGCCATACCTGGTCCGTGCATCGCTTGTGCCTGATGATGTCAACTTTTGTCTGGTTCCAGTCTGTGCCACTGTGGCTCTACGCTTATCTCTGCCTGATTCGTACCTGTCTGGGATCTTTCCTCTGCTGGGTTAGTCCGGTCAATTCTTTCCTCTTAGACTTCACCAACACTAATTCTCGACCAGGTTAGACACCTGACACCCATCTGCCTTAGTGGACCCCCGACAATGAGATTGTGCACTAGCAGCCTTGATGGCCCCCAATCCTCGCCAATCAGCCGCGTGCATCAGATCACTGCCGATTAGCGCCCCAATAGTCGGGGTCGGACGTCCACTAAGTTTCTAACTATGGTAATCATAAAGTGAAAAAGGGAGTCGTGACCAGGATCTGGGAAACCGGAATGATTTGGAAGACTTGAGAGAGGGTGGAGACTGGAGATCGGAAGATCTCCGTCCTTTTGCGAAAACTGGCTACTCTATCCATCCGCCCTGTCTCTCGCGTGGCTGGTTGCTGGTCTATGCAGGGAAAGCGGAGTACTACTGTAGTTAGAATGATTCATACATACAGATTGTCCACACTGACATTCTCGCATGCCTAACCCCCTCCTACATCAACTGACATATTCTGGCGTTGGGTATCTTCTCGTGTCGGCCAGGCCTAGTCTCAAGTCTAGATCTCGTTCTCGGTCGCCTGCACAGCAGCATACTTCGAGCCATGCGTGGTAGAGACTGGGGATTAAGATTGGAGAAAGCATCCGCATCCAGAATAAACTCTTTGCTCTGGGGCGCCTCGCGACGATTGACCTGTGCAACATTCCTGACACCGCCCCACTCTACCCAGGAAGAACTAGCCGGCATAGTTTTGACTCTTGAGCTAGGCAAGAATCTGCCCCATCATCCATTCGACGGATGTGTTCGGTCGATTGCACATCTCACCTCATCTCGGCTTTTGGAAAGTGGTTAGTACCTCCGTAGAGTGTTTAGAGTGATCTGGATCAAGGTTGGCAGGCGGAGATCGACAATGATAACGATGGGATGCCTGAATCCGGACGAGTTGCGAGGGGAAAACAATAATCGGGTGAAATCACAATGAAATCAGATGATAATAATAGCAACCTTGATATTATCATCATTGATCATCATAATATGGATTGTGTATATGGTGGTCCATCTATTGTGACCCTATTATGCTATCGTGACAATGACAAGCCTAATGCTTATCCTCATCCTAATTATTCTCGTTATCATGCAGGATATTGTATGTAGGCAACTCAAATTCAAATCCCGAATGCGTAACGTGAGACCCGTGGGGGAAACATACTTGCGGCCACGATAACACTCTCTATAACGTGGCCAGCTGCAAAATTGCTGCAAGGGGGAAGTGGAAAACGAGATGGATGGATGGGTTGGGGGCTGTAATCATACGATGAACCCTGGCAGGGATCTTCCCAGTCCCTACTTCGTAATTCTTACATTCAACATGGTGCTTCTTACTCCGTACTTACTATAGTAGTTTACCCTATTATATTATGCTAGGAACTACCAGCAAGGCTGACCTTCCTCCCAGTTTCAACCTCTATTAAATAATGTATGACTCCATGACTTCATTAGATACCCGCGATCAGATCTCGTCTTGCACGCCAAAGACCAATAATAATCTACGTCGTCAGATTAAATTATATTAAACCCCACTCGCACTAGAGATGGACACCAGGAACCAGGAGACTCAACCAATCACAACCCTCGAAAAATAAAATCAAAATCCTTCTCCATTCCATTCTCGGGCTCTCCGACAGATCGGCTGCCATCGACGCTTACGCCCGAGCCCCTTCCCGCCCATCCAATCATCGGTCCTCGTCTCGATGTCTCGACTCTCGATGCTCACCATCTCGCTTGTCTCTTCCCGGTTACCTGGTCACTTTTTTACACTTCACCACTCCTTCATACTAATCGTGGATATCGACTAGCCCCGTTCAGAAATGCAAATCACTTCTGTCTTCCCAACATCCCTGCCAGGACCCATATTCCCTCCCCCACCCCGCCCCGCGGCTGAGGATCCCTGACCACACGGCCCCCATGACTATGACCCTCTAGGATCTTGTGTCTTTACTTTAAATGCATCTCCGCCGCGCTTGCATTTTGCAGCCCAACAATTTCAACTTGCATCGCCAATTCCGAATCCTAAGGCATAAACCTAGTAAACCGACAAGGTTCTACTTACTTGAAAGCTGCAACATAGCCTGCATTGGCATTGGCCCTGTTCCAAACTTGCCCTTCGGTGCATCAATTTACACCTTTCTCTACATACAAAGTACAACGAAGCTCTCAACCTATTCAAACTGTCATTCGTCTTCGGCGGTCTCCGTCCCGTCCGCATTCCACATCCATCCCATACATACTTGCCTATCCGCAACCTCTTCCAAGCCCACCATGATCTACAAGACAAACTACGAACTCTATGTATGTTCGGACAACACCGAAACTCATAACCTTCCAAGTCTATGAGTGCATTCTCTAATCAATTCTACCTCAGACCACTCGCGAAAGCATCGATAGTCGACGCTCGCCACCCCCAGACGAGCTCCTGTCCCCGCTCGCAACGCTCTACCCGCATGTCACAGCCCTGCAGCCGCAGTACAACCCTCATAGCTGCACTTTCACCGGCTACCGTCACACAGGCTACTGGGCCTCCGCCTATACAACCCAACCACTGGAAGAGCCGCCATTTACGCCGCGACGAGGAAGTGGTACGTTTCATCCTTTAATATCAATTGCATTTCTTATTTTTTCCCCCCATTCACTAACGGCTTTGCAGAATTACCCTGTCGCTTCGTCTCCAAACTCTCAAAACTGCGACGCTTTCTTAGTCGTGAGGATCTAAGGAATCGTCGGCGGTCGCAGGCCACTACTTAGATTGAATCGGATGATCCGATTCGACGAACACTCTCTATCATTTTTTTTCATATCTTTGATTTGATTTGACCTCGACTTCTTATCATTCGACCATCGAAACACACATACACGACCTACGATCCTTTAGCTTGACTCTTTCCTCTTCTGTTCCAATTACAAATTTTTGTCGATCGACCGTCATCCCAATGATGGACATCATCATCGGCACATACGACCATACCACAGGCCCCAACGAGCGGGGGATCTCCTGATTTTACTTTTTTGCTTTTTTATCATGTTTGATCGACTGAAAGACACTCTACGGATAGTGTTTTTGCGGCTTTTCTTTTGTTTTGGTTTGACTTGTCATTTTTGTGCTATAGCGATCGGTTAGCGAGGAGTTTGGTGGTTTTCTACGTCATCTGGGATATTGTTGTTTCTAACCAACATATGGGCATTGCATTAATGGGAGGTTGGAATCAAGGGGATTGATTATTCGAGGTTTACTGTATATAGCGATTGCAACAGAGGGAGATTGTTCCCCTTACTTATTTAAGTATACATACAAATGTCATTTACCAAGGCATCATCTGCATCTTCTTCTCGCATGATCTCCAGTCCCTAGAAACCCACTCCTCTATGTCTTCATTACCTCCTCACTGTGTAATTCACAACCCCTCCAACCAGCCATTAACCCAAAATTCAACGTCTACCCCAACCCCCTAACAACCGACCTTCAACGTCCGTCCCTCAACCCTGGGACTGGGAACCCGGGTACCTACCTACACGAATCCTTCCCGAGCGGACCGGATCCCACCCTGAGTGACCCTAGCCCTTAGTTTGGCTAAGACCTTCCTAGCTCGCCCCATCCAAAGTTACGCAAGTGCTACCGTAGCAAGCTTGCTAACCCGGAAACCGGGAACCCCAGGGGTCAGGATCGACCGTTCCCCAGAAAAAAGCAATAGATGGCGGGCGGCGTGCCCCATGACCCAGGTTGGGTCCCTGCGCAAGTGCGCGGATGGGGAAGAGAGTCTGTGTGAGGGGAGACGGTCAACTAGAGTTTGTTTATTTGTTTTTGTTTATGCATATCACTTAGATGTATGACCTCATACCTAGGCTCTTCATCGTTTTGGGGAAGGAGTGATCGTCGACTATTTGGCCTGTTTAGAGAAACCTTTCACGATTGATGCATTGTTACTGGTTTATCGATCTTTTTATTGTTGGCCTGATTCGTTTCAAAAGTGCAATACCTACTCTACCCGGGTCCTAGGCAGGTCACGGGTTGGCCAGGGGCGTGAGATCTGCAATAGCGCGAGGGTTTTCTTGGTGGAAGGGATATTGATCTACGAACGGCAGGTAGGTAGGATAAATTGATAATGCTTCCTATTTCAAACCAGGAAACGGAGTACAGTAAACCCATAATGCTACAAATATCGCTGGGAACCTGCATCTACACTGGATAGAGTCAACCTACCGGGCCCCTGTAGGTGAGGCTACCGCGTATTGACAGATAATAATTTGCCTCACTCAAAAGCCAAATAACAACAGCACATAGTCAGAGAACAGAATAGGAAATAGAGCCGAAAGCAACATGATTCGTAATCGACGCATATGAGGTCCATTACCCCGGCCCCGTGCCGTGCACTCGGTTACGTGCGAGGGCCGACCCGTGCAGATCCAATAGTGCGGGCCCTATCAGGGCGAAATTCATGACTATTTAGTATTTACTGTAAGTGTAAGTGGGTGGGTAGAAACAAGGCAGGGTATTTGAGATTTAGACGTCTGCCTCTACTACCGTATTCGCTGGACCTAAACCTAAGTTGTTTGCTTTGCCGATATTTGAGGGGGTTTGAGCTTCCTAGAATCAGAATTTGATGCTTTTCTTGAGCAATTTGTAAATGTGATTGGCGCGAAAGATGAGAGTATCAGAGGCAACTTTCGACATACAGGCGAGCCTCAATAATATACAAGGTTTTGATGCTTGAACTCCCTCCTGGCCACCTCAAACATTCTTTCCTTTAGTGTCTATCGTCTATTAGCCCTGGAAGTCTCCTCCAAGTCTAAATTATCTCTTCACTTCCGCTTTGGGGCATCCTTGTTTACTTGAAAATTACATCCTGATAATTGGTATTGATTGTTGCGTTCTTATCAATTAGAAACTTTTCTTTTAACCATGATCCTGTGATAGGTAGAAAGTGTTGTGTTATTCTGCCCCACGGCTGTGGCTTCTTTAGCGCTCTAATTAAACGACGACTGACATCCAGCATCTTTCTGTGAGAGGATGAGCATAATTTTTGGATGATATTGGCATGACGCGACTCAAGGTAAAAGCTTAGAATGCAGTTCTCGGCAATCTGTGGATTGCTAGCTAATTGAACCACAGGACGCCATGCAAGGATATGACTGACATGATAGCAAGGACAAAATTGTAAATCATCAACTGAGCATTCAACATTCGGATTCTGCGCTTCACACTCCGCTCGCTGTATTTAGACACCCATAAAATTCAGCACGGAACCAAAGGGTACCCAGATCAACAGCTATCACCCACCTTCGCCTGGCATTCCTCAATGATGGTAGCACACTGGTCCTGACGCTGAGAGAGAACAGGATTCGCCACGGAAGCAGCGATTAACGCAAGAAAACCACGACGGCCTTCATGATGGTTCTTGGGTAAGTTGGTGGCAAAGGGTCCAAATTTCGTGTTATTAGAAAGACTCGAGGATATTGGAAATAAAAACGTGTGGAAGAAGCCAGCTGCTGCACTTGAGCTTTATTTTTGACACTCTGGGGCGTGGATCGTTACTTGATCACCAGTGTGAACAAGGAATGCGATTCGTCATAGCGTACCCCTGGAGATCGACTACCGTTCTTATGATTGGCTCACATCACTAAGTATACTGCACTAGTGTTGCATAATTGAAATTTCGGAAAATTTTCGGTACTTAACAGGAGGTTTACTATGTATTATAGAGAGGTAAGATTGATATAGTAACTGAGATACATGTGGCACTATTGGGCGCCACGGTGGGGATATCAATTCGCGTGCGGCCAAGTAGTGTAGATCTCCAATGCTATGTTGGAATTATTTACCATATAATTAAGGCTTCGCCATCTAGTTAGTTAACTAATTAATCGGGCAGTGATGCATCATAACTACCGATGACTAAGCTCTGGTTATTTATTCATCGCCTTTCTTGGTTATCATGCCAGTCCTATTTAAGACCCTTATAAATAACTAAACTACTACGCTAGCTAATGACCTACTGTAGGTAGTTAGTACCTGCAGAAACCGTTCAAGACTCAATTCAAACTTGCGGTTACCTGCGGTGCAACCCTCAATTTACACACACAACGGGCTTGATTTTGATTATTTTATTCCCCGTAACGACCAATTACGCAAGTCGAGGTTGCATACAGCGCATGATAAGCATTAATATGATCAACCTATCAGAGGTCGGGTATGATAATGACGAATACCTCCTAGAGACCTCGTGCACCCACTTCACTATGTCCTTCAACATACGTACAGTACATACATCGAGTAAGTGTCCATTTCTCACGGCTCGCTCCGTCGCGTTGCATCATGTACAGTACCCACAGTCAAATAAATTATAACACACGACTAAAACCTGGTGGTGAATATGATCGACATGATTCATTCGCAGGGTAAATGCACCGTAGCGTTGTGGATTCTGTCTCCCTCCGCCCTGATGATCTACCTTCCTGCCTCGGGAATGCGGGTCAGGGTTGGTTACATTGAAATCTACCTAATATTCAATCAAGATTATGTTGAAATGGGATTTTCGAGTGGAATTGGTTGCGTGATCGTGTACGGAGTACTCGTGCTACTGTACGTCGCGAGTCGATATGCAGGGGTAGATGATTTGTATTTGGATATTTGAATCCATACGGAGAGTGTTGTATCAGTGTGATTGTTGAGAGTTGAATTTGGATTTTGATAAGACGGTGAGACTGATTTATCAGGAGTTGTCTTGAGAGGGTGGGATAGACTTGGAATTGGGATTGGGGCTTAGATGTCAGATGTCCTTGACGTGTTGTGAGGGTCTCAAGTGTCGGGACGGTCTCACCTCGTGCCGTGCATTCTTCCACTTATTTCGTTAATAGCCCGTAGTAAAGGTCATCTAGTGCTTGATTTCAATTTACGTCTACGTTGAGTCAGTGGTTCTACTTTTTCTACAACAGTAGAACTGATCAGTGTGCTAAAATCACTTCAAAAGAGGGTATAAATTCGAGATCAGTCATATAACATCAACTTCATCATCGTCTCAACCTAATCAGTTCCTAACCAGAAAATGCAATGAAGAAAGACAAACGCCATAGCACCACGGTGGACAAGCCACCCAACGATAAAATGAAAAACATTACCCAAGTTTTGGCAGGCAGTAGCTCATCAGATATTCATTGACCTGAACTGGAACACACTGGCTGCTGGAAACAGGACTGTCGAATTAACAGAATGCCATCAATGATGGAAAGGGTCAGAAAAGAAATGAGCGGAGGAAAGGGGAGATAGGAACGTGTGTTGCCTCCCCGCAAAAATCAGAAAGAGAGGATATCGTCATGTGTAAAAAGGAAGAGCAGGGTGTATAGGCATCATGCCATCATCTCCCATCATTGTCATGATAGTTTCTCCTCATCAACATATTATATCGTAGGCCATTTGATTTCATGGCCGGTAGAGTATGACTTGATTTGATTGTTCAAGCCAAGCTGGCTGATCCAGCAGCAGCAGTACCCCAACGCAGTCTCCTGAGACCACCTCGCACTGCTTCTTGTCCACAGGCCGCCGATGATCGTGCCCCGGGGACATTGCCATCTCCCATCATCATCTCGGCGCGCCCAACTTCTCGGCCAAGCATGTATCCGGCTGAGAAACTGATCGCTGAGAAGAGGACGACGACACCCGCACTGATCACCCACGTCATGACGGTGGGGCTGACGGGCGCCGTCGAGTCGGACAGACTGGCACGCCGGCTCTTCTTTGCAACGTTGCGGTCTTTGGGGGAGGCAGATCGACGTTTTGCTTTGGATACGGACGGGCCTGATGGAGCCGCTGGGTGTCTGCGGCGGGGCGGACCCACTGAGGGGCTGGTCTCCATATACCGGGGCGAGGACGGGCCTTCTGCGCCGCTATCTTCATCGCCCATCGCGACAGATTCACCGACCAGCCTGAATGATGCTGGTGGAGCTGCGGCTGGAGGGCTGGTTTGCATGCGAGGAGATTCGGTTTTGGGGAGCCCTCGGGCGGCGGCCGCGCAGGACAAAAGAGTGGAGAGACTGGCGCGGAGAGCGGCGTCATGGTCGGCATGGTGAGAAGGCGAGATCATGTTATAAGGGCTATGTTGGGACTGTTGGGATCTACGAGATCCTCGTGTGCTGGGGTAGGACTCTCGACGGATCGCAGTGCGCCGGCTGGAGTTTGACAAGACGCTGGGCTGGGAGCGTCGAGATTCGGTTTGACGATTCCATGACGGGTCGGACGTGGGAGGTGGATGGGAGAAGACATTGGGTTGTGGGACAAATGGTGACGGACTGATGCCCATTCCCAAGGCAGTAGAGGTATCGTCTTCGTCGTCGCTGTCGGCTTCATCGGTGTGGGTTGAACGGGGCATAGGCAACAAAGTGGGCCGAACGGGACGGTTGATATCTTCGTTCGAGCTGCTCATCGGAGGGTCGGACTCGCTTTCACTCTCTTCATATTCCTCTTGGCTGCTACTCGCCAGACTAGCCTCTCGCGACGAGTAATCCACTTGAGCGGTAGCCACGGCAGCCAGATGCTGCATGCGCCGTCGACGACTGCGGTGCTGATACATGCCTGCCTCACGATGTTCCACGCGGAGACCCGTCGTGATTATGTCGTCGTTTGTCGCTGCTGAGGACAGTGATGAGGAGGAGGGTTGGGATGATACTTCGATCCAAGAGTCTATGTAATATCGTAGTGAGTACATGGCGAAGTACAGGGGCGAGACGAAACAGTTTATACATGATGCAAATCGGATCGGCAGGGAAGGGGAAATAAAGGATAAATTCATGCAGGAACTGGATATAAAAGGACTACGACATACCCTCTGATCTCATGGGTCCTGCACCAGATGATCGAGGCTGACCATTGTGGCCATGTTGGTCGCGCGGCTGGCCATCGCGCATCAGTTGACTTGCGGCTCTGGGCTCGCGCACCTGACCGAGGAGGTCGCAGTGATTTGGTTGCATGGCCGTGGAGGAAGGAAATAAAGGAGGGGGAGAAGAGAAGAGGAGGGGATAAAGTGAGAATATAAGAAGAGGAGATGATAAAAGGAGATGGACGATGATGGGGTCAGGCCACCTGGTGCGAGGAACAAGAGCGGTCAAGCGTGGGGAAGAGGACAATCAATGAGGTTATCTTATCAGAGTGGAGATGCGATGATCCCCATCGCTGATGCCCAACCTTGGACCTTGACTTTCTCTTATTCCTACCGGCTTGTTGTTCTCTTTGCCGGGTCCCCAACGAGGAAGAGTAAAGAGAGATGCGATGACTCGATCTGAAGATAGGATAAACCACCAAGGTAGACGGTGAGAAAGAGGAAAGGGGGGTAAAAGAAAGGAGGTTGAAGAGTGGATGATGAGGTGATCAGCAGACGGGACAGGTGATTCGTAGCCCGTGACGGAAACCACCGAGAGATGCGAGGGGGGGACAAGCCAAGGGGAAAGAAGGCAGGATCAAAACGATGATATAATAGAAGAAAGAACAAGATCCAAGAAATGATGTCAAAGTAAGGAAGAGATGAAAGTTTAAGTCAAAGAAGGAAAGGAAATCTAACTTGAAACGGACTTGGTATACTTTCTTTTGCGATCGCAGAGAGTCAAGAAGTATGACGGCCACCATAACAAAGGCAAATTGCGGGGAAGGTGGGCGGTGTACCAGGGCAATATATATTTACAAGGACGGTAACACATAACTACTAGGTACTGTACTACGATCCACAACGAATAAACTATCACTTGTCTACAGAAGGGAAAAGAAAAGATAATTTGAATGAATAATGTATGAAATTACAATTTAGCCTATTGTGCAGACTATCCAGAATACAGAAACTTTTTAAAAAACCGAGGCCCACATTACACGCAGAAAAGTGCAAATGATGATCATGTCAGTAGCAAGAACGAAGCAAAGGCAGAAATGCTCCTAGCTTAGAAGGTGACCTTGGTACCCTTGAACTCAGGGATGCTGCCCTTGGCCTTGTTGTAGCCGCCCTGGCCGCCGCCGCCGCGGCCACCGAAGCCACCACGACCACGGCCACCACCGCGACCACCGAAGCTACCGCGGCCACCACCACGGCCACCGAAGCCACCACCACCACCCTCACGAGGAGGACGGGGAGTGCTGAAGTCCAGACGGAGAGGACGGCCCTCAACATCGACACCCTGGAGGGCGGAGTGAGCGGAGCGAGCCTCATCGACGGAAGAGAACTGGACGTAACCGAAGCCCTTGGGACGGCCATCGTCGGGGTTGGTGGGCAGACGAATTCCCAGAATGGTACCCTGCTCGCCGAAGACATCACGGAGAGCATCCTCGGAGGCGCTGAAGGGCAGGTTGCCAACGAACAGAGTGTCGCTCTCGGGGCTGGTAGAGTCACCGAAGCTCTTGGCACGGGTCTGAGCACGGTCACGGCTACCCTGCTGCTGGTTGTTCTGGCGGCCAACGGCGTAGTCCAGGTTGATGGTACGGCCGTCAATTTCGGCACCCTTCTTGGCCTCGAAGGCCTTGGCGGCATCGGCAGCGTTGGCGTACTCGACATAACCGAATCTGCAGGGAAAGGGAGGATTAGCAATCTGTGAAGATCCGCAGAGAGGACGAGAATGTATAATAACTTACCCACGGGAGCGACCAGAGTCACGGTCAGTGACGATGCGGCAGCCAGTGAGCTCACCGAACTCGGCGAACTCGCGCTGGAGCCACTCCTCGTCAACGTTCCAGGACAGGTTACCGACGAACAGGTTGGCGGAAGCACCCTCGGGGGCATCCTCAGTCTTGGACTTCTTGGCAGCAGCGACGGGCTCCTCCTCGGCCTTGCGCTTCTTGGAGGGCTTCTCCTCAGCCTCGGACTCGGAGTCAGAGCTGTCGGAGCTGTCAGAGCCGGACTCGGACTCGGAATCGGAAGAGGACTCCTATTGTGAGAAGAAGAGTTAGTGATATGTTCGAGTAACGGAAGAGACTAGGGTAGTATTATATAAACATACCTTCTCGGCCTTCTCAGCCTTGGCAGGAGCCTCATCCTCAGACTCAGACTCGGAGTCGGAAGAGTCAGAGCTCTCCTCCTTCTTGGCGGCCTTCTTGGGGGCAGGCTTCTCATCCTCGGACTCGGAAGAGGACTCAGACTCGGAGGAAGACTCCTCCTTCTTGGTAACCTTCTTGGGAGCGGGCTTCTCGTCCTCAGACTCGGACTCGGAAGAAGACTCCTCGGAAGAGGACTCAGCCTTCTTCTCGATCTTCTTGGACTCCTTCTTGACGGGCTTCTCGTCCTCGCTCTCGCTCTCGGAAGAGGAGGAGGCATCCTTCATGTCCTCATCGCTGTCGGACTCGGACTCAGAGGAGCTAGGAGTGGGCTCCTTCTTCTTGTTCTTGCGGGAAGCCTTGGCCTCCTTAGCAGCGACCTTGGACTTGGCAGCGGGGGAGGCAGCAGCCTTGGTGACACCAGCGTCCTTGACCTTGGACAGAGCCTTGGCGGCCTTCTTGTCAACCTTGGAGGAAACCTTGGTCTTCGACATTGTGATCTGGAGAACTCATGTTAGCATTGTGTGAAAAGGCCCTGGGGTCTGTTCACATCCCACATACAGTGGTTGGGTGAAAATATCAAGTGGTTTGTGGTTTTTTTTTTTTTTGTTTTTTTTTCTTTCTTGTGCGGCAAAGCCAACAGAACCCTCAATAACCAACCCGTGTAAGTATTTTGGATGTGAAAAGGAAAAATGTGATGAACCCTCAGGAGATAGAAACAGCCAGGAGTGATCTGATCACAGCTGGTAGATGCCCAACAAGTAACCCGCAACCGACAGAGTTCAAGCCCACAGAGACCGGCACAGATACGCAACTGATCTGAAATGAAACCCACGAGGAATGTAAAATGTCCCACAGAGCCCACAAGATGTGCAGTATTTTGAAGCCCACAGCCCTCGATGTGAAAAGCCCACTTAAAATGTCTGTTGAAGTACTTTGAAAGTACGGAACCCACGCAGCTGCGTCAGTTAGTTGGGGGGAAGGGGAAGGGATAAGTACTTATTGAGATAGAAGCTGGTAGTACGATGCTTCGAAGAGAGAATGCTAGCACAGGGGATGTGATAGCAGAAAGGGAAGAGAGGATGGAGAGGATGAAGAAGGAAGAAGAAAAAAGAGATGCGCGGCCGGGGGAAGCTTCTGATAAGAAAAAAAATTCTGCAGAAAAAAAAAAAAGAGGCTGGCAGAACATCTCTCCGCCTGCCATAGACGGTTAGACCCAGGCACTGCCCAACAAATGCGATGGACACTGAGTGGAGACTTGGCGGGTACCTCGGGGCAACTTCTCTTCCAATCGCATGTCGCCCTGCGACCGGCACTTGGCATGTCACCCATTGGTACTTCTGGTCTCCCGTACTGATCCTCACTGCATCGAGACCATCGACTGGTCCAATTAGTTCTTCTATACAGTTGAACGATCTTTGGAACCAAAGCATTTCGCCTCCCGGACTCCTTCCGTGTTGCGTGCTTTCACTTTATCGGCTCTCTCGAGTTCAATGGTGCCGTGCTGAAGCCACCTGGCCAGTATCGTGATGGCCCCTCCAACACCCTCCTCGCACCGCCCCCGCAAGAAGAGAAAGGCTCCGACGGCACCGGGCTCGAACAACAGCCTCATCGTGGATTTTGGAGATGGGAAACAATCACCTGCATTCCCCTTGGTCTCGTTTCTATGGGCAGCTCGGGCGGGTGTCTCACAATGGCTGATCCTGCCTCTCACGCTCATGGCCGTTGGCCTTTTCCGATGGGCTGTCAGTCTATGGGGTTACTCTGGTATGATAATTGGTCTTCTTGCATGGGTTATCTCGTGTCTGACAGGGTAAAGGATTCAATGTCCCTCCAATGCACGGTGACTTCGAGGCGCAAAGGCACTGGATGGAAATAACTACACATCTGCCTGTGGCCAAATGGTATCTCTATGATCTGCAATACTGGGGCTTGGATTATCCCCCATTGACTGCATATCACAGCTGGCTATGCGGGAAGATGTAAGTGATTCTCTGCTTGGTTTCTATAATGGCACTCCTGCTAACGGACGAAGCGGTTCGGCCTTTGATCCAGCTTGGTTTGCCTTGGACGAGTCCCGGGGAATCGAGGGTCCGGACTTGAAGGTCTATATGCGTGCTACCGTTCTCATCTCGGAATATTTAGTCTATGTTCCTGCTGTCGTCAACTTCCTTCGCCGTTATACCCGTATGCATGGAGTGCACGCGTGGTCAGCCTCGATCGCCCTCGTTGCCATCCTCCTCCAACCGGCTACCATCCTGATCGACCATGGCCACTTCCAATACAATACGGTGATGCTGGGTCTTATGGTTGCAAGTCTGGATGCTATCTTGGCCGGGCGGATGCTCTGGGCTTGTATCTTTTTTGTCGGCGCATTGGGATTCAAGCAGATGGCATTATACTATGCACCCGTCATGTTCGCCTATCTCCTGGGCGTTTGTGTATTCCCGCGCATTCGTATCCTTCGACTCCTCAATATTGCTCTCACTACACTCGCCGCATTTGCCCTGCTGTTTGCCCCGCTTCTGTATGGGGCCACGACCACGGAGGCTCGAGAGCTTTTTGCGACATCGGCAGAGCCTCCGCTGCTTCAATCGCTACCAATCTTTCTCGATAAGAACTCGATGGCCTACGCTCTGCTTTTCCAGACGACGCAGACTATCCACCGCGTGTTCCCATTCGCACGTGGTCTGTTCGAGGACAAGGTGGCCAATGCTTGGTGCGCTATTCACACTTTCTACAAGCTCAACCGCTTCGAAGCTTCTCTACTACAGCGGGCATCTCTCGGCGCTACATTGGCTTCAATCATTGTCCCCTGTGCGATAATATTCCGCCACCCTCGGGCCTCCCTCCTCCTCCCTGCTCTCTCCTGTGTGTCCTGGGGCTTCTTCCTCTTCTCCTTCCAAGTGCACGAGAAGAGCGTTCTGCTTCCTCTCCTTCCCATGACCCTTACCTTGGCTGGTGATGGTGGGCTCAGCAAGCAGAACCGTGCCTGGATTGGTTGGGCTAATATACTTGGCTCGTGGACAATGTATCCACTTTTGAAGCGCGAAGAACTCCGACTGCCCTACTTTGTCATGACTCTCCTTTGGGCTTACCTGATGGGCCTTCCTCCAACATCATTCGAGATCTTCCGGAGCCGGGCCTCTCCTGAAGAGACCCCACTCGAGCCGCATCTCTTGAGCAAGCTCTTGCATCTGGCCTTCTATCTGGCCATGATTGGTTGGCACATTCTGGAAGCGTTTGTGCTTCCGCCTGCCGGCAAACCGGATCTGTGGGTTGTCCTCAACGCCCTGATCGGTGCGGCCGGGTTTGGGCTTGCCTATCTCTGGTGTATGTGGAATCTGGTCGTCCAATGTCGCGAAATCGACCTTCGGGCAGCCGAGGAGGGGAGCCGGAAGAAGAAGCAGTAAAGAAAGTTCTGGGAAGGTGTGAGCCTTCAGTGATACCCCATTCATCAATGAATTACCATTAGAAGATTTGTGTTGCTACTCTACTTTTGTCAAAATTTCCCGTTGATATTCATTTGTTCTGGTCCAGGAGATGAGATGGTACATTGGTAGTTCTAATCCTAATCTCTATACAACCAACATGAAAAAAGTACAGTGTAAGTCCGCGGGATCCTTATGCTGCCGCTTGGCGCAAAAGAAGTCCCATGGTATCCGCCAAATAAAAGAAAAGAACTCCAGCCAATAGATGCCAAATGCTATGATACAATTGTAGTGTTGTACAAGTGGACGATGGACTCCGCCACGGTCTAGACCTTGAAGCCATAGCCGAGCATGCAGGCCTTGTATTGCTCTATCATCGACTTGCACTCCTTGGCGGGATCATCGGATTTGGAGAAAAGCATGCAGTCATCGCGGGCGGTCTTCTCATCTTTGCAGACGCAGCAAGGCTAGAAAGGAAGATAGAGTCAGTCAATGTCTGCCCTCTGTACTTATGCGACAACGTTTCTTGGAGGAACCGACCTTGGGCTTCTCAGACTGGGCAGGCTGGGCCTTGGGCTCGGTAGGAGCAGCAGCCGCTTTGTCTTTCAGGGGCATATGTTAGCGAAAAAGGTTGCTTGTCGTATTGGCGCAATTCGCCCTCGCGCATTGCACCGGTAGTCACCGAATAGCGGATCTGCGGGTGATGCAGATACGAGGGGATTCGGACTTACCACTGGAGGAACCGAAGAGCCACGACATGTTGAAGGTTGTGAATATGCGATAGAAGAGCAATGAACAACTAAATGACAGTAGGAACGAAGGCTTGTGAAGAATGAAAGGTGTCGGAGCAACGGCGATGAGACAGACCATCGTAACATTATTAATCCGGCGCAGACGGTCCGTCCCGCCAGCCGTAGTGATTTTTTTTGTTATCGACAAAAACATCCCCGACTGTCTTTCCTTTTTGCCTCCCTCTTCTGCCCCCCTGGACCTCTGGACTTTTGTCACTCTTTGAGCCTGCTCTTCATCGCTTCTACTTTTCTTCTCACGGTTAATATCCGTCACAGTCCCAACCCTAATCCTCCAATCCGATTTCTTTGTTTCCCCTGAACTACACACTACCCCGCCATGGCCCCTCCAAAGGTCTTCTCCCTCGAGGGGAAGGGTCTCAAGCTCGACACCGCGGAGGATATTGAGGCCCACATCAAGCCTCTTGTTGAGTCCACCGACTACACTGAGATCCGTTTTGGCGGTAACACCCTGGGTGTTGGTGCTTCGGAGCGCCTCGCCACCGTCCTCGCGACCCAGAAGAGCCTCGAAGTTGCAGAGCTCGCCGATATCTTCACCTCTCGTCTCCTGTCCGAAATCCCTCCCGCCTTGAAGTCCCTCCTGGATGCTCTTCTCGAGATCCCCTCCGTTCACACTGTCAACTTGTCCGACAATGCCTTTGGTCTCAACACACAGGCCCCCCTCGTCGATTTCCTCTCGCGCCATGTCCCGCTGCGCCACCTCATCCTGAACAACAACGGTCTCGGCCCTGCCGCTGGTACCCTCATTGCCGATGCACTGAGCAAGCTTGCTGAGCGTAAGGAGGAGGCTCGCAAGGAGGGCAAGGAGGTTGCTATGTTGGAGAGCATTGTCTGTGGACGTAACCGTCTGGAGAATGGTAGCATGGGGGCTTGGGCTCGTGCTTACGAGAAGCACGCCGCGGGCATGAAGTCTGTGAAGATGACCCAGAACGGTATTCGCCAGGAGGGTACCTCGTACCTGTTGAAGAGCGGCCTTCGTCACTGCAGTGCTCTGGAGGTTTTGGATCTGCAGGACAACACTTTTACCGTCATGGGATCCACTGCTCTGGCTGATGTTCTGGCTGGCTGGCCTGCTCTGATTGAGCTGGGTGTTGGCGATTGTCTGCTGTCTTCCCGTGGTACTGTCAAGGTTGCCAATGCTCTGGCCGCCAACAAGAACCCCAAGATCCAGACCCTGCGCATGCAGTACAACGAGATCAAGGCCGAAGGTGTCAAGGCTCTCACCCACGCCGCCAAGACCGCTCTCCCCAGCCTGCGCCGTGTGGAGCTGAACGGCAACATTTTCTCGGAGGACGATCCTAACATTGCCGACCTGCGCGAGCTGTTGGAGGCCCGTCAGGAGGAGCACGGCACCGATGATGATGCCGAGGATACCTGGGGTGTTGATGAGCTGGACGAGCTCGAGGAGGAGGAATCTGAAGAGGAGGAATCTGAAGAGGAGGATGAGGGCGAGGGCGAGGAAGATGAGGAAGTCCAGGCCAAGGCTGAGAAGGACTTGGAGGATGCTGAACGCGCTGAGCAAGAGAAGGTGGCTCAGAAGTCCGACAAGGAGGTTGATGAGCTGGCTGAAGCTCTGGGCAAGACCGGTCTGTAGATCCTACTCGGACTACCTGACTACGGTTCTTCGATTTCCCTTTTTCCACGATAGATGGAGTCGAGTGTCGTCAACTATTTCTGCCTCTCGATGTGCGCACCCGACATCCAGTGCTGCTCTGTTCGGTCTGGAACAAAGTGGTTCGCGCTGGTTGACTCAGTGCAATGATGTTCGATGTTCTGATTGACGACCCCGACGCCATCTCTCCCAAAACTTTCCCCTTACTTGATATACCCTGTTGATGATGATGACTGCACATAATCCCATTACATTTCCCCCTTGTCATATTGCATAGCCCTTCTGAGCTCTGGTGTCCAGCGAGGATACAGGAGCAGAAATGTTTTCCATATAGATGTGAATACACCTCCGAGCCTCGCTTGGGGACCATCTCTTACTTTACTCTTACTCCAGTATCAATAGATTAGTATTTGTAGAGCTTTATCCTCTTTTTTGTCCACTTTGTATATGGCCATGTTGATGGAGAAGTGCTAACAATCTACCAGTACAATCAACAGTAGATAATAGTAGAATTCTTTCTTTTAGAATAGCGTGGTAATACTATCTTGGATCTAGCGCGTGTCGAACTAGCAACTCCGCGTGTCGTTTTAGACATCTCGTTGATGAAGTGAGAAATTACCGAATCGGGAAGCCTTTTCTTGGCATTAAACCTCGGAGCTTCCCACACGTCGAGCATCTCAAGACTCTTTCAACTCTTCCCGTACGACGCAGACTTTCCTCTCGACACTTCACTCGTTTGTCTGCCTGCAATCACCCGTCTTGCTACGTTCTCACACTATTCTCGAGTGTGCTCTCGGGGTAAGTCCGCGCGCAAAGCACCCCTCTTCACCCTGCCCACGTCTATACACCATCGCTCCCGCGGTCGCAAACGCTTTGAAGAAGCGCACTATGTCAAAACCCCCTTTCTCGGACCATTTCCTGTCTCCGCGACTTCAATAAACAAAGTGGGAAGGTGGACACGTGCCACCTGGGAATCGCGGTCTGTACGGCGTATCGCATGGCAGCGGGCAAGAAACTTGTTCATGAGACCTTGTTTCAATGGAATCTTCCTATTGGTGACTAGTACAGCAATGCGCATGCAGTATTGCTTGACTGCGACTGAGAAGGGGCTTCCGTGGAATCCGCGACAATGAATTCACTCTGTGAAGGATATTGAATGTCTCACTAACTAGTCTCACTATAGGCTGTGACGGGCTTCACCTTCAAATCTCGCCAACCGCGCTCTATCTACCTGACTAGACTCGAGCGGCCGCTCCACTACCTCCACACACCGCGGCCATGGATGCCAAAGCGATCGAGGCCAAGGCGAAAGCCTTGACCAAGGCTGCCACGCAGAACGAGCCGGCGTCCACAATCCTTAGCATGCTCAAGGAGATCCAACAAGGTGTCAAGGCGACCGAGGACCTGCTACGACAGACCCGTATCGGTATCATTGTCAACAAATTCAAGCAACACAAGTCCCCCGAGGTGGCCCGGCTATCCAGCGAGATTGTGTCAAAATGGCGCGTGGAAGTCAGCAAGCAAAAGCAAGGCGGCGCATCAGCAGCCACCCGCGGCTCGAGTTCACCACGGCCAGCACAGAATGGTACCGGCGCATCCACACCCGCGGCAGCGACCCCATCCGATAAGGCATCCAAACTGTCTGTGCCGCCAGACAAGCGCACATGGAAGGCCGATGGAGTGGACACGGCTGTCACGGGGAACCGAGTGCGCGACAGCTGCCTGGGACTGATGTATGATGGCCTGTGCCTGGGGTCAACCGAGTCGCCCAAGACTGTTCTCGCCAAGGCCACCGCCGTTGAAACCGCCGCATACAAGTACCTAGGTCCGGAGACTAAGGAGGAATACCGGACCAAGATGCGCAGTCTGTTCCAGAACTTGAAGAACAAGTCGAATCCCAATCTGCGCATCCGTGTGCTCGCGGGGGAGATTGGCCCGGATGACTTTGTGCGGATGAGCTCGGATGAGTTGCGGTCTGCAGAGCAACGTGAAGCCGATGCCAAGATCAAGAAGTTGAACATGGACAAGGCTATGGTGGGCCAGCCCGAGCGCAGTATCAGTACTAGCTTGCAGTGCGGCAAGTGTGGTCAGCGCAAGGTGACTTATACCGAGGCGCAGACCCGCGCTGCTGATGAGCCGATGACTTTGTTCTGTACGTGCCTGAACTGCGGCAAGTCCTGGCGCCAGTGATTTGAATGGGAGGCAGGGATTATGGACCTTGGGCATCTTTCTGAGTCTTTTCTACCAGTCTCTTTGCTGAAAGATAGCCGGAGTGCTCAAAAAAGGGCGATCTATCTTTTGTTCGATCCGGACTTAGGGCCCAGGTGTTCCTCCTTATCCCACTTTACATCCTTTTTGTACTTCTTTTTTTCCTTGTGTCCCTCTTCATGGAGTTTCCTATTTTGTGTGATTCGTGAACCCTTGCTTTCTCTCTGAAGGCCGGCACTGGAGTTTTGATGCGGGTTTTTTTGGAGGAGACGTGATTTTGATGTGTCTATTGCTTGGAGACTTCCATTATGTCTCCAGTATCACCTCACCTACAAGAGAGGGTATCCTCTCAACCTGGCTTAGCCATAGATTGAGATATCTATTTTTGAAGATACCTTTTTCTCCTCGTGTAAGAAACTAAACTAAAAAACACAACTGAGAATGATAGTCAAATTATCCATTGTATGTTATCTAACGTCATGGTTATGTAAGTCCCATCCATCCATTCCACCACCATACAATATCTACTTCATACCTCCTCTACTACCTATACACTACCACTACTATCTACACCTTCACTATCTCACAATCCATAAAACTTCTCAAAAATGACCCCCCGCACAACCCTCCTAACCCCAATCCAATCCCTCCTCGACGCCCTAACCTCCCCCCCAACATCTCCAACATACATATCAACCCTCCTATCAACATTCACCATCCAACCAACGCCCCTAATCCACGAACACGGTCTGCCCCAACTAGCCCCCTTCCTCGGCCGCTCTTTCACCGGCACAGACGGTATCGCCCGGTACTTCGAGCTACTGGCTGAATACCTCTCCATCAGCGATATGAGCTTCGAGAACGAAGAGGCCTGGTTGGTGGATGATGATTGTATGGCTGTTGTGCTGAGGGGGAGGGCGAGGTTTACCTGGAAGGAAGGCAGGGGGGCTGGGCAGGGGTGGGATGAAACATTTATCTATCGAATTTCTCTCGCAGAAGAAACAGGTGCTGATGTAGGTGAGGCTGTTGGCATGGCAAGGACGGGGGTTAGCACTACCACTCTGGGTGGTAAAACGGAGAAGGAAGAAGGGAAGGGAAAGTTGAAGGTATGCGAGTATCGCGTTTGGGCGGATACGGGGGCTGCGTATTTAGCGAGGATGGGACGATTGGGAGATTTATTAGGGGAGAAGGGTGGGATGGAGGGGATTTATTTTCATGATGGGGATGGAGATCCGGAGATGGAGGAGAGGAAGATGGAAGGGAGGGAGACGAGGGGGAGTTTGAATCGGAAGAGGAGTGGGCAACAGGATGTGTTGGGGGCGGGGTTGAGTGTTTATGGGAGTTGTGGGTGATCCTAGAATATACCTATATGCTTTGGTGATGTTGTTGTTTGATGCTGATCTTGGTACCTATAGGATATGGTTTGATGTGATGTTTGGTGGGTGATACCGAGTGTAGGGAAAGGTATTAGGTTGGGATAATCAATATACGTCTGATGGATATTCAAGATTGCATGGCCAATGTATTCATGCATTGTTCTCTATCAAGTTGGTCTTTTTCTGTTCTTCTATAGTGAGAGGAGTATTGTGCCTCGTCTAGCCATTGACCCCAAGTTCCCTCCCTGGCACGAGTAATTATACACCCCATCCACCAAGTCCATGCATCAAACTCGATCCAGGTATAGATATAGATGCAGATTCCAGATCTCCCTGAGACCCTTATCCCTCAAACACATTGTGATTCAACTCCACCCCCATATCCTTAGCCATATGTTGCATCTGCGCCTCAATCTCATCCTCCATTCCACCCCCCAGTCTCAAAAACTGCCGGATCTTGGTGAACCAGAAAAAGACATCACTCGTGAACAACACAATGCGGAATACCACATGTCGGCCCAGATTGCGTATCTTCTCAGCTAACGGCAGATCGGGAGATTCAACAAGTGCCCGAGACGCCCATATACCCGTAATCTTTACCCGGTTGACCGGTGAACCCAAGAATTGATTGTTTCCCTGGACAATACGCAGATTGCGGCCGATGAAGATCAGTTCACGGGGCCATTTGTTCTCGTCACCCAGGATTTCGCGGATTGCCTTGCGGGCTGCTTGTTGCATTTCGTAGTGACGTTCCGCGCGCTCGTGTTTGCTTAGTCCCTCGATGCCGCGCTGGGTGGACATGTCGCCGCCGCGGTAGGGGCGTAGCAGGGTTGCAGAGGCGAAAATGTCGGCGTTGTTGACGCCCCAGCCCTTGGCGATCTCGCTGAGGGTGCGGTTGTCAAAGGTTAGCAGGGCTTTCCAGAAGCGGGCGTATTGGTGTCGGAAGGTCGGTTCCATGTGGATGTACAGTCCATGGTCGAGGAGGACCAGCTCTGGTTGGCCCGAGGGCTTGCGTCGGATGAGGATGTTGCCTGGGTGCGGGTCGCAGTGTACCCAGCCGAAGAGGAACATTTGTGCGGAGAAAAGGTCGACCATGGTTGTCATTACGTCTTTGAGGGATACGCCGAGTCCGCCGCGGTTATTCTGGCCCCTCCAGTGAGTGCGCTCAGGCTTGGACTTGGCTATCTGGACATTTCGGGGAGCTTGTGGTAAGACCTTGCTCTCCGGGGGATCTAGCGGGGTCCCCTGGCATCCAGGACTACCCTGTCGCCAGCCACCACGCCATGTACGCGTGATAGAGTCCTTGTCCCAGAGTCGCACACCTTCGATCCACTCGGCGGTCATGACTCGCCTGGAGCTCAGCTCGCGGTAAACCTTGGGGATATACACCCGGTCACGCAGACGGGGCTCGGCCGCAATCAGCCGAGCCATCATCTCCGAGTTGGTGGCCTCATTCTCAAAGTCCGTCTCCAGCGAGAGACGTTCGCTGATATACGGCACGAGACTGTAGAAGGGAATATCAAACAGCTTGCTGTAGATAAAAGTGACAACTCTATGAGAACGGTCAGTTTTCAATGTCCACTGATAATTCAATGATCGACCAAACACATGAAACTTACTTGAATGCCCACAGATCCCAGGCAAGCTGCTGTACAATCTCGTGCTTCTGGATCTTGATCGCGACCTCCCGGCCATCCTGCAGACGAGCCCAGTGTACCTGCGCTACACTGGCACTCGCCCGTGCCCTCCGTTCCATCACACCCTTCCCAGGCTCACCATCAAAGGACACCCCAAAGACCTCCTCAGGCGACTTGCCAAAGTCCTCGCGAATCACCTTCTCGACCTCCTTCCAGTCATTCTGCGGCGCATCATCAAACATGCGCGAGAACATAGCCTGGAACTCGGGCGGCAGAATCGCAGATTGCATGGCAATCGCCTGCCCCATCTTCAGATACAACCCCCCATTGTGACGTAGGAGGTCCGACAACCGCTCCGCATTGCGGGCATGCACGGCCGCAATGGAACTCGCCAGCGGGGGGTGAGGACGGAAATTAATTTTATAGTCCAGCGCGACGAGCAACCCCAGAGAGAACGTGCGGGCGGTTCTCGTCAGCGAGGAGGCGTAGAATTGGGAGTCGATCCCGTAGACGATTCCCGTGGCGAGGGAGGTGTAGAATAGTCGCCGAAGCCATTTCCGGGTCCGGGTGTAGGTCTTTGCGGGGGTTGGTTTTCCGAGGGAGCTTGGTGATGGAGGGAGGAAGGGCTGGAACTCGCCAGCGTGGACTGCACGACGTGGTAGAGGGCGCCAGAGGTGGTGAGATCGGGGTGCGATGGGGAGCCGCAGAGAGCGGAGGAGCGTCGCGTGCGCCATTAGTCGTTTGGTGAGATGCGTGGGATTAGCGCATTGTGCGAATGGGAGATTGATGTAACAGATGTAAGAGAAGATTGAAAGAAGATTCCTTCTTTTTCTTGAAGGAGGACGGGGTGAAGGGAAGAGAAAGTAAGAGAAAAGAGGCCGAGTTCAAAGTTGGCGATCGATCTGGACTGGCGTCATCCGCTTAAGTCCGCGGACTTTATTCACTTTAGTCTCCGAGTCGGACATAATCCGGAGCAGATACTTAGGTTATTCTTGAGAATTGAGAAGATATAATCATGTATGTATATGCTCTTTAAAAGATCTATTGAATGAAATATAGAATGGTAAATTACAACTCTTCATGCTTCGTTTCCTCCTCTTTCATCTCCTCCGGCCTCGGCTTCTTCTCCAGTTGATTGCACACGCTGGCATACTCACGCATATTATTCGGAATCGTCACATCCCACAATTCATCCCCCTGTAGATACTGATATTGCTCCTTACACGCTGCCTCCGACGCCATAGGCAACAAAATGGGAATGTGCTTAATCGACGCCTTGAAGAAGTAGCGCTTAAAGCAGTTTCCAAAGTCCGCCAGCGTCACCGGGTCCGAGCAAATGTGTCGCCCACCCAGCATCGGTCCGCATTGGTCTTTAATGATGGTCGCGACATCATCGCCCATCTTGAGCAGAGCTTCTTCTCGGTGTGGGACGTTCATGCGTTTCATGAGGCTGCGCACGGCGGGGACGAAGCTGTTGTTGCGTGTCCAGAGGTCCCAATGCGGGATGGTTGGTTGGCAGCCTCGCTCACAGATTTCGGTCTGGAAGAGGTTGAAGAGGTGGCCTGGTCGGCCGACCAAGGCGGAGGCAACTTTGATACATGAGAGGCCGATGGCGTTGGCGGGGGTGAGGGCGAGGAGAAGGAGGAGGAGGATGCGCTCGAGGGACACGCGCATGGTGGCGATAGGATGGGGGGAGGAGGAATCAGGATGGGAAGGGGAGGGATCAACTGGAAGTTTGGAGAGATAGGTGATCGCCTCTTGACCGGCTTGTCAGTCAGGCAGTCCAAGCGATAGAGAATGCTCAACTTCAAGCTTGATCCCCCGCGATCATAAGTGTGGAGGTGCGGAGTTTGGAAATGGAGAATGGCGATTCTCGTTGGCTTTTTTAGTTTTCGGGGGCTTTTTGGCTTTGGGATCCACCGGATGCCCGAGCCTCCGACATTTAATGTTTTTATGCAGTCAATCACATTCATCTGATAATCAAGATACATATACTTATTGAAAGACCTCACTGTTGGAGATATATTGATATTTTCAATTATAAAAACTCACCTCGACAGGACAATTGTCCACAGCCATCTGGTGAGTATCGCGGGGGTCATCACCAGCCCCACTACTCTGTTCAATTACACTCAATCTCCAGCCTTCAGCCTGTTATCAAATGCCCATCCACACACCGATCTATACATAATCAGCATCGAGCGTGAGTCCACCTCGCAGCGAATACCATCCTCAATCCAACCAGAAGTCCCCCGGAACACGCGGCAATCTATCAGGCTGACGTATTTACCTCCGAGGTTCAGCCCAGCATCTGACATCCAACCACCTCACCTCATCTCATCACCCCCTCTCCAAAGACACCCACAATGAACACCCTCAATCTCCAAGAAGTAGACTCTCTCGAAGCCACCGTCATCATCGACAATGAACTCGATCCACTCTCCCCACCAGCACCCAACACCGTCCAGATTACTGGGACATTGGGCACCATCGGGTTAAACTCGAGACATAATCTCACTGATCGCGGTGGTGCTTGCAAAGAAATGCGCATGGAAGATATTTGCTGCTCGGCACATGGGCTGTCGATTTTGGTGGTAAGATGAAACATGCGCTCTTGGTCCCGCCTGTGACGTCTGGCTTATACATAGCCCGATGGATGGGGTGGTGGTGTAGACTGCAACCAAAGGTGATAGAAAGCATTCTGTGCTATTCGATGCTGGTCCTGAAGAAGATGCGTGGGAGAGGAATGTGAAGCGATTAAGGCCGGATCTTGCTTCTGTCGAGGTGGTCCAGTTATCGCACTGGCATCGAGATCATTCAGGTTGGTTCCATAAGCTTGGGGGAATGTTGAGCATGATGCGGAAACTTCAACATATGTCGTTCTTATCCATACTGACTCAATGCAGGCGGCCTTTGCCGGGCTATCCGCATGATCAAAAACGCAAAACAGAGTCATGGCCGCTCAGATGATCTGGTAATGGACCTACACCCAGATCGACCCGTCTACCGCGGTATCGCCCTGCCCGAGAATATCATATCTCTCGAAGCAGATCCCACCTTCGACGAACTAACAGACGCGGGCGCCGTCGTGAACAAGTCAAACGAAGCACACACAGTCCTCGATGATATGTTCTTGATCTCCGGAGAGATTCCCCGACTCACACCCTACGAGACGGGTCTTAAGAATGCAGTGCGATATGATCCCGAGGAAAATGACTGGTATTCAGACGAACTCATCGCTGATGAACGTTTCCTCGCTTGTAACATCAAAGGTGAGCATGATACTAAATTCACGGACATAAAAAATGAAATTCCAGCAAATCTCACCTCCACAGGGAAAGGAATAGTCGTCTTTACTGGCTGCAGCCACGCTGGCGTCGTCAACACGACCAAAAACGCACTCGAGCTCATCGGAAACGATGTACCCCTCCACGCCGTGGTTGGTGGCTTCCATCTTGCCATGAGCGATGATGTGCAGATCCAGAGTACAGTGGCTGATTTGAAACGGCTTGATCCTGCCGTGCTCATGCCGGGACACTGCTCGGGTTGGCGGGCCAAGTTTGCGATCGAGAAATCCATGCCTGGTACCCTGGTTCCATGTACCGTGGGCATCAATATTACCTTTTAGGCTGTTCGTCCATGCAGAACTCTGCCTTTCCACTTCATGGATTTGTACAGAGCGGCCCGCGTATTGAATCTGATCAGATCAGATCTGCTCCGCTCGATCAGATCTCAATACGGCATGCACCATGCAAGACGGCTGTTCCTTGCAGTTCCTGGTCCACAAACCACATCAGTATCTCCTCCACGTGGAAACTTAAAGCCAGGGTCCAACAATGAGATGGAGTGCAGTACTCCCTTTGGGATAACATGTCGGCTGTTGCTCCTAGCAACATATCATTCTCACAAGGGATGGATCGTGTCATGGGGCTGGAGTACTCGGCTTACTTTGCTCTTTTAATGAGATCTCAATTTCTATGATATCATTGTTCTCCCTTGCTGCATTGTTCCATTTTCTGTCCCGTACGATCGGGAGAATGTGGGAAGGGGGGGAAGGCTTGGGATGGTCACTGGTCTACCAACTTCATGCCGCTATGTTCTTCGTCTATTTGTTTGATTTGCATTCGATATATCTGCTCTCTCACGGCTGTAACCGAATGAAGGAATGTATGGCCCCAAATGTTAGGGAGTGAAACCACAGTATTTAAAGTCTTAATTACATTAGAATCCAACTTCAGCTAAAAGACTTTAGCACCGGCGACCCTGGCTTGGATAAGATCCATAATCTCATCGGTTGCTTCCTGAGAACTCGCTCCGATATCTCGTACTGTTATTACTTTATGGCTCAAGCTCGTTGCCACTGAAACGGGAATGTTCTATGGCTCTTATTCAACTGGGGTCATTACCAAAGGCCTGGTCGACTTCATGTTGGGGAATACAATTGAATCAACTTTTGCTGCAGGCCTGAAGCTCCCAGCAAATTTTGGACAAAGAGCATCCAAATTTGTACGTGACAAGACCGGTGCTGGGGAAGTGTACGCCCACTTCATATTCCCTGAGCACCTCGCAGCGGAGAATAGTCACTTACCGGCCTATGCGCCCTTTATTGCATGTATGCTGGACATCATCGACGATGTGAACGATTTTATCAATGGCTATATCATGTGGCATATCCGTGAGGACCGGTACCGGCTGAAGGAAATTGGGCTCGCGATGAGACTCGGACAAGACGAGGTCTAATAGTATTGAACCATCATTGATCATACAAATCTGCCACGTAGTATTAGAGAAGTGGGTTTGATAATTTCACTACTTAACGCGGACTATAATCCCCGGTGCTTTGTCTCCATACGTGTCGAAACCCCTTTCTCGGCATCAAAGGATTTTAGAAAGGAAAAGGGTGGGAGAGTAATATTTACCCAACCAACTAAATCAAAATACGAATCCGTACCTAGTCTAGTGGGTTGTGGGTTAAAGAACACAAAGAGATTCCATACATCATGGCTTTCATGGCTCGGGCGTAAGAGGGAGAAATGACTAAGGACAATCAATGTCAGAGCAATTGAAATTCAATTGACTAATTGACTAAGGAAAAGCTACAGTTCAAGAACATTTACAATGCACAGTAATCATTAGAATCCCTCGATGACTTGACTAAGTACCACTATTAACGACATACATACACGTAGAGAAAGAAAACTTGAGATCTATCAACTCGAAAGCCAAACAGATATCAAGGGGTAAAAACACAAAAGTCTATAATACGGGGGGTAAAAAAAAGGGGAAAGGAAAAAAAAGACAAGAGACCCAGCCTTTTTGTTCCCACGGTATGCATGTCCACAGATGGTCGAGACAGGGAAAAAGGATGACAGTATCCGCGTGGTAGGAATAGACCAAGAGGCACGACAGGGAGAAAAATGGATTGGGAAAATAGGAAATAAGGTAAAAAAAATTATTGACCTCGGACCAGGAGCGAGTCAGGAAAGATTAACCGTCTGACAACGGGTAATAAGGTATTGTGCAAAGCGCACATCCTTTACTCGTCCTCCTCAACATCCTCGGTACGGGCACCGAGGGTGTAGCGGGACTTGCCCTCAGCGTCAACCTCGTGCTCAATGGCCAGCTTGGACAGGTGAGCGATCATGTTCTCGATCTTGGTGTCAGCCTTGGAGCGGGTCTTGCGGCCAAGGTTGTCCAGAGCGGGGATGATGGTCAGGATGTAGTAGACCACGGCGATGATGACAGTGACACCAATGGAGTAGGCCCAGATGACAACGACGGTGACGATGTCGACATCACCGTTGATGGAGAAGGTGGCAGGGTCGTGGGGGTGGGTCTGGGTGTAGTCACCGGACAACCAGCCGAAGACACAGAACAGGGTAGCGAGGACATCGACAACGAAGATGGCGATGACCAGCTGCCACGAGGGCCAGGTCTTGCCACCACGGGTAACGAAGATGAGCCAGTTCTCGGTCAGGGCAACCTCGAGGAAGAGAATCTCCTGGGGAGAGCCGAAGTTCTGGATGATACCACCGTTGGTCAGGAAGAGAGAGGCACGGATGATCCAGGTAGCGGCGGCGAGCAGGATTCCAAGAACGACGGAGATAACCCAAATCTTAGGCAGCTGCCACTCAACGGGGCGGGCCTCGAAGTGAGCGTTATCGTAAGCGACGGCAATGGTGGCAAGATCGGCGAACAGGGCAATGAAGACAATCAGGTCAGAGCGGATGGTCTCGTCGATGATGATCATGGAGGTAACAAGGTAGATCTCGAGATGCAGGCAAAGAGCGATACGGTACTGGATGTAGGCCTTCATGCGCTGGAAGATCTGACGGGCCAGCTTGATGGCATCGACAATGGTGGACAGACCGGGGGCAAGGAAGACGATATCGGCGGCAGCCTGGGCAGCCTCAGTGGAACCCTCGACAGCGATACCACAGTCAGCCTTCTTGAGAGAGGGAGCGTCGTTGACACCGTCACCAGTCATGGCAGTCAAGTGACCACGCTGCTGGAGCATCTCGACGACCTGGTACTTGTGCTCGGGGAAGACCTCAGCGAAACCATCAGCCTTCTCAACGAGGTCGTGCTGGGCAGAGCCGGCGAGACCACCGTGGATCAGACGCTCAGAGTCGTAAACCTTGGTACCGAGAGCAAGCATCTTGCAAGTCTCCTTAGCGATAGCGATGGCGTCACCAGTCAACATCTTGACGGACAGACCAAGAACCTGGGCCTCAGCGATGGTGTGGGCGGTATCCTCACGAGGGGGGTCGAACATGGGGTACATGCCCAGAAGCTGCCAGGGCTCGCCCTCCTTCTGGACGGCGACACCGAGAGAACGGAAACCACGGCGAGCGAACTCGGCAGCCTTGTCACGGTAGAGCTTGGCCTCCTCCTCGGAGCACTCGGACATGTTGAGGATAGCCTTGGGGGCACCCTTGGCGCAAATGTAGCGGACACCGTCGCAAGTGCAGACAGTGGTGATACGCTTGGAGACGGGGTCGAAAGGAGAGTACTTCTCGGTAATCCAGTTACGAGCGAGAATTTCACGGGCCTTGGGGTAGCGGCGGAGAGTAAGGATAGTGACCTTGTCAATGGGGTCAAGGTTCTTGACGTTGTGAGACGAGGCAATAGCGGCGACAGCCATCATCCAGTTGACATCAACACCCTCGGCGACGTAGGGCTCACGGATGGAGAGCTGGTTAGCAGTGAGGGTACCAGTCTTGTCAGAGCACAGAATGTCGACACCAGCGAGGGACTCAATGGCAGTGAGCTTCTGGACGATAGCCTTCTGCTCGGCGAGGTAGGCGGCACCGACGGCGAGAGTGGTGGTGGTAACGACGGGAAGACCGACGGGGACACCGATAATGAGCAGAATCAGGGTGTAGTGGAGCAGGTTGTTGTCAGACTCCTCGGGGGTAGCGATCTTCAGGTGACGGAAGAAACCACCGATCCAGGCAGCGAGAATCCAGAACATGACGAGAACGAGCAGGGAGGTACCGATGTTGTCCATGACAGCCTTGAAGTGACCAGAGTCCTTAGCACCCTGAACGAGAGCAGCGGTCTTACCGACGAAGGACTGGCGGGCAGTGGCAGTGACGATACCGTAGGCCTTGCCGCGCTTGCAACCGGTGGTGTAGTAGCAAGTGTCGGCCATGTACTTGTCGACGGCGAGGGACTCACCAGTGATGGCAGACTGATCGCAAGCAATCAGAGAGACACCCTGGTGGATCTCACGGCTGTCCTCATCCTCCTCATCCTCCTTCTCCTTGAGGGTGTCGTCCTGGGAAGTAACGAGGTACTCCTTGTAGGCGTCGAACATCTCAGGCTTGGAGTAGTCACAGATCAGACGGACATCGGCGGGGATAACGTGACCCTCCTCAACGACGACGATATCACCAGTAACGAGCTCGCGGGCCAGGATCTCCTCCTCCTGACCGTTACGAACAACAATAGCGCGCATAGCAATGTCACCCTTGAGAGAGGCAACGACGTCGGCAGCCTGCTTCTCCTGGTACCAACCGACCAGGGCGTTGAGGAGCAGAATACCACAGATGACACCCAGATCGATCCAGTCACGCAGACCAGCGGCGAGGAGGACAGCAAGTTCCATAACTGTAAGAGTAGAAAGACGCGTTAGAAATGGGCCATTGACGCGTCCAATTACCCTCAACTGGGCGATCCCATGGATCAATGCATCACTTACCATAGAGAATAGGACCACGGAAGTAACCAATGAACTGGATGAAGATGTTGGTCTTCTCGGTGACCAGCTCGTTCCAGCCGCACTTCTTGCGGCGAGGCTCAATGTCGCTGGAGCTCAGACCGGAGCGAAGATCAGTCTCGAGCCACTCATCGGGGCATTGCCAGCCCTCCTCAACACCATCACCCTGCTTGGCCCAGAACTTCCAGAAAGGCTTCTTCTTCTCCTGGGTGCTGAGCGCGCCAGCACTGGAGGTGGAGCCACGGCGGCCATCGCGGGCAGTCGAGATGTAGCGGTTGAGAGCCGAGTACTCATCGAGGTTGCCGTCGTTCACATCGGTGTCACGGTGACGGTCACCGTTCTCGACATCGGGAGCATAGGAGATCCTCCGCTCCGCCATTGTTGCTGCTGCTTCGGCTCACAAAGCCTTCGGAACCCAACGATATGAGCGAATGCAAAAACACCAACACACAATGGCAGGTATGGCGTGAGACGGAATAGTCCTATGGGAAAAGAGAAGGGGAAAAAAAGGAGAGGGCTGGATGAGAGGGAGTGGACTACTTTATAATTACCTGGGGACTGGGAGGGTGGGAAAGAGGCGCGCGAGAGTTAGAGGGAACGGGGAGAGTGTGGATAATGGGCCAGCAAGTAGCAACTGAGCCAAGTGTGAGGGAAATAAAAAAAAAAAGAATTTAAATGAGGAAATATTTTCAAGTTAGTCCAAGAAAAAAAAATCAGAAAGGTAAAAAAAGGCAAATAATTAAGAAAAAAAAAATCAAATAATATGGAAAATCAAGGAAGAAAATCATAAAATACGAGCATCGGTACGGAGTGATACACCACTGGGGACTGGTTACTATGGAGGACCATCTGGTTGCTGGGGAAAAAAGCATGTAACCAATACATACAACACAGTTTTCTCCAGTTAGTTTCTCTTTGATCTTCCTCCCTTGCCATTAAGCCAAGACTAACCTGCAAACCTAGTACAATCAGACTAGTTGAAGCTAGCTATCGACTCTGGCGGATCATCTCTCTCTGTTTCAATACTCCTCGACTTGCCAGTCCAACGAGTTCAGCACGAGTCGTGCAAGCTCCGGGAGAACTGGCCGAGAGCAGCCACTGACACCAGCAGGAGGTTTGATTGGGTTGATCGGGTGGAGTGAGTTACCCCATTGAGTATAGTTAATACATGCATAACACATTCAATACGATGCCAATACACGAAAAAGCACCGCGACGAGACCGAGAAAACTCTTCTCACCCGCGTTGCGACCGGCAGACCAGTGCCGAGTGGCACTCCACACATGGCCTCGGTATGGAATTGGTATGGTCAATACAATCAAGACACGGCCAACATGCACTCCCTTCGACTGTAATTTCCTGTATCGTATGTATCTTCTGTCTCTTCTGTACCCATCTGTATCACTCCATCCTGGCCTTACATCGCCTTACCCAGTGCGGTGCCCCAAGCTGCTCTCAGCTTGACTATGCGCGATTTTCGTCTGGGGTGCGTGGGAGAAGAGAAGAAGAAAGATGAGGGGGGTAATTTCCATCCTGACTCTTTTCCCCGAGACTTTCCCCAAGACAATGACAAGAACAAACTAGAGAATTTGGCACTGCTAATGCAATTCCAAAGAATAAAAATTTTTGAGCCCGCTCTACCCGAGTTTATCATATCAAGTACAGTACGTATGTCGGATGTTTGTGTTATGATATGCGCAGTTATGCGACACCGGAGAATTTGCGAAGAATTCAAAACACCCATACATAGTCGTCTACTAGTCTCCCCCTGCCAAAACTACTAAGCTCGGGTGAGAAACTACGGAGTATCACTACTCCTCACGATGTGACGATAGTTAGTCTTAGGCGCTTAGTTAACTATGTAGTAGTGAAGGATCACCCTTACAGGAGCATCTTGCTCTTTTCAGCGAGATGGCCCGAACTGAACTAACCTTGCCTCTTTTTCCATGCTACCGCTCGAGTCGCCCTTATACATCCCGATCCCGTATATTGACACTACCTTTTGCCCCTGGTACCAGACTGCATCCGGACATGGAACAAGGTCAATTCGAGCATCAACACGGGAAAATTTTTTCTTCATGACGGCATCGATAATATTTTTTTTCCCTTGGGCAACGTAAGAATCGATTCATCCCGACTAAATCCACCAAAAGCAATCGTACGGTTAGCAAGGGGCACCGGAAGCAGCCAAGACTATTCAGATATGTATGCCAATGCTGGAAGGCATTCGGAGATACTTGTCTCTCTCTCTCTCTCTCTCTCTCTCTCTCTCTCTCTCTCTCTCTCCCTCTCAAAGCTATCGGGGTTTAAACTGTCAATACCATACAATCCATACACTGTATACGTACGTAGCATCTTGTATTATTCAGGAACACCGATCAGTTCTGTATCCTATCCTCTTTAGATTGTCATTATGTCACTGGGCTGACTACTGCCTCTTCCACGAGAACTAAGATAGCACCACCCAGCACCCAGCACCCAGCACAAACTTATCGACACATCCCCGCGGAGCTTAGCACCACAACCCACCCTCGCTCCAGCTGCCCCCTTCGTATCATCTCACCAACCATGGACGATCGTTACTGTCCACGAGCCCAAGAGGCCCCAACTTCACCAAGGCCCAGTCCCCAGAAGCGTCATTTAATTTCGGCCTCCGTGACTGGCCGACGCGACCGGTCAGGTCTCCGCCCACTAAAGCCCGGCTAGTCTCGAAGGACCGGGCATGCATCGAATCAGAACGGCCCGGCGTGTCCGCGATGATTTCATCGATCGGCGCCCGGCGACTGAATACCGTCCTTACTGGGTCTGCTCTTTTTTGGGGGTGATCATGGCCCTAACCTAACTGCTTGTAGGACTGGAGTCAGAGTGATATGACTAGCACGCTGGCGCGAGAGAGAGACAGGGCGTATTTTGCTCGGTTGCCCGTCGCCGTGACACCATAGATTGTGATACACTGGATTAGCCCCAGCACGGGAGGTCGTTCCTATTTGAGATGGTCTGCTCGAGGATGATGGAAGTTGGCCGAGGTGTTGCCATAGACCTACGTACTCCGTCATATCCGTGATGATAATAACGAAAATAGAGAAGGCTGGGAAGATGCTATGCGAGAGACATCATCATCATAGTATAAACTCGGTATATTGTACTGTCCAAAGGTGATGATCATCTGCCTCACCCATGATCCATCCACGCTTCATGGCCAACGCCAACAGGGAATAATCCCGGTTCGCACAAGCCATTCCAACACAACCACCAAACGAACAACCTATCGTAGTCCCAGAATATCCCAAGTACATAACAACATACACAACGCAGGTCAATGATCGCTTCCGGGGATCCTCCCAAAGTACATACGAAAGTACTCCGTACATGGTGAGCAAACGTTCGATCGCAACCTCCAAGCTTCCTGCATCCTGCATGCGCGACGATTGGCCCATCCATCCAATCCCGCAGGGCCAGCTCAACTCAAAACTCCACCACCACCCAAGAGGAATCAGCCCAAGAGTAACATCCATGCAGACATGCACCCCGGTTTACTTTTTACCGGTTGACAATTGGCAATTGTATCATCTTGTTGGAACCAGCAATTCGGTTTCGACTTTCAGCCCAGTCAATTTCCATAGATTTGCGGTCCTGACCCAAAGTACAGTACTCCATACATATGTACCCCCAGACCTGACAGAAAGAGGGGACGGGGCCAAGGTCCAGACGCCCAGGTTTTAGACTCTACATTGGCATCGTGCACGAGCCGTCTATAGAAGCGGAGGCTTGTAATATGATGGCGTGGGTTATCGTGACATATTATATTGAGCTTGTTGCAAGCTCTGCTTTCTCAAGTACCGAGTACGGATAATATTGTGCCTGATAAATCGGGCTTTCCACGGTCGCATCTCGCATCTAGCAGAACACCATCCTCGCTCGCTTTCGTATCTGCAATCCTGAGGTCGACGTACATATCTACGACGTGGCTACCTCCGCAATTGCCCTCATACTCCGAAACTACGGAGAATTAACCATGAACGCCGCACATCCTGTACAGTCGCAGCTCGGTCTACCCGAGTTGGTATACCCCGGCGCTTTCCGCGGCTGACGTGCCGTGCCAGGCAGGACCAGCCAATTACGGCTAATCGAACAATAATTGAAACCGCAAAAGGGGGCCGAAGCTCTACGACAAGGAACCTGACACTTGAACGAATTGACGAGAGTTGAAGCAGTCCAGACCGCAGGCTTTTTGATTTACATTGAACTGATGGAACTGAATACATACTGTGTACGTATACTGAGTTTTCGAAGGTAGATAGATACCTTAATATATGTCGCACACAGCACTGTTCAAGAGCATCTTGTTCCTGGGACTGCTTGAACCAGGCTTGGAGATAGCTATCCCACAAAACGGCCTACTCTGTAGACAACACGTCGCAAGCAAGCAGTCCAGGTCCAGGGGGGATAGTTCATCTCCAAGATCCGCTTTCCCAATGCTCACTCTACTGTAAATAGATTAGCCTCTTCGAACCTAATAAGATTGCGAGTGTATCCTCCACACCATTCCCCCTCCTAATAATAATAACCGCCCCCATTATCCATCATCTTCTTCCGGTGAAGGCTGCGAGACGAAAGTGTACAGCTACCTTAGCTCCCTCGTCAAATGTGGGCCAGATTTCCTTAATCCGGCGGGGTTAGAGAAATTGGACAGACAACGCGGGAAAAACCAGCGTCCATTACGTTCTTCTACATTGCTTTTACCGTCCTGCCCTTCCTGATACCCAACCCAGTGCTAGAATAGAGAGTGTTCAGTGTGCAATACGCAATAATGATGATCCTGACGCTTCGTCCCCTAGCGACCCCGTGCGAGGAAATTTGCGAATTGAGTTATGATCATTTCCGGGGGATTCTCGCCGTTTAGCGCGAAAATACCAGTATCCACGTCTGCCAAGGGATTATGTCTCGCGCAATTCTGGGGACGAATACGATATACAGTATTGTAGGTAGTCGCTAGCATCTTCCTGGAAACGTATGCGTTTCAATTCAATCTGTTGTCAATGTATACAATTAGGGGTAGCTAGTTAATAATAGGTTGCGATAGCACGGAGAGATGAGCATTCTCCGTGCTACAAATAAGAAATTTTCCCGGCGATAGGTAAAGCGGGCCGCTCATCGTGGAGGTACAATGCAGCACAAAAAGTGGGGAGCTCCCTTCCAGGTAGCTGCTGCCCGTAGCTGGCGGACTCTTTCTCGGGGGCTACAAATCTAAATTACTACGGAGAGTGGCTTCAAGATAGAGATAGATAGATAGACCCGGCTGTAGGGTTCAGTGATGTATAAAGACAGGGTCTCAATTGTCATTGATGTGGTGAATTAATATGGTTCCAAGCCCTGGACCCGAGAAATGCATGGAAAACCCGGTTGGTGTACCAATTAGAAGAGGTTTATTCAGTGAAACTGGCCAGTGGGTGCATCGAACGTCGAGAGATATATCGAGAAGGGGTGTACCCCACGCGCGAGCCGTGGGACGAGTGTTCCACAGGGCAAGATAATGTGTGGGAGGTAGATTATAAGGTTGGGCTTGTACAAAAAATTTTTTGTTATGCGATGCTGACCGTCGAGCACTCGAGATTACTCTGTAGAGTCCCTACATGAAAATCCTCGGTTGAATACTCGGTGATCCGTGATCGTGCGACCGTACACTATGACGGACACGGTTCTCGAGATCAGAAAACGCCCTGCATGCTGCATACTACTGTACATACTGTCCGATCGGCAATAAGCCCGTGATTTCGCCTTACGGAACAGCACGGTAGATTAAACTCTCCCGATTAAAAAAATTGAGGAAATTTCTCGGCCTCGTTCTCTTATTCGCCTCAGCGGCGACGACCATCCAGATAATCAGCAGAAATCCTCGGTCGGACCTTCGATGTGTGATGAAGATCCAGTCCGATCAGTGCGTCACTACTCCTACTTTCCTCACGTGGGAAAACTTTACACTCACACACACCCTGGTCTCTGCCCCAGGAAGTATCCGGATGCTCCGACCAGGATGAGCACAATTTAGGGCGCCAGGATCGGATAGTGTATTCAGCCTTGGGGCGATCGCGCCGCTGATGTCGTGGATTGTGATATGTGTAAACCGCGCGTACTTTGTACCATTTGTACCTTTGTACTTTTCGATTTTTTCTACAGTACTACTTACGGAGTACAGTATATACAGTAAGAACTTAAATACTGGGCGTTAATACTGTAAATCCCGGGCCGGGGGAGAGGAAGAAATCGGCACCAGCATGGGGGGCGCCAATATGCACCAGAATGAAAATGCCTCAATTCTAACCTCCTCCAGACACTCCAAGACAGACGACATGCTGTCAGGGCCCCAAACTGGACTTGCGGGTTGAGGGTGGGTTTGCCACGCCGAAGGGTTTGACACCACGAAACTCCAATTTGCCTTGTCGTGGTCCCTATAGAGTTACAGAGTCGTATGCTTCAATCCGTTGCCACCCGTGGGCAACCCAAACGACGGTGAAGGGAACCTCAGTCACCAGTGACACACACCCCCAACATTTAGCCTCAAATGGCCCATTTGGATGTTGGTTATCACAACTGCTCAAAGCCCGAGTAATCTGGAGGCCGCTGGGTTCCCCAGTGGGGACTCCAGGACGACTCCAGAGACTGACTCCATAGTCCATACAATCTCGGGGTGGGACACACTGGACCTGCAAAGTCCATTGTTCGATTCCCTTCTTCGTACTCGTCTCTACCCTCACCGGCACCGAATCTGCCTTGGACTGAGTGGACTTGGTGGAGCCAAGCTACTGTGCGTGCGCGCAAGCAAAACCTCCAATGGAGCTCGGTTGTTCTCGACGTCTTCTAGAAGCCTTCTGTCTCCGGGTTCCATGGATGAGCTGCATGGAGGCTGACTATTTTTTTTTCTCGCTGGTCCCCTGGTCGTGCTACTGCTGCTGGTCGTATGTCCATTCTGCACGCTATGATTTGGTGCTGAAAGGCTCGGCGAACTCGGAAATCGGCATTCACCTCTTTTCTCGGCCAGGGCCCATAGTGTCTCCAAATTGGCTAATATTGGAGGGGAGGGGACGTGCTCGAGATAAGAGTGAAACTCTCACGTCATGGGCTTATCGATGCCGTTTTCGCGAGTTGCTGGCAGCTGCAAGTCGTGTTGGAGGCGGCCATCGCCAGAACTATGCCCGAGCTGGTTGGATTCTCCTAGTTTAGTTAGTCGTGTTGAACGTTCATGGCGTCCCCTAAAAGGGGAGGATAAAATACGATAGTTACCACTGTACTGACTGTGTAGACTGGAGACCGTGCATATATTGGCTTGGAAGTGGAAGAGCGATCGCTTATGTCATGTTCTGTGGTATTTAAGGGTAATTTACAGGTATGGTATGTTTTGTCACGACAAAACACCCGGAAAGGAACGAAATGCTCAATCGGGTCAAACGCAATGCAGCAGCCATTGACCAATGAAGACTCTTGAAATCTGCTGAGTCATCTGTCCGCTCTGCCGTTTTTCCCGTTCGCGCCCGGGAGAAACAGGCACAGGAACACAGAAACACCCAAACACAGAAACACAGAACGAAGGGGACACTCTCACAGCTGCTTGCACCACACACCCAGCTTGGACATGCCTTATCCACTACCGGGCTAGGAAATTTGATCAAGAAGGCTTCAATTGAGTTGATCCATCCCATCCCTAAAAAGTCAATTGACCGTCACTTTCCGTGGAAAAATCCCCCATCACATTCTCCATGACCTACAAGAGAAAAGTCATAGAGAGACCAAACCAGCAACAAATCATCTCCATCCAAAACAGCTCACAAGAGCTCACTCTCTCTCTTCTCCCCCGTATTCGGTCAGCGCAACCCCCAACCCAATAATCAACTGGAGACCCGCGCATCAGTATGCCTCCCCTGCCCCCCAAGCAATTTTCGGACTAGTCCCAACACCATCGCTTCTTGGCTCGCACCACGCAGCCGTGTACCTACGTTAGCGGGATGAAGAGGAGCTCCGATTAATCATTTCCAGCAATCAGACGCCCCAATTGCGGTCAGGAATGGGTCCCGGGCCATCTGAATCAAACCCTCACCGGTGGGCCAGAGGAGCATCGTGAAGGGGGCGCCCCACTAGACGATCGCCCGCCTGCCAAATCGTTGCTTGGCTGACGCGAGCCCCGTTCTTTGTCGGCCTCCAGTCCGAGGTCTGCTTGCCGACCCTGCCCGTTTGGGAATCATCGTGAGGCATTTTTGGGAGGGGCGTTACCGTGCAGGAAGCACCAGGTGGCATTGCGCGACGATGGAGGGGAATTGATTCAATTGGATTGTTAAGGAAGGTCTGGTATACTGACATGAATTCGGTGATGAGAACCAATCTACAGAGCGCGTCTGTAGGAAGAAGCCTAGAAGCAATGCTTTCTTTTTTCTTGTTCTTGCTGTCGCAGCCATGCACGTCGTCGGCTAATTAACTACGGCGCGGAACGGGCGCGAAAGTGATGCATGATTGGGAACATTTGACGCTTAAACATCGGTATGACTATAGGCAATTAGTGATGGTACTACTGTGTATACTACTCCCGCAGTTCGAGACGACGATAATCCATGTACGGCGCACAATGCTCCTGCCTCAACAAGTCGGGATACACTACTGTGCACTATGCAAAGCGCATAAACCCCCTCGTCGCCAACGAGCTATAGATAGTTCTCCAAGCTACTATTCTCTAGCCAGGCACTAGATCCCAATCTACAATAGTAAACCAGCACTAATTTACTAACTCAAGCCTATCATTAAACCAACTCGAAACAAGCACTTACCCCCCTTTCCCCCCTCAACATCGGGTTCGCCAAGCGATCCCAGCGTCTCCATACGGCATCCCAGGATTTTCCCCCAGGTTCAGCATCCTGGAGAAAAAAAAAGCAAGAACGATACCAAGGCTCGGTGAGGAAGAGTCCGGCGGCGTCTCGACTCAAGCCTCATATTGTTTTGAATCACTACTACAGCCGGACACCTGGTTGAATAGAATCAACGCTCCAATGATAAACACCTTGAATTTCAGCCCAGAGACTCAGACTCTTTTGTTTCTAAGTTTGTTTACCCCGTAGTAAAGTTTCCATTGCGGTTCCCGCGCCTGGCAGGCTGCAGGGAAGCTTTAAGGTTTGGAGGGTTCGGGCCAGCCCAGCGGTCCCGTCGGGCTCGTGGCTGGGTTATGCTGTATACAGGGCTTTACGGAATGTATACTTGTATACAAAATCCTGTGTACAGTACTGGAGTACTACTGGAAACTGCATGTAGCTCACCTGAAAAAGTCACGCATCACGGACCGGACGTCCTGCACGATGCAAGGAGATGAACGTGGTTAGCGGATTCCCGTTGGCGGGAGGATCGGTGTAGTGCGAGGACCGAGGCCGACATCCATGTTCATAGTAGCAGTAGTGAGATACAGGGTATAATAGCTATGTATAGCGTGACTACAGTATGAAGGGTATGGATTATTTGGATGAGAGATTTAAATTTCTTTGTCTAGGCGCTGGTTAGGGCGGGAAGGATTCGGCAGCTTATTCGCATATGCGTCAGTGCAGAGATTGTTGCGTGCCTTTTTACCGTAATCATCCATGTACTTAGCTAAATCCGTTCTGGTATGACTCGATAGATAGGATAGGGCGGCATATGGAGGTCAAATTGGTGAGTCAAATAGTTGACTCCTTATTTTATATACACCATTATCTATTTGTACATAGTCTCGTATAATAGTGAATTAGCTACTGGGAAGCGGAATAATTGGAGTATTCTGGAAAGAGGGGCCAAGAAATGGAGAACGGGGCAAAAGATGTGACACTCTCTGCAGAGTCTGTCCCAATCACCGCGTACGTAGTTCTCACCGCGAGTCCGCTGCAATTTTTCCACTTCTGAATCGTCGATGTAGCGACCACCTCGTCATCGAGCCACCAAGAGGCAATCACAATAATAATTGCACTCTATACTAATTCATCACATACTGTACTTCCTACATACGTCAACAACGACTCCGGATAATCGGCCGTCCGTGCTTCTGCGCCTTTTTTCCTACTAGTCAACGGGTGATATCCCAATAATCCAAGCCCGTTTCTTACATCCATGACCTATCTAGCTTGGCCTTGCCACTATTACCATTGCCCCAGAAGAATCCCCATCGGTGCCCCGGTGCCGTCTGATTTTTCGGTAACTATACCTCGGCTTAAACCCAGCCAGTAAGTGAAAGTCTGTGAGGGAAAAAAGGACTTCGGCCTTAGTCGGCCGGAATGCCGAAAGTCTTGAAAGGCCGACGCGGCAACGCGGCAGCCCCGGGAGTCGGCACCGGCTTTTTAGATATGCTAGATCTTTACGACACGTTGCAGTACTGTAGCAAGGGTCCTCGATGTGAATGAAACCGTGGTTGTTAGTCGTTTTTGTGTCAGATTGATTTTGTATCTTGTTGGTTCGTTATAAGCCCGACCTCTGACGTTAGTCGCTTCGGAGAGTTTTTTTCTTAGGGTCGGCTAAATTGTCGAGTCCACTGAAAAAATTTTAATCGTTATCGGTGACACCGCTCGCGTGAGAGGGACACTACATATGAATTGTTATCAGCCCTACGTAGCGTTTGCCTTGTTTGGAAAAGTAGTGAACTTTTCTCGCCTTCGTACTCGTACTCCCGTGAGTAGTCAACTGTCGAGTTAGGGGGTCTTACTCGTGGTTTTCCTCGTCACTTTGTTTGGGGGCGTCGAACAGCGTCATCACGCTGACTGTGATGTCTTTACTGTACTCCGTATTTTGTGCTTGGCTGCATCAGACCCCTGCGCCGATCAGCAATAATCAGATTCATTACTCAAGTTCAGTAAATTAATCTACATATGCCGTGCACTGTTGTACGGGAATCTTGTGCACAAAGAAATTGCTCTATCACCCGGATCACGGCGGATAATTCCAGTTCCTGAAGATCTCAGGAGCGTTTCTAACTGGCCGACTAACCAACCAACACAACCCCTTTGGGTATTGATTGGGCTTATGCAGGTGAATGACCGAAATCTCCGCGCCAGTAGTTGCTTCATACGGCCACAAGGTCCAAACTACTGCAGTTACGAGACAACATGCCTCAAAGCAAGCCATTTCTCAAAAATGTGGACAATGGTCCGTCCCGCAGGGATCGCGAGCTCGAACGTCAACCAAAGAACACGTACAGTACCATAGAGGCTCCCCGCAGTACAGAGTACTCAGTCTGTAGAAATGCAGGATAACTAGCCTTAGCAGGCAATACTATGATGAAATCATTTCCCCAGACCTCAACAGCAATCCCAGGAACCAGGTCAAGGCCAGAGCAAGAACAAGGCTATGATGACATCGCACAGAGCCAGGAATGGTCAAAACAAAACACATCGAAAACGTTATGGAGAAACGAGCCCTCCAATAATAACACCGCGAGCAGGACATGCCACAAGGCCGAGGCCACATGCTACATACTACCGTAAACAGTTAGCGTGACCCCTTTTTTTGGGTCCTTGATCGACAGGAGAGAGTCAACAGCAAGTCGGCAGAACAGGAGCTCTTCTGCCCAGAGTCTGCTGCACAGCTATGGAGGGGCCATAGCTTGCTAGACTTGCTAATACCCCCACACGGGCCCCGACGCGATACTGGCAACGGGCAAGGAGTGAACTCTTTTTTCGGTGCGGGCGCTGTATAGCGCGTATCACTATTAAAGCTGGGCGAATTGGCGCGGTCTGTGAAATCATGAAATGGGGGTGGAAACTGGGAACTGGTATTTTGGCTTAGACTGGGCTGTTTTCATTTTCGGGGCTTTCGTGTTTCGCGCTATTTATTTCCTTGTTGACTGGATGGATTGTCTGACTCGTGAGTCATGATAAGATAGATTATTTTTACGTGGTCATAGGATGTGCGAAGCATGATCGCGAAGCAGTCAGTGGTGCACTCCATATGTCGCTCAATTATGCTTATGCAGGTACCAACTGTAAAAAGTCACGTCTACGGTAACCATGGGAGAAAAGAGAGCCGCGATGATCGGCAGGTCTTTCTGGCTGTGGTAGTCTCTAAGGTAGGTAGGCCGAACCTGGGCTGTGTACCTCTCCGTGGGGATAAATCTGGAGTGTTTATTGACGTCAATCATGTGGACCTGATGCGTCGAGTGTTTGTTTCAATAGTTATTTGAATTGATTCTCTTGGAATCTTGTCATTCGGTAACTACATATGTGACCGTCTTTACATTACAATTGTGTACAGTATATCGGTCTTGGTTCACTTCGGATACCGACTGTCTGAAAATCTCCATGATGCGATGATGATCGGTGTTTCGTGAATGACCTGCCGATCTCATGTATCCCCGATCCTCCGCGAAGATCCAGGACGGGGTTATGGCGAAATGATGCCGAAGGGATGTGTTTGTGTTGCTATTGTTGGAGCCACCAATTATTGATTCACACTTTGCGGTGAATAGATACTCGATTGCCTCGCAGGCTGCGATTTACCGATACTGTAGAATGAGGCTGTGTCGCTATGCAGCAGCAGCTATTCCGACGATTATTGCTCAATGTAGATTGGGGACTTCCGAATAGAGCCATGAGTACTACGTACTCCGTACTGTTTCTCGAATTCCTTCTTTGGTATACGAATGAAAGGTACACTGTATGCCTTGGGACTTGGCGTCGTGATTGTACGCCAAGCAAGACAGGGATATGTTTGCTTATACTGCTGAGGAAATAGACTGAAGGTCTATAGATAGTATGAGGCAGCAATACATAATCGCGGTGAACCTTCTCCTCGGCATCGCCACAATAGAGGAGATCTCATGATCTCGACGGGTCAATGCTAAGACAGACATGCTTGAGCAACACTAGTCCGTCCTGTATCTTAACAATGAAGCCAATGTGAGCCTAAAATTGAGTCCGTGTTCCACCGTAACCTCTTGGCTTTACTGTAAGAATCACTTGATGCTAATAATTTGAGTTTGTATCAAAAATGGCAGTCTTCTGATCGACGGACTTTTCTTGGTCTACCCCAGATCTTCCAAATCCAGCACCTATTCACAGCACCTCCGATCTGTTCCTTAGTATTGGGTCTTGGCTGCAACTATATACGCCCGAAACGTATCCCCGGAACAAGCAAAGACAATAAGCACCCAATAAAATATGTCCGGCTTATCGGCCATTGTGACAATGAGACAGACGCCCGGTTTCGAAATCCGACGCTGCAAATCTTAATCACCACTGGCACTGCACCCCCCAATCCCTCCGGGCAATCACTCTTGGCGCCAATGCTGCCCCGAAAGGAGATCCTAGTCGACGATCGACTTTGCGTCTTCTTGGTTGTACTCCGTGCTCCGTATCTGAAGTGTGGTATGTAAGACTGGTAATACTTCCCAATTCGGCAACCGGAGGTGGTACAGTAAACATGATGACCTGACCTTCAATCACCCCTTGATTTGCTTGTCAGCTTCATTTTTCAGATATGTCCACGGTAATACAGGTATCGTGATGTTGCATATCCTCATGCACATATCCTGGTATCGTATATTTCCACCCCACCCCCTGACCATAACAACGCCAAGAAAACACACCGTGCATCCCTCCCGCATTATCGACTTGGCGGGCATTCGTTTCTCGGCGCGCTGGCTCAATACGCTTCACTCCCCTACCCCCCTTTCCCCAGAGAAGATCACTGTTGCATAAATAATACGGAATAAATAACTACTGTATTATTGTTTCCCCCTGATCGCCGTGGGGCGGGGTGGAAGGGAGGGGAGCGGAATGACCACCATCACCAGCAAGGGGACCTCGAGATAACATCATTACACTTATCTTTACGAGATATCTATACGTACTGATGTGCATGCGGAGTATCTTTCTCCCTGTGAAGGATGCTTGGCGGGGGGCTGTACACTGTGCCTGTCATGCAGTGTACATGTTCGTACATACATGGCTAACTAACCTTAAGACGTGGACGTGGCCGTGGCCCGTAGGTGCAGTAGAGGGGTTGCCTCGTCGGCTTTATTGTTGATGCCCGGCGTGGCGCCGATGGTGGTTACATTGCTTTGTGTTGCAGTGATCTACGCCGCTAACCTAGAAGATGGCTATATTCGTTGTTTCGCTTCTAACATAGTAAGCATAGACTGTGTTAAGCTGCAGGCATCGTGGTAGGTCTTGGCTAAGAATGTACCATCCTCCGGTGTGCAGGTTAGATCATGGAAACTCGTCCGCGGGAATTGAGTGTGTTTCTGTGGTTTTTTTATGACAAGGTTGATGCCAGACCGGCTAATTGTTGAACGGACGATTGGAACAGTTATCACTTTGAATGTTTCTGGCACCTCTAGGTAGTCCTGAACTGGACTGGACTCTGTTGTAGTGCATGCATAGACTTGTGTCTATAGAAAATATACCTATTTAACCCTAGCTATACTTCAGCTGCCCTGCCATTGGTCTGACATACCCGATTGTATGTGTAAATGCTATCTGATCTTCAAGCGTGCCCGCGAAGTAACCTCACACCCGCAGGTTAAGATGGCTTCTCAAATGCTAAACACCTAATTAGCTTGTTGATTGAGAGAGTAATATCGAGAAAATGAATAAATTTTGAATAAGCTGGCGATCTTGCGTACGAACATCGACATTATGGATAGTTGGGACGGATATATATCTCGACGCGGATCAGGGACTCCCCACAGGCTAGATGGATGGATTACGATTCCACACACCAGAAACAACTGTCACGCTCTACCTATTGAATATATCGTTCCATCACAGCGGAAAGATATCCATTTTAAATATCTGAAAAATAAATAAAAAAGCCTCTATACCCAGAATATAGTTCCTCAGAGCTTGAAACTCCACAATCAATCATAGGTGCCCATCCCAAAACGGCAACCTTCACATCTCAGATAACAATCCCCATCATTTCTACCACACCACTGTTTACTTCGCAGCAACAGTCTCCCAATCAATCCACTGCACATCCCCGAACACACCCTCCTGATTCTGGAAAACCTTCCTCGGCTCACTATACGGCTCAAACCCATCCCTATCCAAAACAGTAGTAACATTACCCGCCGCCCGTCCCGTCGCATTAAAGCCCGGTCCAGAGACCCGATACTCCGCCATAAGCGTAACATTCTTCTCATACCTCGCCACACCAGAAACAATCCAGTCAATGTACCCACTAGCCCTGATGCTGGCGTCCTCGTACGACCGCGCAAAGATGGACCGGTGCTGCGAGTTCCAGGGTCGACCGAGCGCGCAGGCGCCAACGATACTGGGTGCGACGGAGCTGTTTGCGGCGCGAACGTTGCTGTCCACGATGTAGACGCCGTATTTGTTGGTGAAGGTTGTGTTTGTGCCTTTCCAGGCGGTGATGCCGCCGCCGCAGCCGCGGAGGAGGACGTCTGAGGATTGGATCCAGGCTGTGCCGAAGCCGTAGAGGAAGTCGGTTTGGCCGGCGAGGATGGATTTGTAGAAGTAGGCGTTGCCGAGTTTGCCGACGTAGACCTGTAGAGGGAGTGTTAGGCCTGATTGATATAGGGATTGGATTGGGTGTGTTGCTTTGATGGGTAGTTTGTACGTACCGTGTCCTGGTAGGAGTAGAAACCGCAGTAGTAGAAGCCGCCATTGGCACGACTGAAGCTTAATGCGTGGGCGGGTCCATCGCTGTAATCAGCCCAGGTATTGGTGAAATCGATGTTGTATGCACGGAAGTTTTTGTTGCCAAAGGGCGTGTCATCCGGCACCGGGAAGCCAGTGGTGCCAGAGCCGGTCAGACTGGCGTTGAGGGTGGGGGAGACGACAAGAACACTTGAGTACACATTGTCCACGCTCTTGCCGGTGTTATCCTTGTTTGCAGCCGCCCAGGTGATGGTCACCTTGTTCTTAGTAGCGTCTGTAGAAGCATCGGTCTGACCGAGTAGAGTGATAGGACCCGCACGGGTAACATTCACTTGCTCCTTGTATGTACCAGCCAGGATGAGGATAGTCTGAGTAGAAGTGTCATTTGGCAGGGACGCAATGGCAGCCTGGATAGTGGTAAAGTCTGCATGCTTTTCCGAGGCCGAGACCTTGATAGTACCCTTTGGACAGTGATTGCCTGATGCCTGGCACTCCTGGCGGGAGACATGATTAAGAGCGACACTGTGGACGCTAGCAGCGTGCCACAGGAGCGCGAAGAGAGCTGCAATGTACAAGCGAAGCATGGCGGGCCAACTTGCTGCTATGAATGGGATCCGCTAGCAGAAGATGTGTACCCCCGGGAGAAAAGACATGGCTCCTTTTATACCTCCTGCAAGGTCATTGCCTCGCCCAATGGCTTGGGAAATGCCATCAATGGCACTGACGGAAAATTTTCTGGTCCATATTGTTCCTGACGAGGCTATACCCGAGATGGTAGAGATGTCCGCTTGTAGATTGGCATTTATCCTTCAGGATCTCCGCAAAAGTCTCCATGAAGCTGGGGTCATGGCGAAGCTTGACTTTCCCCGCATGGTGGAAAATCTTGCTGGGGAAGATGTGGAGGGAGATTGGAGGACGGAGAATTGGGCTTCCACCTGTGAGAGTGCGGGGTGGATGAAGCTAGCGGGATGTTTAAGTTGCATGGGAGGAGAACGAAGATATGGGGAAGTTCTGGCCGCCTAGTTATCAACCATGGACAATATTCTACTCCGTACAATTGCGAGGCTGGGTTTAGGCTGAAATTACTATTTTATTTTAATATTTGAGGTATTTAGTGCCATGTGGGAAATCTTGAGCATGAACGGTTCTAGTGCAAGCTTTCCGTTAGTCGCTTGACAACACGGCGATAAAAATCTTCCTTTCAATATTAATCTTCCCTTCAATATTAATCTTCCTTTCGGTATTCCTCCTTTTGATATTTGAACGAACATTCAAAGAAACATTTAAAGGAAAAATTGAAAGAACTTACAATTTAAAGCTAGAAGTTTTTACGTGTCCGAGGGCAAACATGTGTACAACGCTGGCTTGAAGGCTAGCCACGGTGTAGATTCAGCGGAGGGTATTACAATCCATACATAGTAAGTACATTAAACGAGTGGTAATAATACAAACGAGCACAAGGCTCGAAGAAATGCGATGTGCAGCAATCGCAAATGCAATTGATGCAACCATAGATAGAAACGAAACAGATTTCAAATGATACGCCGAGATGCCACAAAATGGGTATCAGTAAAGACAACCAGAAATCAAAATGGGTATCGTATGATCGCTGAACAAATGGTAGGTATCACTTTTCACTAGTAGTAATTCATCGGCGTCCATTCTTGTCCTGGGTAAGACGTGGGGGACATGATGATCTCCTCGCTGGAGTCATCGTGCGTAACTGCGAGCTCGACGGGCTCGAGGGTCTCGTTGACCAATCGGGCATCGCCACGGTGTGGATGCGTCGACATGATGGAGACGTTGGAGACGTCGTTTGATAGATTGGGACTTTGGTCGGGCTGTGGTTGAGCCTTAGGTGACTTTGGTGGCACAGGTGGCTGGACGTCTTCAAGATCACGTTCTTCGGGCGAAGGTCGCTCTTCGATCTGACTTACATCGGATAGTGGAACTGACTGACCACTTTTGCTGGAGTCAGATCCCCCGATGGGTGATAATGGCGGTGGGGAAAGCATAGGCTGGCTCTTTGTGCGGGTGTGCTGAGCAGGCGCGGAGGGTTCTCCAGACTGCATCGATGAATAAAACCTGCCAGATAGCATGGAGGGGGTTGGCGGAAGGGGCATGCTTTGCCGGTGGCGAGCATCGCGAGCGGGAGGGGGCGATTCGATAGAGGAGAACGAAGACCTGGAGACTGGCGGAGGTGGGAGGTCTTTGCCGACAGGGTCGTTGGTTGGATGACCGTTGTGTGCGAGCCAGTCATGAACCTGTGAGTTTACAGGAGCTGATGGCATCACAGAAGCTGTTGGCATGGTCTTTGCTGGGGGAGGCCTAGCGAAACCAACATTGGGGGACTTGCTCTGTGCAGGCTGGGGATCTTGTTGGCGACCAAAGAAGCCCTGTAATTGGTTAGGAAGGTTCAAAGAATACCATGACGACTGAGTATCACATACGCTGATCCTGCTAAAGGCCCGCTTCTTCTGGCCACCTTCCTTCTGCTGCGATTCATTCTGAGCGCCTCGTGTTTGAAGCCCCTGGAGTTCTTTCGAAAATCCCTCTCCAAGTCCAGAGAGGGCATTGCCCATTGACGCACGACGTCGTCTTCCGAAATTCTTCAACTTGTCCATCTTGGAATCACCAGATGTAGCGTGCTCGGACATTTCATTGGCCGGAGTATTTGGGCGCGTCCCCTTGCTATTATTGCTCTGCCGACCAAAGCTACCAAAGCTCAACATGCTGCTTCGAGTACCCGGCGAGTATCTCACTTCATTCCGGAGCGGGCTCTGTACACCCGGTGTGGATGGAGGGAGACCGCTGATTGACCTGCGCTTTGATTCCAAGATTTCTGCAGAGCTGGGTGGTCGCGGTGGATAAGCCGAGCCAAAGCCTGGCGCAACATCGTGGAGCGATGGTAGAGTAATTTCGGATACTTGAGCTTTGGAGCCAGGTTGGTTGTACACGTGTGTCTCTGACATATCATCCCCAGCCAATTTCACCGGTTGTTGCAATGGCGAAGGTGGCGTATCAACCTCTCCCTCTGGGGGTGGGCTAATGTTGTGCTCATCAATTCCGAGGGTAGAGACAGATGGTTGCCGTGGGGTGAATCTTGACTCTGAGGGAACAAAGCCCCGGAAAGGGATATCTCTGGGTGGTGAATCCTTCGGAGGAAGGCTTGGTGGATCTTCTTTTGGAGGTGAAACATCCTTCGGCGGCACCTCTGGTAAGCTTTCCTTCACAGGCAGGTCCTGGGTTGGGAGGTCGACGGGCAAGGGGTCCTCTTTTGAGAAAATAGGCTCGACATCTTCAGACACGGGGCGAATTGACGGAATCATAGGTTCAAATGCTGGAATACTTAACCGTAATGGTTCATTCAAATTCGACACAGTGGGAAGTATAGAAGCCTGGCTAGCATTGTCCGGCAAGCTCTTCTCGCTTGGCCCTTCACTCGCCGGGATGCAAGTCGCGCAAAGGCTTGTGCCCTCCTTCAAGAGGTCTTTAGGCACCTCCTTCAAGTTGCCTTGACGCTGGTGCTGTGGGCCATCGGATTGGAGAGCAACAGTTGCACTTGGGTTCAAACGAGGCTCAAATGTTGGTGCCTGTTGTGGACGGGGTTCGGTGGGTGAAAGGCCGAGAGCTGAAATCATTTCCTGTTCAAAGTCGGATGCAACTTCCGACCGTCCAGTGAACCCACCACTCTTATGGCGATCAGCATCCAAAGGTGAGGAGTGCTTCTTCGCAGTTTGTTCACTAGTGTTTCCGTTGAAATTGTCTGTAGACCGTAGGTAGTCCACTGGCGCATTGGATTTGAAACGCTTGCCTGCACGTTCGTCATCGGCAGAGCCTTCTAAAGACGAGGCAGGGTCCATCGCAGGGGCAGCAGAGAAATTGTCGTTCCGGTTGGACTTGAAGATAGGGAGGCTTCCAAAGACAACAGATCTGCGTTGGGAGAACTTATCCTGGGAGGAGTCCGAGTTACCAGATTCCGACAGTGAAGAGAATTGCAATTGCAAACTCCTGCGAGAAGCAGAAGGAGTCGATTGGTCAACCTACAAACATTACCAAAATCAGAGCCAGCACAAAAAAAAAAACAATGAAATTGGGAATGAGGAGTGAAAAGCCGAAAAAAAAGAGAGATGAGCCAAATGCATCAATCGTGTCGCATTCTAGAGTCCAATGCCAGAGCGATGGGAACTACATCGTGGTATCCAAAAATGACAAGGAGACATGACAAGGAGACATGAAGTATAGAAAAAGAAGGAGGGATATAGACTGTAGTGCTGGCTTCCAGCGCGCTGTCCCGAGACGAAATAAAAGAATGACACCCCATCCGAATAGGGAGTAAGAATGACGAAGACGAAAATGAGATCACGTATCTACCTTGTCTCCGCTGGGCCGGAATTTGCTCCTGCCCTTGGCGAATAAGCCCTTGGCAGCCTCGCCTGCCTTTCCACTGAAGGTGCCAGCCGTATGAAGGAGGTCCTTGCCACGCTGCTCGACATTTTGCCGAGTCACAATAGTTCCGATGTGACCAGACGGACGCCGAGCATGGCCAGCGCCGGCTGGAGCACCATCCTCCTTGGAGGCAAGACTGCCAAGAGATGCAAGCTTGGGGAACTTTCTGGTCGTGGGGGATGTACGTGGGAACCCAGATGATAGGGTGTGACTTGAATGAACAAGGTCGGCATGCTCTGGATGAGCATGCACGGTAAATTCGAGCCAAGCGTTGAGACCCGTGTCCAATGTCGCGAATTGATCTCGGGTCTGGTCAAAGGCTCGGATGCGCTCCACAGGAGATGTCTTATTGAGGATATCGCGGAAGCCTTGCAGCTTTTTCTCGTCGACCTTCGATAGTCCAACTGGCAAAGTCACTTCCCCTTCAGGTAAATGGCCACCAGTGGGGTCCAAAATTTCCTCCGGTGGAGAGATGGTCTGTGGGATCGGAGGTACGATTGAAAGCCTGGGCTTCTCGACACGCGAAGTGTCGTCGGAAGTTTCTCCAGCATTCGTTGACTGTTCCCTTGACATGCTCTCCGCCATGGGTTCGGGAGTATCAGCAATAGCCTCAGGCTCCTGGGCAGCCAGCGCTACACCCAAGGGAGGGGCTACGGTCTCTGTGGCAGGAACTGGCGCCGCAGGCTCTTCAACCGACGAGGCCGACTCCCACGAGAAACGTCGTCCGAGTCGGGGCCGCTTCGGCTCGGCGTCAGCCAACGGGACCGTCTCTCCAGGCGTTTGCGCAGATGCGTATGGGTCCTGAGCAGCCAGAGGGTGTGTGCTAGTCCAGTCTGGGTGAGCCTCAGAGACTAGTGGCCTCGGGACTTCACCAGGACCGGGTCCAGTCGAATTATCCCAGTACTTCTCGTAATTTTGCGGGATAGACCCATCTTGATTTGCCTGAGTTTCCGGCTCCTGTGAGTTCTCCCGGCTCAAGGACCGCATGATCTCTTCTCGCAACCGATCGTTATCGGTATCCTGCGGCGAATGGCCTGCGCTTCCAGGAATGATCGTAGGAATCTCGCCTCGATAGCCTTCAGATGTGACTGTGCCATTGCTGCCAAATTTGAGAGGTGCGACAAAAGCGTCGGCTGGCGTAGTCGACGGGATAGATGCGCCCTGAGCGCTTGAGGCATCGACTGGTCTTTCTGGCGATCCAGAATGACCTGGAGACACCGATGACATCTCTGCTTGACCTGCCGAGGGGATCTGATTGTCCATAATTACAGGTCTCTTCGAAGGGCTGTTGTCACCATCAGGAAGGCTCATATCACGTCGATGACCAGGCTTGAAGAATGGGGCCTGCTCCGGCGCGTTGGTAGGGGTGCTCGTTTCCGCAGGCTCCTCCGGAATTGTGGGCGTTTTGTCGTCCTGAGTGTTACGGTGACTGATGATTGGACTAATCACAGATGTCCCATCGCTGTTTGACCGCACTACACTGCCGGCAGTGGAGTTGGGAGTCTCTGGAACGTCGAAAGCTTGGTGAACCACCGATGTGAAGCCCTGAGAGGCCTGGGAGTCTTGAGAGGCCTGAGAAGGATTGTGATGTAAGGAGGCCTCCGAGGATTCGGTGCCTGGATTTCGCTGGAAGCTGGGGTCGGTGGAACCGAGGAATTCGTCACCAAATCCTGACATTCTTTTGAACTCCGGCAGCGCAATGGAGGGGGCATTTTGAGTCGTTTGTGGGGAGGCGCCCAAATTCCCGGGTATGATAGGTTGCGTGGGGGCAGGGTTGGGCTGAATGGAGCTCTGAGGCTCTGCTGGACGTCCAGAGATCGCTGCTTCACCCTGGGGTGTTCGCTCCTCGCGCATGCGCTTGTAAATATCGGCAGGTCTAATGAAAGGCAGCGACTTCTGATCGCCAACACTGGGCGTCGGCTTGGTTTCAGTGGTGGGACCTGCGGGGGGCTCATCAGTCCGAGATCCAAGTCCTGGCAAGCGCGTGGAGCTCAAGTCGGAGGTGCTGCCCGTCTTGTGCGTGGCGTAGGGAGGCGCCGGTGCCGCTGGTGGCTCTTCCTCCTCTTCGTCATCATCATCACCCCAGTCGCCACCATCGTATGAGTACTGCTTCGCTTGAACCCAACGCTGGGTCTTTTGGCGATTGACGTTTCGTTCAAAGGAGGGGGGGACTCTGCCCGTACTTCCTGGCGTGAGGGGACTGTTCGCGGTAGAAGGACTGAATAGAATAGGTTTGTCTTAGAGCTTGTGTCACGAAATACAAGTGATGGAATATCGGGCCGTTTACTCACAGGTTTTGGACCCCCCGGCCATGCCATGGAGGATTGTGGTCCGCCATCAGTAGAACAGCGTCGAGTGGTGTGAACAAGCAGACCTAAGCTTCTTGCATCTGTTGCTGCCTGGCTAACTCGTAGAGTTACCGCGTCGCGGTCGTTATTATGCAAGGTCGACGACCCTCGGATGCTTTTCTAAGCCCGTGTAGACTGGAGGGGACCGCCGGGTATTTGAGGGAGGACGGCGTGGCGCGAGCAACGTTGCAAATGCTAATGCGGATGCCGATCAGATCAGATGGGTTAGCTGGATGCGGGCGGCAAACAAGATTGATGTACAAAGGCCGAAGATGACGTGTATCCACCCGACCTGGGCAATATGAACAAAGACGACTGGAGGTCGAGAGAGGAAGTAAAAGAAGAAGAATAGCAATGATCGATACAATTGAAGCTCTAAATTTGTGTGATTCAAGGATCGTGTTTTCCCCTGATTTCCAGTCTGGGGTTACTTTTTACAGTCTGCCCGATCTAAATTTGGATGCGGCGGTGCTGCTGACGTAACGATACAGCCACGGTCATCACGTGATAACCGTCGAAGTCGCCGCGGATCGATTGAACAAACGTGTTTCAATTTAGGTGGCTCGCATTCATGGAACAAGTAACGGTTGTGGTGTCTTTATTCTGAAATCTTAACTGATGTGAAGACTGCCCTGGTACCTGTTTGCTTGACCCCCGCCATCCCCTGGACACATCTCCATCCAACGATACTGCCGCAACCGGACACGTCTACGCCTCCCCCTTATCGATTAGACGTTGCCAAACACCGGCCAAGTCCACACTGACCCACGCCTCCTCTAATCTCCGAAGACAACGGTTTCTTTGATTCACTCGGTCATCCTTCTCTACGTCACTCTCTCAAGATGACCGGGCCATCCATTCAAGATCGCACGAGCGAGTTCAGCGCCATCCTCGGCCATGCCCAAAAACGACTGGGCGGCTCGAAAGTTGGCACTCAGCGACAGGCGCTCCTGACGGACGCCCAAAGGCGACAGGCCAATGGGTCGCCCTCTGGTGCGCAAGATCGCAAGGCAGGCAGATCCGAGTTTGCGCGACGGGCGCGGGATATCGGAAAGGGCATTACTGGAACGACCGCGAAATTGCAGCGTTTGGCAGAGTGTGAGTTGCTTGGCCCTGGAACGCCGAACCGCTGAAACGCTCGAGCGCTTCGGTCAGATTTGCTTGTGAATAGGGACTAACCCCCGGGGACCATAGTGGCGAAGCGCAAGACGCTTTTCGATGACCGACCTGTCGAGATTTCCGAATTGACATATGTGATCAAGCAAGACCTTGCCTCGCTGAACCAGCAGATCGCCTCCTTATCTGCGTTGACCCAAGCGCAACATCCAAAGTCGAGCCGGTCCAAGACAGACCAAGAAGGAGAACACAATGACAACGTGAGTGGGATATTCGCTATCAAGAGCGCACGGACTAAATGCTGACTGGTTACGTCCCAGGTCGTCGTTATGCTGCAAGGAAAACTCGCGGACGTCGGATCCTCTTTCAAGGATGTTCTTGAAGTTCGCACAAAGAATATTCAGGCCTCTCGCACACGAACCGAGAACTTTGTCTCCTCTGTCTCCTCCAAATCACAAAGCGCTCTCGACTCTCAACGCTCTGATTCACCTTTATACAACACCTCAGGCCGCCGAACCCCCCAACCAGGATATCAAGGAAACTCGTCCGACCTTTTGACTTTGGATCCTTCAAACCCTTCACCTTTGGGACAGTCAATGCAATCAGATCAGCAACTCCTAGTGATGGAGGAGGCCCAATCTAGCAATTCCTACGTCCAGGCCCGCGGAGAGGCCATCGAAGCTATTGAGCGAACTATCAGCGAACTTGGTGGCATTTTCGGCCAGTTGGCGCAGATGGTCAGCGAACAGTCCGAGATGATTCAACGCATCGACGCCAACACCGAGGATGTTGTAGACAACGTCCAAGGCGCTCAGCGAGAACTCATGAAATATTGGACCCGCGTGTCTGGCAATCGCTGGCTTATTGCCAAGATGTTTGGTATCCTGATGGTGAGTTCAACCATATACTAGTGAAGTGACGCACAGCTCTAACGCTTATCTAGATTTTCTTCCTTCTTTGGGTTTTGATCTCTTGATCAACTCGACTCGTCAAACCTTTCCTTTCGATATTGTATTATAATACCTCGCTGTTTGTGGTCTCTCGGACATACAACAGCTCCTCTGCATGCCCACGCTCACCATGCGTGTCGTCTTTTCTTTGTCCCTGGCTAGACTGGGATGTCTGATACACTCGTTCTTCCCTTTCCTTTTCTTATCTCTTTGTCCTGGGACTGTGTCCTTATGAAGAGCGACTCAAGTAAATAAGCACTGTGTACTAATTGAATCAACACAAATAAACAATTTTATTATTATGAGCCAAACAGTTTGTACACATGCCATTAGAAAACTCGCCGCCCCTCCTAGGAAGCTTTTTCCAAGTCGCTCACAGTCAAGGCCCTCGACGACCCGTAGATCAGCCGCAGTCTTATACAGAGTCATTTCGAAAAGATCTCTGGAAAAAAATTCCGAGAAATATCAAAGCCCGAGTTGATTTCTAGTGAAAAAGGTGTTTACTAACCTCCATACATACGATGCCAGGTTCCATCGTTGAACATCGGCAACCTCCGAACACTAAACCCCACTCGTCCGGCCGCCGGCTTTTCGGATTCCGAGAGAGATTAGGAGGCTGGATAGACTCATTTCCCACATGAACTTAGCAAGGCTGAGGAAATTACTCGTAAACAAAAGACAGGGCTCTCGTGATTTCAACAGCAAGAGGCTATTCATTGTGGTTCGCTTTAGGCCGGAAAGCCGATCGCCGAACAAATGACATCTACTATGCCCGCAGTAAGTTGGTCCTCTTCAGGCCCCAACGCTTCTCAGCCCAGCACAACTAACCAAGGAGTAGTGCGACTTATGTCACACGAGAAAAGTTAGGCCCAGCTCGTGGCTTCACTGATGACTTCATGCTAAAGGATTATGTCTCATTGTCTAGGTCAAATGTGATCGCCAGGATCCATGCATGAACTGTGTCGATGCAAAGGCGGAATGTCTTCGCACTCGTCATGCTAGAGTCCATCGTCCACGAGTTTCTCGGTGCGTATTTTCCAAAGAACCATTGATGATAGATGGACAACTAATTACCCAGCAGCCTTGATGCATTAGCCGAGAGACTTGCCAAGTTGGAAAAGTCAAACCCAGCTGAAACAGCAACATCTGCATCGCCTCCATCAAGTACTGCTAATCACGATGGCACCTCGACTGCGCCGTCGTCTCCGCGAGCAACTCATTTTGATGCAGCCGGGGCATCTGTCAAGAGAAAATTCTATGCACCTTTTCCTAATGAATTAAATCCCTCGGACCAGCAAGACAGAAAGCGTCGAGTCTCACAGAGTATCCATACGCAAGGCCATGCTGAACACCACTCTCCAGAGTCAACGCGTCACGCCAGTGAGGCGAGAGAGTACATTGAAAATGAGCTGCAATGCAACCCAGCTCTTTCTCAGGACAGGCGGACTGCCTTGGAAATGGCACGCAGGTTTGTTGGACAACTCTCAAACCCCGGCTTGCATCGCCAAGAAACTGTCACCTGCGAAGAGCTGGATATTGAGGTTAATCTGGCGCGTCCAAATCTCACACCAGAGCTGTTATACATGATGCTACCTGGTAAGGACTCTTCCAAGACAGGGCATGGAAGATTGAATACTCATTGTAGCAGGACCTGATAAGAAAACTAACTCTCAGGGAACGATCGTCTGGCCAGATCATATCTCTGATAAGACCCTGGAAAGAATGGGTCTAGCTATCATGGAGCGCAGTGAAAGCGAACAAGTGCTTCAACTTTATCGGATTAGTGTGTGGATCAAAGCCTTTTCCTGCATATCAAAGTTGGCACCTTTGATATCTAGCGAGCGCCTGAAGGCTCATTTCAGGACATTAAAGAAACAATACGAGGCTGGAGCAATTGAAGAACTCAATTCAATTCCGCTAACAGCTTCTCCAAGTCTACCATTGCTACAGGCACTCCTGTCTGGTGTGAGTCAATATCTGATAGCATCGGAACTTTCCGGTCCAATACTAACACCCGATAGAAACGGTTGATGCAGTATTTGGGCAACATGTCGCGTTGCTGGATGTTCACTGCTCTGGCATCCAAGGTCATTATTGCCTTGAACTATCACAATATTACAGACACCGTGCCCCGGAATGAAGTGGAAGAAGAGATACACGCCTGCGTATATACATGTTACTATTTCGACAAAACACTCAGTCTGCTTCTCCTGCGACCACCATCGTTGCCTGAGCTGAAAGTCGAGCCCGCGCGGTTGATACATTTGGACCCCGAGATGCCTACCACGGCAATGATTACTGGAATTGTCGAGTTTGCACATCTCAAGAATACTCTGCCGAATATCTTACTCGATACGAAAGAGATGGGCGGTATAGAAAAGGCCAATGCCTTGTCTGATCTTGTGGCTCGTGCCCATGCAATTCACTCTAATCTGCAAGTGGTAGGTCACTCGATTCAACAACGAGTCGGAGTCGTCACTGATATACTCTTCTACAGCACCGAAGCCGGCAGGAATTGGAATTTCCTGCCTCGTGGGGAATCTTGAGACGCGAGTGGCTATCTGTGGACTTCAACTACTATTCCATCCTGACTACTATCATCCGCGCACGGTCATCAGTGCTCAAGTCTCGCTTGGTATGCGAAGAATGCCTTTACGCGGCGCGTAAGGCGTTGACTACACTTCGAGCTTTGCAAGAAGCATTCTCCGGCCATGCAATGTCCGTGGATTCATATCCATATTTTCTCACCTGGTCAGTAACTATTCATCACATGGAACTATCCCCGGATGGTGAACTGACTTCATTATAGGACAATGTTACTTGTCCCCCTATCGCCCTTCTTTGTCCTATTCTGCAATGTCGTTGCGACGTCAGATCACAGAGATTACGAAATGATAAGGACAATCACAGATGACCTGCGACAATTCGCCAAAGCAAATGCTTCCATCGGCAAGCTATGCGCCTTATTCGCAAAGTTCCTTGATCTATGTGCGCCTTTGATCAAGTCCAGCCCTCCTGCAGGTGCATCTGAGCAATTCAACGCCTCTCAGCATGGAAATAATCCTACTGAGCGGCGATTTCCGGGCCAACTGAGATCTGCGTATCCAGATGTGCTACAGCAAGATGCTCATCAGGTTCACAACGCACTTCCAAGTCCCCAGCCTAGCAGTGAGACGTTTGGTGTGCCTCCGTCTGTGGAGGGGTGGGATGATAGTCTTATTTGGGAGTTGTTTGATAACCAGCCATCGCTAGGATGGGCGGATTCGGAGTTGTGGAATGCGATGACGCAGCTGTAGATACCAGATTACCGTACTATGGATGCTGAGAGAGACATGATCCTTATAACATGTTGATATTCTTGTTTAGACATGAAATGCCACTTAGTAGCCTACTGACGGTAAAACATTATGGAAGTTTCATGGAAGAGTCATGTACGGTTAAGTGAATTCCAGAACACAGTTACTGAAGGAAGACCGGGGACCGTGGAGCACAAGATTGCACTATGCCTTTAAAAACTAATGATCCGCCTACCACACTTCTATACTTGACTTGGACACAGCTAGTCCTTATTTAGCAATGCATAACTGGTCGGTGGAAAGCTCCGACGCTCAATCCGATTAGCACCAAAGCGTCTTTTACATCACAAGTATTCGTACAATTTTCTTGCCACAGCAAAAATCGAAGTACCTTTCTCCAATCAAAAATTCCCGCCGAAATGTTCAACTTTTTCCGAAGAAACAGAAAAGCGACACAAAGTGTTGCAAACAGAGAGTCTGCAGATTTGCAACAGTGGATAAAAGCTCAGGCTAAGCTCAATGACCAATACACAAAGGAGCTCCGCGGACGTAAAGACGGGTCTAAACTTCTGAAGTGGATGCACTCAATCATCGAAATCCATATCCAGCTAGCCAAGACCGTTCAACGTGAACAATTCCTCGAAGGAGAAACCCGGCGGCTTATGATGTCTATGGGGCCTGAAAACAAAAGAGAGGTAGAAGATCTGGACGACGAGTTGAAAGCCCTGAACCGAAAGTACTGGCGCCTGGAAAAAGAGCTTTACATCCTTGAAGAGAATTGTCTCATGCAGTCTTTGAGACGGGTTTATAGGTTCTTACATAGCCAGCACGGTTGGCACTTGATCAGCCAGTGGCTTCGAAATGATTGTATTAGGCGAGGAGGCTGCTGCGGTCGAAGCTGTCAATGTTGTGAAAAGCCGCCAGGTTCAAACAGATTAAAGGGATGGGGACATTGTACCCTAGAGTGCGCTTGTTGCAATCGGTTTCGCGGGTTTAAGCTTACTGCTGAAGAGGAGAGCCTTTTTCAGCCCGATTTTGATTGTGAGCACTGGGACAAAAGTCCTTACAGCCATAGTTTGCTCAGGGCTTATATGTGGTCGTTCGAGGAGTAAGGAGTCGTTGAATCGCTTCGCTTGATTCTTCTGAGGTTATTTATGTAGCAAAGTGGCTGAAATCGAATGCTCTTTTCATTTTTTCGATCATTATGCGAAATGGTCCCCCTTTTCAAGTTACGGAAGGTGAGCTAAGTGTAGAGCAGACATTATAGTTTTTTTTTGAATGCTTTTACTCCAACGTACTCCGTAGGTTCGACTAATTGACCAGGTGAAGTCCAAGGCCCGGGGGTTGACACGAATAGTGGGGGCGATCTTTTGGGGTTCATGGCCTGAGTAACTAGGCACCAAGCATCTGGCCATCGATGCCTGCAACCTCAGGTCTCAACATCCTTTGAGCATCACGCACCACAGCACATCTCGTGTCATCCACAAAAGCAGACGGGGAAAAGATCCCACCTTGATGTGCATGCGATTGCTTTTCATTCTTTCTACATGAGATAACCATCTCTCTTTGAAGTCTTGATGCAGCGATGGCTCATTTTGGCGACGATTCCGCGGACACTTCCCGGACGCCCCTGGACTTGCCGTCGGGTTCATTGAAACCCTACTCCTGCGTAGTTTGTCACAGGAGGAAAGTCAAATGTAATCGCAAAGAAACTTGCTCAAATTGTGCCAAGGCAAGTATTGAGTGTATCTACCGTCCCCCGCCGCCCCCGCGGCGTCGCAAGAGGGAGCGCGATGGGAGCAGAGGCGCATCCCAAGAACGCGAAAAGTCGGTTCGGCGAAACAGCAGAGAGGCCTCTTTGGGAGGCAATACATGGCAACAGGCATCTCCAGCCAGGAACTTATCAAATGGTGCCGAAGTAAACCAAAGCGGGTCCGGCAGGATGATCATGAGGGAAGGCAACTCAGTGTACCTTGACAAGTTAGTGACCTTATAGCCCACCCACTGGAAGTGCTTGGCTAACACGGACATACACAGTACTCTTTGGACAAGTGTGAGCCATGAGGTTTGTGACTTTCCCACTCTTCGCATCTCCATTTCGTTTCTAATCTTGGTTTATAGCTCCCAGATGCCGCAGAAGTCCTGGGCGATGCAGCAGATGACAACAGCGACAATGCATCTCAAGACGAAGATGATATCTCATCTATGCTTCTGAGCCATGGTACACGGGAAAGCCTGGCTGAATTGCACCCCGACCCTCTACACATATTCAAGCTATGGCAGACGTTTCTCGAGAGAGTCAGCCCGTTGACGAAAATCGTGCACGCCCCAACTGTTCAGCAGCAGATCCTAGAAGCCATGAGCGACTTGAAACAAGTCAGCAAAGAATTTGAGACTTTGATGTTTTCTATCTATTGCATTGCCTTGACATCTCTACAGGCTGGAGATGTCGAGAAGGCATTCGGCGAGAGCAAAAAAAAGCTTCTGTCAAGATGCCGACGCGGCGCACAGCAGGCCTTCAGAAATGCCTCGTTCCTCCGTACATCCAATACTGTGGTTCTTCAAGCTTTCATATTATACCTGGTGGGTTACATTCTTTCTTCGATGCCCTGCGTATACTGATTGTGCGCTTCTAGTTGTCAATGCGAGCATTCTCCGATCCACATACGATCTGGTCTTTGAGCGGCATTGCATTACGAATGGCACAGAGGATCGGTATTCACCGAGATGGGTCTGGCTATGGGCTTTCAATTTTCGAAACTGAGATGCGACGCCGTATTTGGTTCCAACTCATGATTCTAGACGCAACGTCAGCACAAGCTTGTGGAGTCGCTGCGGGTTCATTCGTGGACACAGCCGACACCAAACCGCCGATGAACGCGAACGACAGCGACCTTGATCCGCGCATGACAGAGCCTGCATGCGAAAAAGAGGGCCCATCTGAGATGATCTTCTGTCTCGCTCGCAGTGAGTTTGGGAAATGGCTTCGTCGCTGGAATTGTGATACCAGCGGCTCTGGTTCTCCGTGGGCTTTTCTGTCATCTTCGAAATTGTCGTTGAGTGAGAAGGATAAAGCTATTGATGAACTGGAAGATATCATGGAACACAAGTTCCTGAGGTATTGTGATCAGTCTATTCCTCTCCATTTTGCTACCACGATGATGGTACGCTCGGCAAGTCATTATACCAGATTGATGGCGCATCATCCTCGCCAATATCACGGCTCGGGTACTCGTATACCCCAGTCTGAGAAGGATGTCATCTTTGGGCATTGCTTGAAGATGGCAGAGTATGCCGATTATGCTCAAACAAATCCCGATGTCCAGCGTTTTTCATGGCACATGGTCAATCACATGCCATGGGATGCTATGATCTTTATGCTGTCCGAGATGCGTAACAGAACCGACCCACGGGAAAAAGATAAAGTCTGGGAAATTGTTGGCAGTATCTATGGCCGCCATGTCCGACAGATGGGTAAAAAGTCCCAGATGCCTCTGCACAAGGCCCTCGAAAACTTGTTTGTCAAGGCGTGGAGAGCCTACGTTGATGAGTGTAACCAGCACGGCCGCACACCAAGACCTTGTCCGACAGTGGTGAGCAGCCCAATGAGCGCTTCCAATGGGTTCACAGAAACAAAGGTCGCCGAAGAAAATGTCCGGATGGATGCGAATAGTGCTCCCGTTCAAGAAGAGCAGCCAGGTCAAGATGCTCCAAATGTCCCATTCGCCTCTGAAAATGAAAACATGGACTTCCTACTTGGTGATAGCCCCATGGACTGGAGCGAATGGGACCACCTTTTGAATCAGTTCCAAGAATCGCTGGTGGACGACATGACTCTGATGCCGGGGTCTGTGTGATATGTGGTAAGGCGACCAATTTTCGGACAAATAACGGGTATAGCCGGGTGGTTTAGGCCAGACAAATGAATCATTTGACAGTAAACTTGGTGTCTCACAACAAGGATAAGCGTTGTACCGGGACCGTTAGACACACTTTGAGATGCGCGACAATATCGGGCTGATGGAGCCTCGCGCCGATCGGCGGGGACTTGTCCGATCTTTGTCCTGTTCGAAGGTTCGGGGTCGGTGGTTAGGCCGCCCGAACACGAGTTGAACACGCAGACATCGTAGCCTATTTCTAACAACGTCCTCGCTGCTGTCGACCATACGTTTCCTGTAAAGTTTTTATACATGTCTCCTTGATAGACTGTCCGACTTTGACGTCTTGCTGTATCTCCTCTCGAAAATCTTATCTGATCGATCTTGACGACATCCACCTTTGTCTTGGTGTCGAAACTCGACAAATGCCCAAAACAGAAGTTTTAATCGCAGGAGCAGGGCCAACCGGTCTTGTTCTAGCTCTTTGGCTTCATGTTCAGAGTGTCAAAATCCGCATTATCGACCTCGCAGATGGCCCCGCGCCCAACTCGCGAGCGCTCGCTGTGCATGCCCGGATTCTCGAGCTATACCGCCAACTTGATCTAGCAGATGAACTGATAGAACGTGGATACCAGTTGCCTGCTACCAATGTATGGGTCAACGGTTCTCACAGGGCCCATATAAACCTGCGACAATTTGGTACGGATTTGACACCATATCCTTACCTGCTTACTTTTCCACAAGACGAGCATGAACGCTTGCTCGAGAAGCGACTGAATTCATTTGGTATTTTCGTCGAGAGGAGAACGAAGCTTCAGAAGTTCGTGGATAATGGCTCTAGTATCACCGCAACATTGGAATCTGCGAATGGAGACGAGTCTACCTGCGAAGCTGCCTATATTGTTGGATGTGACGGCGCTCACTCGGTGGTTCGACATGGTATCGCAGCAAAATACGAAGGTGACACTTACGTGCCGCTCTTCTATATTGCAGATATTGTGGCCGAAGAGGACGAGAGCTCTCTTTTCAACGGTGAAGCTCATTTGACCTTTGTCGACGAGACTTTTAATTTGATTCTACCTTACGTGGAAGAACGCCATGTTCGATTGATTGGAACGACAATTCCCAAGGCCGCTGGGAACCAACAGACTGAGACCTCGGAGCCTCACCACGAAGTTACATTCGAAGACGTGCTTCCGGAAATAAAGAAAACAACAAAAATCGAAATTCAAAAGGTCAACTGGTTCTCGACATATCGCAGCCATCACCGCGTGGCCGAGAAGTTCCGTAGCAACAGGGCGTTCCTTGTCGGAGACGCTGCTCATATCCACAGCCCAGTGGGTGGCCAAGGCATGAACACGGGAATTATGGATGCCATCAACTTGGCATGGAAACTCGCAACTGTGATCAAACAGCCCTCAATGACAGAAGAAGCAAAGAATGCCCTTCTGGATACCTATGAGCCTGAAAGGCGGTCATTCGCGTTAGATGTTGTCGGCGCAACCGACCACGGCTTCACAATTCTCACGAGTCCGGGATTTTTCCCACACATCTTGCGCGCATGGGTGATTCCCTATCTTATCCCAATCGTGACCCGATTCCAGGCTGTCCGCAGCCAGATTTTCCGACGTGGATCCCAGCTTATCTGCTCCTACAGGGGTAACAACATGCTCAATCAAACAACAAAAGGCTCGGAGATAGTACAGCCTGGTGATCGTCTGCCATGGGTAACTACTGAGCAAAGCGATAATTTTTCGGCCCTTCACGATATCTGCTGGCAGATCCACGTGTATGGCGATTCTCGGACCGAGCTGGAGGGATGGTGCAAAACAAAGCACGTTCAGTTAAATGTCTTTGAGTGGAATGAGAAGCATGGCAATGCTGGATTCAAGAAAGGTGCTGCATATTTGCTGCGACCGGATCAATACATTGCTGGGATATTCGAGGGCGATGATCTTGGGTCCGAGTTGGATGAGTATTTCTCAACGCGAGGGTTGCTGTGCTATGCCTAGCCCTGCCTGGCTGCCATTCATGCATTTGTTTTCTGTTTAACTATCTTTTATGATACCTCTCTTCTCTGTATTCAATATCAGACAATAATTGCCAATGTTGTTACTGTCGAAGATGTCGGCTTGATATCAAGGACTACCTGGGAGACTATCCGATCCATCATAAAGGATAACTGGGGCTAATCGCACGACAACTTGTGCATTCGCACGACAGGCTATACGCCTTTTGGATAATGTGAAGAACAGGTACATTGGATCCTTGATGTCTAGACCCGAGAAACAGGTTTACTATGTCAATCTCTATCCTTTAACTTTCCCTTCCGTGAATGATCTTTCTAAATGTCTTCTGAACCGTTTTTTTTAATAGCTAAACTATCTGTTAGGTTCTCGATGTACCTTTTATCTACCATATCCGAAAATAGTATAGACTGTGGTGCGAGTGCACAAGTTGGCGTGCGATTAGCCTCAGCCTAAAGGATTGGAATATGTGAATAATTCGGTAAACAAAGTACGTATTAAGGAAGTGTGTAAAATGGCTCATATTATCATTTCCATATTTGATTGGTATAGTTCATATTCCAACCTTATGCTATAAAAGTTTTTAAGTCTGTTTTCGTGCATCCGGACCGTTTTTTCCGTGATTCGGATCCGAAGATCCGGATTTCGGATCGTCGTCGGAGATAGCAACTGGGATACAATGTTTAGGCACTATGCTGAGGTCCGACAGAAAATGGGCAGGGAAATTCCTATAAATGCTTTGAAGTTCCCATCAATTCTGCAATATAGAAACCAACGCAGTCCCACACAAGCAAAATAATCAAACCAGACAGGTCAATTTCGCCAAACTCACTATACAATGGCATCAAACAACGTTGCAATCATCGGTGCAGGTCTTTCCGGCCTCGCATTAGCACTTTCGCTACACAAGCAATCCATTCCATGCACCATCTACGAGGCGCGCTCAGCCTCCCTCGACATCGGTGGCGCCATAATGCTCTCCCCCAATGCCTTGCGTATCCTCGACGCACTCGATATCTACGAGAAAATCAAGCCTCGTGGTTTCGAATTCACCAATCTCAACTTCTACACCGACAAGCCAATCGACTCTTATGAGTTTGGAAGCCGAGAGAAATATCAATACGACGCATTGCGAATCTACCGATACGAGTTAATTGATGTGCTTCTGACCGCGGTCAAAGAGAAGGGCATTTCAATTGAGTATGGCAAGAAATTCACTCGAATTCTGACAGAGTCCGAGACCGAAGTCACCTGGGAGTTTGAAGATGGAAAGACCGGTCGAGCAGCCTGCCTTGTCGGAGCGGACGGGATTCATTCGCGAGTCCGAAAGTATTTGTATCCAGATCTGGAGCCGCAATTCACCAATGCGATGGGCGTCACTGCTGCCGTTCCGACTAGTCAACTCAAGGAGACGGATGCGTATGAAATGCCCGTGACAATCATGAACCCCAAACATGGCGCTTTTGTCATCGCGAAGCAACTCCCCGATGGATCTGAAGTCCTCATCGGGAAACAAAAGCGCGCTGCTGAGCTGGACCGCGAAGGATGGAATAAGCTCTTGAACGACAAGCAGTGGTGTGTGGACTTCCTGCGAGAAGGGTCAGAGACTTTCCCCAAGATTGTGCAATCGTCTGTCTCCAAAATTTCATTGGACAGGATCAATCTTTGGCCGTTTTATGTGGTTCCCAAGCTTGACACTTGGGCGTCCAAGCACTCCCGTGTGGTGATCCTTGGTGATGCGGCGCATGCGATTCCGCCGACAGCTGGGCAGGGTATCAACCAGGCCTTTGAGGATGTCTATATCTACTCCTTGATTCTTTCCAAGTGCCGGCAGAACAACTTGGAGCAGGGGCTTAAGGTGTGGCAGAAGGGCCGACAGGAAAGAGTTGACCGGGTTCTCGACCTGAATGCACAGATTGATGCGCGGAGAATGCCAAAGAGTCCCATGTCTGCCCCTTCAGACTCGGATGCTAAGCCATTTGATTTGGCCTGGCTGTATAGTCCTAACTTTGATGAGATGGCAGAGAGCTGGCTGGCAGGAGTTGGTATTGAGTGATTTCATGTTATTTGTTGTAAAAACTTGCTATGATAGAATAATTCCGAATCTGTTGATGTTGATGCTGTGCCTAATTCCCAAAATTATGTTGTTACAACACCTATTTATGCATTCCCGTGATTTCCGTAACTTCGTTGTCCATTGTAGATTGTCTCACTTGTCACGCATACTGCCCACAGTTTCATCATAACAAGCTTCCAGAACAGCCAGCGAGCTTCGCTTTTGCCGAGCCCTTCTGCCTTCCCACGACAGACGAGGCCGGTAGTCCAGTTCGCCATCGAAGGACTCAATCCGACTTTGGTTCCTCCCGATTACTTGAAGAGACGACAATTTGGGGTGCTGTATGTTGAGAAGACGGGGGAGGTGTGTTCAAGCTTATCTGCAAACCATTTCGTGAGGGACTTGCAGGTTGCTGTCCAGATTGTTGTTCTGGCCGTGGTAGCTCAGCCGAGTTACTTGGTTCTCCAGATATGATGCTGGGCGTAATTGTACCCTCGTGCTGAGTAGCGTATTCGAAGGAGCTTCGTCTTGATGGAAGGGTATTTGAGTGTGGCCGACGACTCCTTGTGCGTGCTGGAGGCGGAACTTGTAAGGATAATTGTCTGAATGGACCCTGAAGTATCCTTGAGCCCCCCTCGCCATTCGACGAGTCAGAGTCAACGCTACCGGCAAAACTACCAGTAAAGCTGGTGGCTCTGGATCGAGGTAGCGGCGTGTTACTATAAGCCCTCTGGATATCGGACAATTTCTCGTTTCGAAGGGATTCGCCTGGGATTTCAGGGAATTTCAACTTTTCTTGGGCATTGAATCCGGAATCTTCCATGTGAGTGTGGGCTTTGGCAGCGAGCTGTTTACTCGCCAGGTTGAGGAGGCGGGCCACTTGTCGTCTGCCACCCGTGTCCACGGACTTTCCGGATTGGTTTGTGGTAGCCCGTCGGATTGTGGAAGAGACTGACGGTTCGGTTACTGCTCTGTTGAGTTCGGTGCTGGGTTCACTTTGGGAGCTTCGTTGAGAATCTGAGGTATCTTCGGTGGTTTTATTGGGAATGGTATGGTTGCATCTTGTACATGCTTCACATTGGATGCTAGCTCTCCCATCTGGCTGAAGGGGGACTTGAGTTTCCGGTTCCTGGGTTTCTTTCTCCTCGGCCTCCATATCGGCCGCCAGGAGAAGATACAACGACCCGATCACAGCAAGTCCAGTACCGACGATCGGTGCCCATTGACCTAGAAATTTGAGGCCTTGTTAGCTATTTTGTCTCCCTTGGGTAATAACAGTCCTAACTTGATAGATAGGTGAAGGAGTAATTACCAATACTCTGTATAGGCTCCGTTTGATAATTCACGGGCGAACTGAAGAAGTTCATTTCGCCTTTGATCAATATTGCCAGTACAGCTGCAATGAACACGGGAATCTCAAACAGTGTCAACCAGCCTCGGATTCTGTTGGCAATTCCAGTCATTTGCTTGGGCGTTGCTCCGTTGGTTCCTTCAATGGGTTGTTCATCGGGTTTCTCATCGGGTCGATCTTTGCCAGATATCTTCTCCCAATTCTTCTCCAGGATCTTGATCCATGTTGAGACAAGTGATAGGATGGCAGGAATGCAGCATGCTGCCGCGAGGAGTGTCGCCGTATTGAATGTGAGCTGCTGGGGTACCGGGATCACATAGATATTGTTGGCCGAGCCTTGTCGTAAAGGTGAAGAGGGGCCTGATTCGCCACACGTCATGCTGCAGGTGCTGTTATAAAAGAATTTACCTGTTTGGTTCCATGTAATCGTGGCCGGGTCATCGGCCGGGCAGGTTGTAGCTTCTAAACGAATAAACTCCACGGTCAAACTGAGGAGTCCAGCAAGAAGAAGGCCAGTCCACAGAAATATGATGTCACGGCCGGGATTGTTGAAATATGTCTTGGAGAGTCGCACCGTAACAGGCGCGGTGAGGATCCCAATTGCGCAGAGTTGAAAAGCGCCGTACACATCCATGTCAACGGCACCTGCCAGATAGTCAGCTCCTGACCTGGATACTGGAGCAATACCCATGCTAGTCTATCCTTATCATTACTCGGGGATTAGTGACTTACCGCTTCGATGAAGAGTCGCCAGGACAATTGCATGCAGAGCTGCAACGGCAGGGAATAGCAGTGCTGCAGCTAGACAAGCGCTGCGAATCCACTCTGCTTTGCGAGCAAAAATACAGGCTGCCATCGAAGCATAGTAACTATCGCTCATATCAGAAGCTATTCACTCAATGGGGTCGTTGATGATCACATAAAGGGGGCATACAGAACTCGCGTCCCTGGGCCATATTGCCCAGAAACTGGCCAAGCGCAGACAACCTCTAGGACTTTGGCAGTAGCATTGGCAGTGGCATTGGCATCGTTGACAGTTAGGTTGGTACTGCGATGTACAAGGGTGGTTCCTAGCAGCTCAATAGCGGAGGGCACTGCTGGCATTGCTAGCTGATTGTCATTTGTCCCTCAAGATGTGGATCAAAGTAGAACAAGTAAATATAGGGGTCATAAGTTATATCTTGAAGATACTATTTTTTCCTGCTCAATCTGCCATAGCATGATGACTGGGGGGTTTGAAGAACAAAGAGCTTCTGGTACGAGATTAATCGTAATGATCTGTCGTCTTCCCCGGGTTGAGTGTCGCCAATGATTACGCCCGTTCGGCACGTCCCTCCCTGCATGGCGGTTGGTCAGCACCAAGCCATAGGAGCCTCATTCCTCAATTTTCCTTGCTTTGGAGCCTCGGTAGGGGCTGGATTGGATATCATCGGGTGATCGACTGGCGGTCGTGCAAGTCCCTCGAAGCGGGAAATGCCCCCGTGATGGTTGTCGGGGCGTCCGTCGATGCTCGGGCGTTGAATACGAGGCCGGGGCACCTTACGGCCTTCCTGATTGGTAAGGCTGCATCACGCATCGTGGCTGTGTCTGCATGGCGTTTTTACTTTTTCACTTTGAAGGATCGGCTCATCGAGACTGGAAGAGCAAGAAGTTAGTTTTCGGCCTTCCAGAATGTCCAGTCCGTGATTCTGTGGAGAGCAAAGATATTCTGTCTTAGTTGTTTGACTGGATCTTTTATGAGCAGTACAAACGTAGTAGTAGTGTAGCATTTGAACCAGAAAATGCATGGAAACTGGCCTGATATGTGCGGGGTTCAATGCTAGAAGATGCTAGTAGTCTTGGCTCTTTTTCTCTGCCTTTTATCGGAGGCTCGTTGACCGTCTTTCCCCCGGGGCGCAGTTTGCTTGCTCCAGTCCAGCCTTAGGCTAATCAAATGGAGCAATCTCATCCCGTGCCGTTAGGAGAAGCCCTTATTGCTACTAGTCCGGGGGGCTTAGTGACTGTCAGTGCCCGCAATTTTCCTTGACTTGATGTGCCAAGTTGTCACACCTACCGGGCTACACAAAATTTTTGCAGGCTCAGCCTGCCAACGACTTCACAGATCAACGTGGTGGAAGCTTTAATAAAGCCCAGCGAATGCGCTAGCACGATCGCGCTGACAACCTGTCGACATATTGGTCTCGAAGGTTACTAGGATGGGAAATCTATCACACGAGCTCCTCACATTCCTCTGGCTACGTTGATCCATTTTTTCTGCGTCGAGGAATCATCGCAATATCATACCAAGATCAACTCCCACCGGGCTAGGAAGAGAATTCAATTGAAGGCGCAGTGCCTACGGCCACGCGACGCATCTATTCCGAAACATCGTGGGCGAAATATGCGGCACTGAGTTGAGCGACCGTTCTGACGTACGAGGCTTTCGATTCCTTGAACTTCTGGTATTTGAACATCACATCTCAGCGACTTAAGTGCAATAAAAGTCTGACTATTGTCCTTTCGTCGTGAGGAGTAGGGGGTTGTGGGCGCGTTTTTAGCTTGCGGTCGCGATTGAAAATTCACCGAAAGCCGATCGAACCCTTCGATTACCCCGAGCAAGGGAACAGGCCTACCTACAATGGCCGAGGATCTAGACACGAGCAAGATCAAAAATTGGCGATCAATAATTACTCTTATTGTCTTCGTGATAACTAGTAAGTGCGAGCAGCGCCTGAAGTTTTCAATTGAGGCTAGTGCTCATCGCGTTCTCGCTGCATAGATATTATCGTGCTTTTCCCATTCAGCGTCCCAATCTACATCCCGCGATGGCTTTGCAACGCGACCCTGGATACCCTCAGTGCTTTGCGCATAATACCCTCCCGCAAACTTTCGCCACAAGACCAAGATAAGAGAAGCTTCTTGGTACGGATCAATATACCTCTCAATTTTGTTACCGCACCTCTAGCAGCCGATCTGTTCTTATTGGCAATTCTGGCCATTGGGCGAAAAGAGGTACACGATGGAACTCTCGGCGCCGACAACATTTCTCCAATCGACATCATGGCGTTCTTCCTGACGCTTGCCTATATTGCAATCTCGATCGATGCTTCTGGTCTTATTCGATGGCTCGCATTCAAGGTACTCCAAAAAGGAGGCGGAGTAGGCCACCGGTTGTTTTTCTACCTCTACGCTTTCTTCTTCGGGCTGGGCAGCTTTATCGGCAACGATCCCATCATCTTATCTGGTACTGCATTCCTCGCCTATATGACTCGAGTATCGAGCAATATTGTGCACCCGAGAGCCTGGATTCACAGTCAGTTTGCGGTGGCCAATATCGCATCGGCTGTTCTGGTTTCCTCCAACCCGACGAACTTGGTCCTCGCAGGAGCTTTCCAGATCAAGTTTATCGTCTATACTGCCAACATGATCGTTCCAGTGGTAGCAACGGCGATCGTCATATTCCCTTTCCTACTGTACATCATCTTTGCTGATGAATCTCTCATTCCCTACTCTATTCAAATGCATGAGCTCTCCGAGGAAGCAAAGGCCAGGAAACCAGTCAACCCCAATATTCCTCACGCAAGGGGCAACGCGGAAGAAGAGGAAGAGATCAATAACGAAAATGGAAAGCTCCTTTCTCTCGAAGAGATCATGAATCCGTTCTTGGACAAAGGAGGCGCTGCATTTGGCGCGGTGATTATGGCGGCGACACTTATTACCCTTCTTGCGATCAACGCCGCAAGCCAGTCTGGACAAGAGCATCCCGTATTTTGGGTCACCTTACCTGCTGCCTTCATCATGTTCTGTTGGGATCTTGCGTCCGGTTGGTTCCATCGCCACGAGACGCGCGAGATTGCAGCCAAGGGTCGACGAGAAGTGGAAGCTGCGAGGGCAGAGAGGGACCGTCAAGGATCAAGTCGTAACCTGCAAGAGCATGACGATAATGCAAGCGATCGCAGCAGGCGATCAGTGGTCCTGGAACCTTCTTCGCAAAACTCTCCGCAAAGCTCTTCCCGGAGTTTCGTGGACGGTGACAGGGTCTCACACGGTAACCCAGAAATCACCGGCCGCAGGCGAGCTCCACGAGATGACTCCGAGAAGCGCCTGTCAGACCCAGAATACTCGGGAGATGAGCCTTTCCCGAAGATTTCGGTGCCTATTGGGGTAATGGATAATTCTCAGAAGCTCACTCTCAGCACCTCTCCCGAGCCTCTAGAAGTGACGCCTACTTTCGCGGTAGACGAGGAGAAACGGGACAGTGTGTATCAGAAGGAGACGAGCTCACCTAAAACTCTGGTATCACTTACAAAAGACCTACATCGGTGGCTGCAGGAGACCTTCCCAACTGTCACCGTGGTGGTCTCGCATATGCCGTTCCCGCTTGTTCCATTCGCACTCGCCATGTTCGTGCTAGTGCAGGCACTCGTCACCAAGGGATGGGTGCCTGTGTTTGCGTATGGATGGGATCACTGGGTCAACAGGACTGGAACGGTAGGAGCAATTGGCGGAATGGGCTTCTTGTCCGTGATTCTTTGCAACGTAAGCATTGCTGCTGTCCTGAATATTCCTCATCGACGAGTTTTGAGCTAACCACTTTTTGCTGACCATCAGTTCGCTGGAACAAACATTGGCACAACCATTCTCCTCTCCCGAGTCATTCAAGCGTGGCAAGAGATTCATCGACAGAACGGCATTCCTATCAGCGATCGCACTTTCTGGGCTTCTGTATACAGCATGGCCATTGGTGTTAACTACGGCGCCTTTAGCACTGCGTTTAGCGCTTCGCTTGCAGGTCTGCTGTGGCGTGATATTCTGGGGAGAAAGCATATTCGCGTTGGCAGCATCGAGTTCGCACGAGTCAATCTCCCTATCATCGCTATCGCCATGGCCGTTGGATGTACCGTCCTTGTCGGGGAGATTTACATTATCCGGAAAGAGACACCTTATGACGCATGATTGTGCTCTTTGTGAAATAATATGAGCAGCACTAAAAGAAACGACACTAAAAAAACGGCATTTCAACGACTGCACAACATGAAGACATGATATATGAATTTTTTTTTCTCTCTTTCTGGGAGACCTATTTGTTCTATCACTTATTAGATTAATCCGCATGCTCATCATTACTTCACTCTTTGAGAGAAACACACCCTACTATACACTGGCCGGATTTTCCAATCCAAACTGAGCTTCCCAGTATTTCTTCACACCGCTACAGATACCAGTGCTATTCTTCCAACTCTCAAACTCTGTTTCCAGCTCACATCCAGTCCAAAGTATGTCTGCCCAGAATTGTTTTTCAACGTCACGACCAAAGGCTTTGATGGTCTCTTCTGGGATGGTCCACGCCCGTGTGTAGGACCAGTCATCGTTGAAAGCAGGCTTGACAGCATGTTCCTTGGAGAAAACGGTAGCTGGATTGAACTTGGGGAAATTCGCATGGATGAAGAAGGGATGCGGAGCTGACGCCTTTGACCCGTTCACACGCCATTCGCCTTTTTGAACGAGCTTGTAGTCCTCGATAGGATTGAACTGAACCATAGCTGATCCCGCAAGTCCGCCTGCTGTTCGATGTCCCATGGCACAAATAGGCTCGCTGACTTGATAGAATGGTTCACCTAGTGCAGCAGCAGCAGTGATAAATGTTTCCTTGTCGCCCTCCCCTGCTGCACCCTGTGACAGAAGACGGTAATAGTGTGTAGGGCCCCAGAAATTGTAGTAGGTGCAAAGCAGAAGGGTCTTAAGATGAGTCTTCTTGGAAATAAGAAGTTCCCCGGATTCTGTTGACTGTCGAGAATTCATCGACACCAATTCCTGAGAAGAGATCTCATAATAGAATGGAGAAGCGGATGAAGCCCAAAAGTCCGGCCAAGTAACCATCTTGGTACTTTGGAAAGGCTCGTTTTCGAAAAGTGACTCAGGCTTGGTGATCGGGAAGGCGTCGGCATCAAGGAACAAGATCTCTTCGAACGAGGAGAATAGCATTGCGAACGGCTTCAACTGATACTTTTCAATCTTGACCGCTCCTGGCACTGCGTTGATAATATCTGTCATAACAATGCATTTTGCGTTCAGTGATGGCAGCACTTTGTCGCAAATATCTTCCTCGTACTCGTCATGGGTAGCCAAGAATACCTCCACGGGGAGCTTTGAACCTGTGCGACGTAACATGCGAAGCGAAACCACCAACACTGGTAGGTATGAACCTCCTGCGGTGGTCACCAAGCCCTTGGTCTCTGGAATATAAGAGAGCTGGGGCGCATCCGTGTTGATGGCTTTCACAAAGTCACTGTGTGCATTCTTCATCATCAGCACCTCCTTGGCAGACATCTTCAAAAGCTCGGGTCGAGCGATTGGGTCAGATGGCTTGAAGCCAGATGCAGGTGCATTTCCAAGACGTCGTGGAGGCTTGCATTGCGGCTCATATGCCAGCAATAGAGGCTGAAACTCGCGCCAGAAGTCGACATGCGCATTTGTGTTGTGAGAGTACGTCACTTGTACGTCTTTGACTGGGGATGCTCTCTGCTCAAGCCCAGCCCGGGTTGCCAAATACCAGACGGAGAGAGCAGCAAGAGACAGCGCAACGAGGATGCGACCTCGGCGCGTCACGCGTGTGAAGCTCATCTTAGTGATTTCATAAACATCGACAAATAGATCGGGAACTGAGGCGAAGACAATAACAAGGGGATGGAGATGGGTGGATGAGTTGTGGAGTCGGAAGAGTCATATCCGATCTAAGTACAAAAAATTGGAAGAGACTAGTCCAGGCACAAGATGAACGGATGCATATAGTTTCCATTTTTTCGCATTGGTGCTGTCTGGAAGAGTCCTAAGGGTTGAACTCCCATGGACACCACCATTGCCCGGAAGCGGCCCCTAGTGGCTCATCCCTTGACTCCCGCCAACCACGACATGTTCAAACACGCAACAAATTTTGATCCAAGATCAGTGAAACGCCTGGTAGAATAACGAGGAACAGTTGAAATAAATTGGGATGAATTTATGAAGATCTTATCAGGGTAAATTTCATTCTCGTCCTTCCTCTCCCAGGCCCGTTGCAATATGGTGCGCTCTCAACGCGTCCCTGGGCCAGCGACCGGATGCGGAAGTCGAAAAGGGTAAACTCAAGCCCAAAACATCAGCTTACTGCGGTTGAATCAACCGAAGGAAGTTGTATTTTTTATGAAGACTTGTTTCTTATTCTTATTTTCTGGGAATTCTAATCGCCTCATTATCATTTAGCGTTGCTTGATCCTGGAGGTCTTCACCTAGGTCGGGGCTATACAAGACGCCAACTTAGCTCTCGGCTAATCTGAATATCGGGAGTCAAGAAGTAAGGGAAACGGTCTTCAGATAAGCCATAATGCTAACGCTCATCAGGGAATGATCTCAGGCCTTTGATATGGGGTTCAAGGCATTAACACGGCCTTTCTTGGCTGTGACTGTCATCCTCAGCTGTGTGGTGAGTATCTATTCAATATGTAGCCATATTCTGCTGACCATAACTATCCAGCTCGTTTGGAATCTATTCACACTTCAGTGGCCATCTTGGCGTCCGTCTTCAAATTTTTACGATAAAGTCACGAATGGCGTAGGAAGCCTATATGGGGAAATTTCAACCGCCGGCTCTGCTCATTCCTCAGATTCCCACTCGAACTCGAACTCGAAAATTGTGATGGTGACAGGGAGTACGGGCAATAATCGCATGTTGGGTATGCCACATATCAAAGAGATGGTATACGAGAACCGAATGACCTATGCCGAGAAACACGGCCTGGAATTTATGTGGGCAAACATGACCAGCTACAACCTACCCGATGGCGCACCAATCTATTGGAACAAGATACCCATTATGCAAGATGCATTCACACGCTTCCCCGACGCTGAATGGATCTGGTGGATGGATATAGATATAATCATCATGAACATGTCGCTCAGTATTCATGATCACGTTTTGTCACCAGAAGGAATGGCGCGAAATATCCTTCTCAATCACTCCATGACTGGAGCTGGTGGTGGTGAGACTGGTTACCGCAGCCCAGCAACATATGAGCATGAGGATATCAATTTTGTCATCTCACTGGATCATTGGGGCATGAACGTCGGCAATTTCCTCATGCGACGAAGCGAATGGAGCGACTGGCTGCTGGATTTGTGGATTGAGCCGCTCTATATCTCCCAGAATTGGGTGTTCCCTGAAAATGACGGGTGGACACATATGTGGCAGTACCACGAGATTGTTCGGAATCATACAGCCTGCATGAACCAACAATCGATGAACACATATCCGGATTACAATATACTTGGGCAACATTGGCAGCCAGGAGATCATATCGTTCATTTCGCTGGCTGTGGTGGTGATGTGATATGTGAAGTTGCGTGGGCTAAGTACTGGAATTTGCGAGAGGAGGTCGAGGTTTCGTCCTCAGTGAAGAGGAAGTTAGAAGATGGTACTGCCGAGATCGAGGAATTTCAGGGCAATTTCGGATCGTAAGTACAATGGTGTCAGAGTGTGCTATTCACCTAACCACGGATTTATTGATTGTCATCCATTTCTTTCTGCGGCGTTTTGTCTGCCATTCAGCAAATGCAGGAAGCTATACGGATCATAAAACTACAGAGAGATACAAACAATTAAGAAAAAGGCACTAGCGATGCTTCTGTAAGCCCTGATATATGATACGATTACTCGATGCACTCAATTTCCCTTAAGGGTCATCAAAATAAGTAAACAGCAAGTTCGAGTTTATCAGATCCACATCCAAACGAGTCCCAGAAAAGAGTTGAAAGATTCCATGTGCTGCAGGCTACAGCGACCACGGGAATGCCGGTGCTCGTAAGGAATGTGGAGTTGGACTTAGACTGCTTCGGGGTCTGCGCAGAGTCGAAGCATTCCTGAGCCCTTCGGCAGCTATTGTCGCAAACGTCCTAAGTAAGTAAAGCAAAACGGCAGACTAGAGGAAACTCCCAGTCTCAAGGTCCTTGTTTAATGTCATGCATCAACACAATATAGGTTTGAAATTGCCATGCAGGAGGTTTTCTCGACTTGTTAATGTTTTAACCCGTCTTGGGGACGATAGAAGGCGCTCCTCTCGAGTATAACGATGTTTTGTCTGGAGTTTTGTTTTCATCTTCTGTTCCTGGAACATCAGTGTACCCTGAATCCGGGCAGAGAAATCGTTTTTTTCCCTCTTTAGTAATTGTAGAATCAGGCAGACATGCATCCCGTCGCGTTCGGAAACTAACGTCATCTCTCATCCCTACCTCTTCTTGCTCTAGGTTTCAAGACTGAAAGACAATGTTCCAATTACTCAACTATCGCGCTCTACGATATCACACAAGTCTTGAGCAATGTCGGGCAAGACGCGAGCTGATAACTGGGTGGACGTGAGTATCGTCTCCGTAAAAGGATTCGCAACAACAATGCTTTTACTAATCTGACTTCTAGGGCCTTCGGGGTATCGCCGCCTTGACAGTCGTGACCTACCACCTTTGTTCGTGCTTTGCAAATTGGCTCAATTCACCCGCTATCGAGGAAAATGGCCCGGTCTCTCTCTTCCAATATCCATTCATTCGACTCATCGTTGGTGGTCGCATGGCCGTTGCGCTTTTCTTCCTGATTACCGGATACGTGAACTCTTTCAGCACGAGGAAACATATTCGAAATGGGGATACCAGTTTTGCACTCCTGAATTTGTCCAAAAACACCTTTACTCGAACTGGCAGACTTGTCGCGCCCACAAACACTGCTCTATTTATCGGATGGATCGTTTGCCAACTGCATGGTTATACATTAGCAGCTCAAACAGACTCGTTCTGGATTAGAGTGGGCGCAGTGCCACCAGGGCCTACATTTGGGAGTGCAGTCCGCGGCCTTCTGCAAAATCTAACCTTGTTCTGGCATGGGGGTGTGGGAATATATGACCACACCTACTGGACTATCCCATTCTTTGTGAAGGGTTCTATGCTGGTCTACCTTACACTTTTGGGCACCACTCTCACTCAACCACGTTATACTAAACTAATCATCGTTTTCCTTTATCTCTTTGCCTGGTCAGGTGGCCAAGGTGAGTGCAGTATCCGAAACTCAGTGGCTTTGAATAAATCTAACGTACGGTGATTTGATAGCGCTCATGGAGTTGAATATTTATGCGGGGATGCTCTTGGCCGAGTTAAATGCAGACTACGGCTCCCGAGCCACATCTTTGCTGTCAAGGCCCTTTTCTGCGCTCATGATTCTCTTCGGGCTTTTCCTTGCATCATTTCCAGAAGAACATGCGGAATGGAGGCCCTGGAGCAATGCAGTCAACTCGGTTGCCGGCGTTCTCGTCCCTAGTGGTGGTGAAATCAACCGCTATGTGATTTCCGTTGGAACTGCATTCATTGCCTTCGGAGCCTTCTTCTCCCGAGATGCCCGCCGCATCCTATCTCTCCCTGTGATGAATTTCTTGGGCCGAATTTCGTTCCCTATCTATTTGATTCACAATACCCTCATCCGCACAATTCTATCTTGGCTGATATACCGAGACTCGGCAATGAAAGAGGGACTGCATCCTGTGGATGAGCAGGGTAAACCGAAGTACCTCGAGCGAGGAAGTGCTCTCACATTCACTATCGCCATACCTATATTCTATATGATGCTCATATATGCCTCCTATTTGTGGACTATTTACGTTGACCCTGCATGTGGTAGAGCTGTTTCCTGGCTCGCAAAGAAAGCCTTTGGAGAGGATGATAATACTGGGTTAACGAAAGAAGAGGCACTGAAGGGCACTTTGAAAACCTAGTTGGTGCCCCTGTGTTGCCCTCATTGTTTAGCAAAATACTATGATATTTATTTCGCATTGTTATGTACTTTTTTGGACCACTTCCAGAGTGTATAATCTTCCTTTTTTGCTGGGGGCTGAGCAGACGTGTCGAGTCAACTAACTCTATTCTTTTGTTTGAAAGCCTAGATAGGCATCATCATAAATACATGGTGATTTTTTCGAGCCTCGCTGCTTTTGACAGGGTCAGCTTCTACTTGTTGGAGTCACTTTCAAGCTGGTAACCTCACAAGATATGTATTCTGTCCTCTCCCACCAAGCGACCAAGCACTCATCAGTCTCCGAACAAGGGGGTCCTATGATCGAAAATCCATGAGTCGGGCTTGGCTATTTGTGTGTGAAATATATTCCTCTGCTTCAAAATCTTACCTGATACTGTGTCGAATTTTGAGCAAGAATTTTCGCCTCCGAAATTGGAGCGGCAATGGTGAAGCCAAATACGAGTGCTAAACTGAAAATAACGAATCTCATTCTCGACTTGAACTGGCCTGTTGTCTGAAGGCCGTGATCAACCATTAGGATTTTCTGGCAGATTGATTTTTCTCATTATGCCGCGGGAGGGAAAAGCCAAGCTGACCAGACTCTTGATGAGTTCTTGCCGAATCCGGTGGCTACGGTGCATCACGGTCTCCGTAAATACCTTCGTGTTGTGCCTGAGTCGAGGATCTTTTCCCCATCCGGCCTCAGGAAAGCCTCAGTTCGTCTTAATGACTGATGATCCCAAGCCGGACGCCTCATGCCTGTAAAGTGTAAGCCCTTGTGAAGCATCTACGATATACATGAAACGGAGATGAGGTTCGGTTGTGCTAGGAGTGGCTTCAGACAGAGGGGTGAGAAGGTAGTTGTGTACGGTGGCCGATAGTAGCCAACCTCATGCAAGTGGCGTTTAGTTAAATTTGATTGGTAGAAAATCTACTAAGCCACACAGCCGCACGTAGAAACCGGAAATATTAGGCTATTAACGGGCATTATATGTACCGATATAGAAAGATACGGAGAAAGGTAAAGAGAGAGACTTAAAAGAGACTTAAAGAGAGATGTGGAAAGAGATGTGGAAAGAGATGTGGAAGGATGCAGAGGAAGAGGAGAGGAGTATTCAAAGCAGACTGAGTTATCTATAATGGAAATTTCTTCCCTGAACCCTAATAATCGCTCAATGAAAATAAGTCATGACTTCGTGCAAGATACGGTGAGATGCGGTCGCATGAACATCAAACAACTCTTCAGCTATCCACAGACTGCAGTAATGAACAATGGGGCCCAGGACGAAAAATCGGAAACAAGACTTTTTCATTGAAAAAAGTATCTCACTCTGTCGAATCATTACTAGAAATCGTCTCAGTCTAAAGCATTCACGACCTCTGTTTCTTGCCGAGAAACTCCTTGGTAGAATTCCAAATGCCACGCATGCCAGTCGCAATCGCATGCCTGCCATCGTAGAGAGGAAATATGACCACTGCACCAAATGCACTAAATTGCCAGATAATGGCAACTGTAACCCATCCCGAGAAAAATGACTTTGTGAAGATGTAATCACGATACAATGGAAGCGGCCAGGCGACAAAAGTTACCAAAACAATGACCACAAACATTATGGACGCTATCTTAAGCCAGCGGTATAGCTCCTTCAAGGTCTGCTCATCAAATGGATGCTGAACATCATCAATGCTAGGCGTAGATCCCGATGGCAGTTTTGGGTCTCGTGCTGAAGTCTCTTCGCCTGCCGGCTGTTCAAGATCGCTTTTGCTGGTAAGCGCGGAGCCAGGACCAGCAGGCACCGCATTGATAGAAGTAGAGGCATCTTTGCGGCTTTTGGATTTTTCATCGTCACTGTTCTCGTTGAGTGTACTGATTTCGGAGTCAGCATGAAGCTGAGCTTCATCCGCAAGCTCGATTCGTAGGAACTCGCGCCAGTCAAATTTGTAAGGTTTGTAGAGCGACAATAAGACAGAGTAGAGGCCAGGCGTGAAGAAAGATGCAATGGCTGCGTATAATGCAGGGTAAATATTGGAAGTGGTGTTGATATTGATGGCGCCATACATGGACTGTGCGGTTGCTAGCCAAACGGCAAGTCCAGTGAGGAATCCGAGAATAGGCGACACGATTGCTGCCAAACGAGTTTGGCGTGACCAGAACAAGGTGAGAATCAACGGGATGATGCCAGGACACGAAATGATGGGCCGTAGGTAACCAATCCAAGTCATGTTGGCACCTCCATAATTCAAAGCGATTGAGATTCCGGTGATGAATACTCCGTGGATAACCACAGTCAGATGGCTCACTCGCACAAGTTGCTTGTCAGTCACCTTGGGGTTGAAGTAGGTCTTGTAAAGATCATATGACAGAATACTGCTAACAGCGATCATGGACGATGAGATAGTGCTGGTAAGGGCCATGAAAAGTAAGAAGAAGAATCCGATAATGGCCTTGTCTCCAAGGAGAGCCTTGAGGACGTAAGGCATCACCATGCCCATACTGACTTCCGTAGAAGTGAGTGGGCCAGGATACGTGGGAAATATGGGCGTATTGTGAATCGCCCGAGCCGTTAAGCCAATGACTGTTCCAATTCCCCATGGGATTCCAAAAACTGCGATCGCAGCTATGTTATAGCCTGGTACAGTAGCCCGAACCTCTGTCGCAAAAGACTTCTGCCAGAACGCGGTATCCTGATTTTTAAACATCAGCTTTGAAATTGTAATGGTCCCTGAATCCATCTCACCATGACAACCAGGGCTAAATTTCCAAACTTCAAAATCAAACTCCAGATGATTGCACCCTTTGACTTGAATGTGAGAAGTGATCCCTCATAATTTCCCGAGATGTAATTGTCGCCTGCGGTGGCCACAACTTTGTCATATAGGCCACCCAGGCCGCCAACGGCAGAGTTAGTCAAGACCGCAATCGTGAAGTAGATGATAAGAATCAATGCAATAGCTGTGTGAAGGAAGTCCGTGAGGAAAGTGGCCTTCAGACCTCCCACTGCGGTATAGAGTACAACTAGGTAGAGCTTGTTAGTGACAAATCTACAAAACCAGCGCCTCTATTGGTTCATACCTCCAAGTGGAATCAGAATGGTAGCTGCAACGAAGTGCATCCCAGATACACCGTAAATCAACTGTGACCCAGTCATGATCATCGAGGCACACCCGAAGACGTTGTTAACGAGATTCAACACTATGAAAACAAGGTGACCAATCTTTCCATATCTCATGCGGACGACCTCCAAAGAGGTGTGTGCATATGGAACTCGAATTTTTGCCATCACGCCGAGTGCTGCCATCAATGCGATTTGAAAACAGAGGCCAGAACCCCACCACTATACACATGTTAGCCTCAATAAAAAGATTGTTATGACAAGAGGCACATACTAGAGGAAGAGCTAAACCATATCGATAGCACATTGCCGCGGCTAGTACTGTCTCATTGATCCACATCCATGAAGAGAATACGGCAGAAGCTGTTAACCCGGTGCCAACTGATCGATTGGCCACCATGAACATTTCTGACTTCCCTGAATCCTCGGATAAATAGGCCTTCTGAACCTTCACAGCAATCAGAATCACGCCGCAAAAGACAACACTGAGGCCGATAAGGAGGCCATATGCCGATCCCTGAGAGATCAGGGCCAATTTTGCCGTGTCGATCGTATTGGACATCCTGGCTCAGTGATTCTGGTGAACAGGAGGACCAGGTTTCTGGGCAAGAACAAGTATTTATCAATGTTGATGCCCATCATATCGTATAATTTTATGCGTTCGTCAGGGTCCAGTTTAATTTCTACGGAAAGAGCTGCGCAGCCAGACAGACAGCCATATGTTGAATGCCTGTCACGTCGTACGTATACCCAATTGCGTTATAAGAAATGATGAAAGGTAGCGATAAAACTAACTACTCTAGGCGCAAGGCTATGGGATGATAAGAGTAAAGCAGTGGACAAATTTTCACCTTTCCAATAATATGCGGCCGTTGGGAGTAATTCTGTCAAGATTGCGTGCAATCACGACGCGATGGCGAGAAACGGCTGTCGAATCACGGACCGACTGAAAGTCACAGATCTACCCCACAGCTTTGTGAACGAGTTTCTTTTGTCGGCCGATAGACCTACATTGGCATATTCGACATCTTCATTGAGAATAACGAGATGAGGTAGATTTCATACAAGAGAGTAGTCGGAACAATCTTGGCAACTTTGGAAGAAGAGTGTTATACTCGCAATGCCCCGAGGTTGACGTCGGGACCTCAAAGGGTGGAGACCGAATCAAGTATTTTGCATTTTCAAAATCAGAGAACATCGACTCAATATGGGCGACAATATTGAAACATCCAACGATGGAGGAAACACCTCCGGGGCCAAGAAGCAGATAATTCTTAATGCCTTTGTTATGAACACTCCAGGCCACTTGGCACCTGGACTCTGGAAACACCCCAGAAACAAGACCGATCAGTACAAAAAACTCTCCTTTTGGACAGACCTTGCTCAGTTGCTAGATAAAGCAAAATTTCATGCAATGTTCATTGCAGACACACTGGGCCCTTACGATGTATACAAGGGTCCGGCCAATGTGGTTCCTGCACTGGCATCGGGTGCGCAGTTTCCAGTCAACGACCCACTATATCTAGTCCCAGCAATGGCAGCTGTGACAAAGAACCTCATATTTGGTGTCACAGCCAGTTTGACGTACGAGAAGCCCTATGCACTTGCTCGCCGACTCACCACTGTCGATCATCTCAGTGAAGGCCGTGTCGCGTGGAATATTGTCACATCCTATCTGGATAGCGCTGCACGAAACCATGGGCTGAAAGACCAGATTCCCCATGATGAGCGATATGCAATCGCTCATGAATATATGGAAGTGGTCTACAAGCTCTGGGAAGGGAGCTTTCGAGACGATGCTGTGCTGGCTGACCGTCAAATCGGTACATACATCGCCAGTGACGCTGTGCTGCCCATAAATCATAAGGGTGAATATTTCGAGGTTCCTGGTCCGCATTTCTGTGAGCCATCACCCCAAAGAACGCCGTTTTTGTTCCAAGCCGGGGTCTCCGAGGCGGGTAATGGGTTTGGAGGCAAGCACGGGGAGGCGATTTTCATTGGCGGCCAAACCCCGGAGACGACTCGTGCGACCGTGGAGAATATTCGAAAGATCGCTCAACAGGAAGGCCGCAATCCAAACCACCTGAAGATTATCGTGGGGATTAATGTGATTGTCGCCGTAACGGACGCAGAAGCGGAAGCGAAACGGGAGGAGTACTTGCAGTATGCAGATTCGGAGGGTGCCCTGGCGCTGTTTGGCGGATGGACTGGGATCGACTTATCGAGTTATTCGGACGACGAGGATTTCCGCTTCGCAGACTCACCGCGAGTTCAATCTATCGTGCGCAGATGGTCCGCAACCGTTCCAGGCACAGATAGTCTACCGTGGACGAAGAAACGCATCGTGGAATACATCAGTGTTGGTGGACTCCAGGCCAAGGTAATCGGTAGCCCTACGACAGTCGCAGACGAATTAGAGCGATGGATTGAAGTTTCTGGAGTTGATGGGTTTAATCTTGCCCATATTGCGAATCCTGGAACATTTGAAGACATCATCGAGTTTCTCCTCCCTGAACTACGACGACGAGGTCGCTTCCGGTCAGAGGTGGATAATGAGGGAGCGACTGCACGAGAAGTTTTTATTGGATCCAAACGGTTGCCAGAGGATCATCCAGGCAGCAAATATAAGTGGCGAGCCGGGGAAACGGTTCCTAACTATCTGCAGGGAGACGGGGTTGGTGAAGGAAAAGATGAGCCTTCGCGCTAGACTCCCTGATATCCAAGGTTTAAAGCAGCGGAACGCCCGTATATAGAGCGAGAAGTCAGAGAATTTTTCAAAAAAAAAAAAAAAAACATTGTTTACCAGGTTGTAATTTCCGCCAGCTTCAGTGCATTCGAATTCTTGATCTATGATCACTGCGTCATATCTCTCGTCGCAGTTCGCTGATGTAGCTTACCCAACCATGAATGCGCAGTCCATCTCCGGATTCTCTTTCCAAAAATTATGAAAACGATAACCATCAAATTATTGGCCAGTAGAACTCCCCCAAAAATCCCTGAAATCACAACGGCATATCCTCTGCTCAAGATCCAATCTAACAGATAAGAGCCCATCCCAAACGAGATGGCCTGCTTTCCCAGATTCATGGCGATGAGCATTTCCGAGGTGTTTGCATAGTAGGAGTCGACAGCATACGCCAACGTGAATGTAAAGTAAAAATAGGACGCAAATTGATCCATAGCCACTCCAGCGAAGAATCCGATCCAGTGAAGATTGCGTTCAGCTGTGAACCCATACACAATCAAACCGGCTGGGGCAAGAAGCAGGGCTGGGAACAGCGCTGGGAGACGCATTTCAGACTCGCGGATCCCATTGTTGCGTTTTGTCCGGTACGCGGCCAGCCGGTCAGAGGTAGAAGAGAATGGTAGGGCGAGCAAGTATCCGACGAAGCTAGCGACGGCAATGAGGCCGGAATTTGTCTATGATGGGTAAGATCTCTGAAACAGCGGGCAAATCCAATGCACCTTACCTCGCTCCAGTTGTAAGGCGGCTCGGTGATCTTGAGAGGAAAGGTGTAGTTAAATGCCAATGCCCCCAGACCAATGTAAAGTCCTGGAGAATATGATCAGTAAAAAAGGGAATCAAAATCCGTACCCTTATATTCCAGGGGCTCATACCGTAGCTTGCAATCACCCAAAACACAGCCGGCACTAAGAAGTAACTAAACGAGCGGACAATTGTCATGAAAAATTCTGGCTCCGGATCAATAGAGCCCCACGGTTTGAGTGTTGCCAAGAAGCTCTTTCGCGAAGGTACAGAGGTAGACGAAATATTCTCCAACTGAACGTGGTCGTCTAATTTCTCATCAGTATCGTGTACTGTTGGAGAATGATTCGAATAATCGAATGTCGCGGATTGTTCTTTGCGGTGATACGTAGATTCCTCAACGAAGAAGAAAGCCATGATCAATAGTGCACCCGCAAAGGCTGCTTCCACGTAGAAGAAGAGTCGCCACGAATAGCCCCCCGCAAGCATGTAGCCAGCGTATAGAGGACCGGTTGACCCGAGACAGAGGCATACTATTTTTGTTGAGCTCCATACTCACTTCTCAGGCATCAACTAGAGGACTCACTGGTATAGTAACCTATTTTGGTTCCGCGTTCATGAAGAAAAAAGATGTCGTTTACTAGCTGCACAGGCAGGCTTTCACAGACTCCACTGTTTCAAGTCAGTCAATTGATTTGATTTCAGAGATATGGCGAGCTGACCTGCCGAATCCGTGGAATACGCGAGCAATCATCAGCCCGGTATAACTTGTTGCCTGGGAGGCTCCAATTAATCCAGCCAAGAACTGCCAGATTGTTAGCATGTGAAAAGGAGATCATAACTGTCTGTACATACTGTCAGCATAGACAGCAATGCCACCGGGCGCCGACCAATCTTAAGATACAGAGGCACGAGAATCAATGATCCTAAGGAAGCAAGTTAGAGTCCTACAAATCAGTCACGGGCATGAATCCAGCCTACCAAAACCGAAGGCGAGATTGGGGTAAGATATCAGACCAGAGGCCTCCGCTTGTGATATCCCGAACTCTTTGCTATAGAGTCCAATGTAGACCGATGGGCCGGTAAGGGAGCTATTTCCGAGAAACGAGTAGACGGCAACGATGATTAGGATGACATTCTTCTTCCAGGTAGGCCACTAATGAAGTAAACGAGCATCAGTATGTGCTCATTGCCGACTTTCAAGTTATTCATACTTTGCCATACGTACCTGCAGTGGGTCATTGGGATCCTCGGCTGGAACGGGATATAGGGCCTGTCCATATGCCGTGTCGTCGCCCTCGGCGGCACTAAGATCAACGGTCCCAGGAATCTCGCCCTCGTGAGCATGGCTAAATTCAAGGGATTAGACGGAGTCAAAGCATTTCCTGTGATTCAGGTAGTCAGGTACCTGTGCACAAGATGCGGCCTTCTGGCCGCTATTTCCTCCTTCGCCATGATGAAGCGCAGGGTTACTGCTCCGAGTGAAGAATTCACAATTTCTGGCAAGCTAGAAAAAGAAAAACAACCGCGTTGGATATTTCAAGGACAGTCAATTGTCATTTCCAGATTATTTTGGCGAAATCCACCCCCTTATGAGCTCTTCCTGGTTTGTATCCCACTCGTTTGCTGGAAATGGGGCAGGGATCGACCTTGCCATGCCTTCCCCGCATTACCTCCACATTTCCCCGGATTCTGTCCAATGTCATGGGCGATATGAGTAGCTGTCGGTACTTGCTCAGGCTCATGATGGGGCAGGCCCCACACGACGAAACTGGGGCTATTTCTCAGCAGAGGGTGAAAGCACCAACAGTAGAAGTAGGGATCCCGGGGGGAATCATGATTCGAACAAGGGCACAATCAGTGAATCATTACTTCAGTGCAGTCGGAATAGGATTTGCGGTGGGGAATTGGATAGCTTTCTGGAATTAAGAATAATGTAACAAACACCCATTGTAAAGTAGGGACAAACAAAGGAAAGACAATGCCAAGAATGTCCGCCGCTTAAGTGAACACATCAGTGGCATACCGCGCTTTCGTCCTCAACTGATCGAAGAATCGCTCTGCAGCAGTATCCTCATCCAATTCAGCATCTGGACCCAGTTGCTCACCAGACTCCTTCGCCTCGCGAATCTTCTCACGGCGGCGATCCAGATACATCGTCTTGCTAGCCTCTCGTACCGCATTGCCCACGTCAGTGCTACCGCAGACATAGATGTTCGCGCCCTGTTCGAACAGATCGACCAGTTCATCACGGTCCTCTAGCATTAAATCTTGCACATGTTTTCCAGCCGAGCCATCCGAGGGGCGACTGAATGCCCAACGAACATCCACAGCGCCCTGTGCCGCCCACTCGGCCAGCTCATCAGAGTGAATATCATCCTTACCCTCCGTGCGACAGCCAATATACAGTACAGCCTTGGCGGGCTTGTCCCCTTCTGTAACATTAGCGGCGTCGATGGAACTGCGACGTCCACGGATTCTTTCAGCGCGGTCCATCACAAATCCTCGGAATGGAGCAAGACCGCTGCCAGCGCAGGCCATGATCATCGGCGTTTGGAGGTCGACAGGGGGCTTGAATCCGGAGTTTGAAGGACGGACGGAAATATGAGCACGCTCGCCGGGTTGCAGCTCGGAAAGGTAGTTCGAGGCAACTCCAAGATACTCTTCGGGGCTTTCACTGCCTGGCTCGGAGATGCCTGAAAGAGCTGGTGCGTTCAAGACGGAGAAAGTGATTGAGCATTCTGAGGGGTCTGACAAGGGTGACGAAGAGATAGAGTACTGGCGGACACGCATCGGCGGGAGCATCGCCAGGAAATCGCCGATCGACAACTTGATTGATGGGTAACGCATCAAAATGTCCAGTGGGCTGATGCGCTTCTGAACAATCTCGGCTGTGAATCGACTGGGGCTAGAAGCGATGTATTGCAACTCAGCCTGGACCTCGGCGTCTTCGATAGATGCTTCGGCCAAGAGTTTCACATCGCGCTTAGAAGCCGGTTGGGAGAGTTCGACGTATGTTGATAGGAGCTCGAAAGCCGAGATTGGCGTGTCCAGAGGAATCGATGGCGGGGCTGAGCCAGACGAAGGCTTTTGGATTCGCAAGATAGCATCCCAGGGCAGGTCGAAGCGACGAATTGCCCGGCGAACGACAGTGCTTGGGTTCACAGGCAAGACTGCGAGATAATCACCACACTGGTAGGTCATGTCAGATGGCAGCTTGAATCGAAGAAGTCGCTTGGTAGGCACTCCGGGCTTGGTCAAGAGCATGTTCTCCACCACGAAGCCTTCTTCCAGCTGAAGACCCAGAGTAGATGCGCGCACACCCGAGCTAACTTCGACTTGTAGGGAGGACTTGGACTTGACGATCTTTTCGGGTCCACCACCGAACTTGGCCGCGATAGCTGGCCAGAACGCAGTCTCGCCCCAGCCATCGAAGTCAGTAAACATATCTGAGTTAGCTGCATCTGCAAGGCCAAGGTCACAGAGGCGGTTTCCACCATTTTCACGAACAAGTTCGTTCACTGCCTTAGGGATGCGGTGGAATGTGGATGCCCAGTCGTCTAGAAGAAGTTAAAACAAGGTTAGTCGGACTGTAAAAGAAAACCAAGACTCGCATCGAGAGGGAATACTCACGGTGACCACACCCAAATACTGCATAGTTAACACCTGTCAGGCTGTCACCCTTGAGTTCGCTCAACCATTCAAAGAAATGAGCCGCATTATCGGGCGGTTGGCCCTCATAGGATGCGCTGATGAAGACGACAGGGTCTTCCTTGGGAATATTCTGCAATGCTGAGTCCAGCGAGCTTATTTGCGCAGCAAATCCATATCCAACGGCATCATCCGCCAATCTGCGCGCAAAAGCCTCACAAGTACCAGTATTACTACCGTAAAAGATGTGCATAGGTCTCGTCTTGCCATTTGCAGGGGCAACCTTGGGCTTTCTTTCCCGTTCCGCAACACCTGCATCCTTGTGTAAACCGGCAGTGTCGCTCAAGACCAAACTCAGCTTGGTGGGATCCAGGCCCTCGCGTAGAGATGCTCTGATTTGGAAGTCCTTTGGCTTGATGGTGAGTGTTTGCTTGATGCGAAGGTCGTAGCTGGGGTTGTCCATCTGGAAGTTGAAGTTTTGAAGCAGGATTGCGACAACGATGAGTGCTTCCTGCCAAGCAAATGGACGACCGATACATCCACGCATGCCGTTACCGAATGGCTTCCAGGCGTTCTTTGGTAGCTTCTCAAAGTGCTCGTCCAGCATTCTCTCCGGGCGGAACTCGTCGGCGTCGGGGCCGTATACCTTAGGATCGCGTTGCATCTTACCCAGCAAGAGAACGATGGGCTCATCCTTTTGCAAAACGTACTTGCCACCGCCGAGGGTGACGGGGTCTTCCTTGTTCTTCTCGGGGTGAGCATGAACGGCAATCAAAGGGGCAGTTGGCTTGAGGCGCAGTGTCTCACGCATGACAGCTGTGATATATGGAAGTTTCGACATGTGTTCAACGGTAATCTTGCTTCTGCCAATGACACGATCAACCTCTTCTTGGGCCTTCTTGTATGCATGAGGGGTCTTGAGCAGGTAGTAGAAGAGGAATGAAAGCATCCCGGACGTCGTTTCATGACCTAAACTATCATCAGCATGTATTCAAATCAGCAGTAATATGCAAGATAACCATACCAGCAATCAAAAAAGTGATCATGTTATCCACGATCGATTCGTCAGTCATACCCTTGCCCGTCTGGGAGTCACGACCCAGAATCAACGCATTGAGAAGATCCTTCTTGTCTTCAGGGTTGTTTTTTCGGGCGTCTACTAGCTCCTGGGACAAATTACGCAGATAGGCCACGTCATTCCAGTACTTGCTGTTTTCGCTTGTAGGCAGGTTGTTCAAGAGAGCAGGTCGACGAGCGCGGTTGGCCGAGCCTCCAAGCAAACCCACCATCGCCTCGACAAATGGATGCATATCGTCATGATAGAAAGAGTTGAAACGGGTACCCATTGAACACAGAGCGATGGTGTCGAGCGTTAGGCGTGTGAAGTCATCAGTCACTGTGATAGGCGTCGTTGGACCTTGTCGCGCCCATTTCATAACCAATTGAGTCGCAATGTCGTACATATCTGGTGCGCATTAGTTTGAGGCCAGTCGTGGCGATATCTTGGCTTATTTCCTTACCATCGAACATGGCGCGGATCATCAATGGTCCAAATGCAGGCACGAGGATACGATGCGCGATCGCCCAATTCTCCTCACCGGGATAATTGGCCGTGAAAAGGCCATCATGTGTGCCATTGCGAATCTCCTTCAGGCCTTGAGTGACAATTTTACCGAATCGCTCTTCATTGCAGACCTCGTCGACCAGCTCATGCGAGCTGATGAAGACACGGGGACTGCCAAGGGTGGTGAGACGAAAGATCTCGCCTGTGCAATAGTTAGCAGGTGGTGTAATTATATGGTAACCAGTAGAATTGTGGACTCGCCATAATTGTCAGCCAGAAAGTCAATGCTGTTCAGTGGGACTTCGGGTTCGATGTCATAGATATTTCCCAGGATGGGGACACCCCTAGGTCCCGGAATGGGGATTTCCTTCGATGCAGTCATCGCGGAGGCCTTCAACTAGAGATATCAAGGCCAATGGTAGAAAGGGAAGAGCCAAGATGAAAATAACGATGAAAGAGTGAGAGATGATCCAGCTGCTAGACAAGTTTGATGGCGGGGTTGGTGTCGTCAATTCCGATCGCTCGTTCAGGCAAGTGATTTGCGGTGAGGTTGCGGGGAACGTTTGATTTTACGAGGTTTGTGGTTCGATGATACCTTCTTGGAAGTTGGACTGAAGCTGGAGTGAAATCAACGACGAAATGCGGTGCTTTTGAATAAACCACCTTCATTCAGCTATTTGCCTTCATATTCATACATCCTATGGAATCGGACACTATGCTCGAATTCCGTTCATAAAGCCACCTATTTGCCTCGCAACACGAGGCTTCAACGGAGGTACGCGAAACATTTTTGTCGATGCCTGGATCCACCCAAGAGCCTCGGCTTGCTGCAGAGCCAATCATCCTCATGATCGGGCGATCCGCCGCCGGAGCAATTACCAAGTCGTTCTGTTAGAAAATTGGACGCCTGGGCCAAGATTATTACGCCTGCCGTGTCTGACGGTGCCCGAGAGAATTAAAAAAAGGCTACGGTCGGAGACGGAGAGTGGACACCGATCGGGCCGACCGAAGAAGCAGCTTGCAAGATCGATGTGGCTACAGAGTGCTACAGTACCTGATTTCATGGGCTCGAGTCCATCATGATCGAATTGTTTACCTGATGAGGTCATCGTACAGGTAGACCACCTACCGCGGCGCTCGGCACTAATTTTAGCAATTGGGGCTTGGCGGTTTTATTTCTTGATGTAAGGGAACTTATCCCTTGACGTTGTCTTGGGGAATACTAATGGTTCAAGTGGCAGTGTTGACGTTTATTGAACAAAACAACAGATGAAGAAGAGACATAATGTCTTGGTGAAATATGTACAGATCATGCGTGTATGAAAGAATAGTGACCTATAGAGGACAAAGAGTATGAAGAAATGCAGGGGATGGCAGCACTGTATAACGCCCACGGATTTTGACCGATAGATTGAAAAAGAGGAAGAACTGAACGATGGATATCAACAGGAAAAGGCCACCTATAAAACGAGCGCAGGTGGGAAGCAGCGACGACACGCTGAGACAAGATAGTAAAGGTCGTTAAGGAGTTACTCTCCCCGGCAATCACAGACTCCACGAAGCAAAATGTGCTCAGGACGATTTACGCGAACTCGTCAAAATATCGAGAAATCACGATGGCGTCTGAGAAGGCCGGGACAGCACACACACAGAGAGAGAGAGAGCAGGGTTCACAGAACCATTCGTGACGATAGACAAAACAGACAAAAAAAAGCAAACGCGAGTGAGAAACACATATAGAGTGAGCATCACTAGCTGCTAACCTTGCTGTAGCCACCGTGCTTCCACTCGCTCTGCTTCCAGTCATTCTGGAAGTTCTGCATCTCTGTCCGCTCGGTAGCGTACCGCGAGTCATCCAAAGCGTGTTCGAGACGACCCTTCCGGCGCTGGCGCAAGCAGACCAGTGCCAAGGCAACAATTGCCAGGACACCAGCGGCGGCGGCACCAGCGTAGATTCCGATGTGCGCACCATTGCCAAGGTCGGCCCATTTCTCGGCCAGGGACTTGGCAGGGGGCTTGTTGAGCTCGTCCAGGACAGTTGAGTTTCCACTAGAAAAAGAGGGTGGTTAGTTGTTTGGTCGTTAAATCAAGCGAAACATATCGATGGTAGCACTCACCCAGTCACCTTGATGCTGTTAAAGTCACCCGACTTGTCACCATAGCTGTACTCCTTGCCGGTGTGGAAATCCTGGACGCGGAGACGCTGAACGCTCATAGTGAATGGGCCGTCGGCGTAATTGACCAAACCACCTGCCCACTCAATAGTACCGTGAGCAGCACTCTCCAAACCAGCAGGCCAGTTACTGATCTTGACCTGGCAAGGTGTCTGTGGGTAGTTCTTGCCGCCCAATGCCGTGGCATCAGTGTAGAGGAGCTCTCGCACCATTTTTCCATCGATCCACCATTGTAGCTTGTCGGAATCCCACCAAGTTGTGTAGTTGTGCCATTCGGTGTCTGCATTGGCGACATAGTGTGTTCCACCACGGTCGTAGGAGGTCGTGTTGCCCTTGCCGAAGAAGTTGGACTGCACCGCACTGGTGTTATATCCAACCCATTCCCAGTCAATTTCATCCAGATCATCCGACTCCAACACCACACTGCTCACAACACCCGCGCCCTTGGCCATCTTAACCCAGGACTCAACCACGCCGAAGAAGATATAGAAGTTGGACTGCAGGAGGGTGGACTCATTGACCTTCGAGATGGTGAACTCCGCGGCGTCGTTGGAGTAGGTTAACGAGCCAGTGCTCATGTTCCAAATTGTCGTGTCGAGCTTCGTGGACGAGTTGAACCACCAAGTATGTTCGGTTCCAAGGGCCGGATCCGCGGGACAGGTCGTGTTCAAGGGATTGCATTCGGTAAAGGTCTGGGCGGCGGTAGAGCCAGCCAGGGCTGCAAGAGCAGCAACGGTCAAGAAGTTCCTCATTGTAGGAGGAAAAGAAGTATTCAAGGATATAGAAGAAGACAACAAGATTATACTTTCCGCCTCAAATACTGCTGCTGAATGGGCGATTCCGACCAGAAAGCGATAATGAATGGACACGGGGTAGTATATACAACCCTCGAGGTATAGAAGTCAAAGAGTGGATGTGCGATTAGAATCACACGCCAAATAAGGATTGGAAAGGTGGAAGGCCACCAACAGCAGTGTTTCTCTAGAGACTGAGAGAGAGGAGGTTACAGAAAAGAGGGTGCATCTCAGAAGAAGTTCGGGGGGGAAAGGGAAACGCCACGCCAGACGAGCAAGTGGATGTGCGGTATTATGGACTAGTGTTTCCCCGGGGGCATGGCGAGTATATTTTGGCGTATTTTGTGTGGTCAGTAAGGGGAAAGCTGCACGCAGATTATGATGATTTCTTCGCTTCTAACCAATTGTCGTTAGTCAGGGTGAAGCAGGTCGGACGCTACCTGTTACCCCTAAACTGCATCGAGCAAGCAAGTAGCGGCCCCGTGCCTGGCCGTAGCCCAGTTCAGGGGTCCGCTAGTGTTCATTGGGCCTAACAGCACCTTCGTTTGGGTTTTGGCGGACACGACCGACGAGTCTGCACAAGTTTAGGGTAACTCATTGGTTGATCGCAGGACCCCCGATAAGACTGGGCTCCACGGCTGGGAGCAGAGGTGGAGATAAAGAGGGGATGGAGGTGGAAAGTGGATTGTACCCTGGAACAAACAGATCAGGAGATAAAGCCTTGTGGTATCGACCCTGAGCGATTGTGGCGTGCTAGAGGCGATAGATAGCCATTCATTATACTCGCTGGATGTTGTCTTTATGCTCCTTGTGGAGGAAAATGTTGGTGTTAGTCGATCGGTATTCAACAAAAAGGCATTCAGGAGTCAAAAAAGAGCCAAGTGGCGAGTCCCGAGATTAATCCGGTCTAGACTTGCCCCCCAAGAAAGGCCAAGGAGCGCTGTCGAAAGCAAAATACGCCTCGTCCAAATATTCCGCTGGCTATGGACACAGAATAATAATAGGAGGAGTGCACGAGGTGTGTACACGGAAATTGGATCTCACTGTTATCATTCTTTTGCACAAATGACAGTCCGTTGGTTTATCTGGCAGTACTCATCCGTAGCTGTCTTACCACAACTCTATCTCCGCGCGAATCATGATCGAGTACACCTATGTACAGTTTGTAATCCGTACTCGAGCCACCCATTTAGTACAGGGATATTATCCTGTATTCAAAGAGCACCCAAGTACATACAGATTGCATCTCATGTGTCTAATGATCGGTTACCCCTTTCTCACTCACGCCCAGAACTTCTATTTTGAGCTGCTAAGACAATTTTCTGCAGAGACCCTTCTTCTCCAATTGAAGCGACATTTCCCCTTGTTGTGGGTTTTCTCCGCTCAAAAGTTTGAACCAATCACCGTGCGTGTAAGAGCCAAGTCCCACAACCCACAGGTCAAGTTCCACGGAATTAGTTCCCAATATTCCCCAGCAGTTTGGTGTTTGGGTATTTACTAATGCTCGTTCTCGCTTGTTTAGTCGACCTTATGGAGCCTGTTCGTCCAGTCTTAGCAAGCAATTTGAGCGAACCATTCTGAAGCACCGCCACTGGCCGCGTTTATTCGTCCAACAAGAAGAAATGCCGACGAAGAAGCTTTGCGGCGTTGGACCCGGGCCAAGACCGTTGACGCAGATTGCAATTTTATCTTAAACTGCCGAGCCAGCTCGAAATTGACTCAGTTTATTGCGTTTAACTACAGTATGTAACCGGTCGGATTACACGGCTTGTTCGTACTTCGTATTCTCCGTAGTTGCTGTATTGTACGAGGCAAATCCGCTATGCTTGGCACTTGAGTCGTGCATTATTATTACAGGGTTAAACGCATATCGGAATATTCAAATGACATGCCGCACAGACGAATACCTGAAATCGTTGTCTTGGGCAGTTGGGCATGAAGGAAATCGGATGATAACTAGGAAGTCATAGCCCAGGTTGATAAGTAACAATGAATAAGGAAGGTTCAATTCAAAAATTTACAGCCATCAATGCGTAAACATCCAATCATCACAGGTTCGTCAGGTGAAGTCGTATCTCGTCCAAAGTCCGAACATTTCCCCAATCCCCAGAAATATCCATAACCAATCCACTTGAACTCACTATGTACTTGAACGCCTTTCGAAATCCATCAATCATTACTCCATTACCACATCCATCCTAGCTGAATCACTTTATCTTCGCCTCATGACAGGTATACCTTAGCCGGCCGTCGTACATCGTCGCGATATCGCCGCGAACTACTGCTCCGCGGCTTCTCGACATAATAGTCCACGTTAGAGGATCGTCTTCTTCGTCGTCTCTCATCTCCAGCCGCGGTCCGAGTAATAGGAGGCCGGTATCCCACATCCGACCGGTCGTCGCTGCCCCAGGGTAGCTGCAAGAAGCGCCAGAGCCAGATGAGGAGCAGGGTGCCGAAGATGGAGCCGATCACGATTCCGGCGATCGCACCGCCGGTCAAATTACTCGGGCAGCCATTCGAGTCGCGTGGGATGATATGGGAGCTAGTGGGAGCCTGGCATGCAGGAGACATGAATCAGTATTTGATTATATTGAATATCCAAGATTTGGTTCGGAGCCGTGGTTCTGAACTCGGGGGCCCGCTCAAGCTTGGGGGATTGAGCCATGGAATGCTCATCAGGAACTAACCATTGGATCAGGTAAGACCACTTCGCGACGGTTTGATGATATTGAAGGCGATCAGAAACGATTTTCTATTGCCGTGGGAGAGATCTGGTACACGATATGCCCGGTATCTGGATCAAAACCGGGTATCGACTCCTTGTGACGATGGCGAAACAATTGAACCGCAGTCACGAGAGCGGATGCAAAAGGGAGTAAGAAGAAACACCTCGAAGCAGGTTACAAGTCTTACATCTTATAACTCGCAAATAATAAAATCCCGCGGCACAAAGAAATATCCAACCTTTCCTTTCTGTCCCGCGCTGACGTCAAAGAAACGTCGGTCTTGGCGCCCTGAAAAGCAGCGATCAGCCCCTCTGCTCGCAACACAAACCTGGAATATTGGCATCAAGATCTACGCCCATTGGTCGCTAGGTCTTATCGACGACCGTCCTTTGACCTTGTCTGTCAGCACTACTTTAATGGTGCTCAATGCTGGCTGGTTGACGACTCGAAAGACCACGGCTGATGGGGCTGAGACTGTAAAGAGCGGGGCATTTGTAAGGACGACTGAAAACCCCTCCATGCAACACTCATGCAGGTCATACGCCCATATGGGGCTTTGCCTTTGCGGCTGCTGTAAATTGAGGCTAATTAAGATATTGATTATGGCCTCCATCGGAATGAGGACGTTGATTCAATTGATCGGTTCAGCTCCAATTCATCCATTCTACAACTGACTATTAGACAGCACCGCTATTCCAACTGTACGTGCCCTGGCGAGGGTGGCACTTCTCCAGATTCCCAAGCTTTCGCATCCTGGCCAAGCTCAAACTCAATGTGGCCGCCGTTAGTCATGACGTCGTCATGCTCGAACCAATTCTTGGTCCATTGTTTCCCATTGATCTTCACGCTCTGGACATAGTATCCATTATCCAATCCAGTTGCAGAGATACGCAGCGTCTTGTTTCCACTGACTGTCATATTAAGATCAGGGAACCAAGGAGAGGAGATCAGGTACACAGGCTGTGTTACGATGGGGTAGATTCCAAGCATCTGCCACAACAGCCAGGAGTTCATTGCACCAGCATCACTGTTGCCTGGAACTCCATATGCGGCATCTTTAAAGCTGTTGGGAATAATTAGCAATGCACACTCTTATATAGTCAATCACTCTGGTATCATACTATTGGTCAGCAAGACCGCGAGATCGCTCGACACTCTTGGCCTGCTTATTGATGTAGTTGTACAAGTATGGTGTTGCAAAATCTGGCTCATTCCTGTTTTTAATTATTAGCAAAGCTTTTGTTTCAAAAAATCCAGAAATCCTATACCCGATATTGATCAACGTGGTAATTCCTGCACCATTTGCTCCGAGGTTCTGGACGGACATGTTGGGTTTGAACTAGACACCATTATCAGTCAGTGAGTCTATCATCATTGTACCGCACTTACCATCAGATCTAGACGAGACTCAAAGGTCTCAGGGCCACCCATCAACTCAATGAGAGTTTTGCAATCGTGAGGAATGACGAATGAGTATTCTAGAGCCAGTTAGCATCGCTTGCTCTCGTTTTTTCCCCGCCAAGTATGGTTGATGCCATACCCCATGGAATGCCCTCGTATGTGTATGATGACCACTCGCAGTCATAGCAGTAAAGCGGGTCATAAGCACTACTATTGAACTTCCCATTCGAGAGCTTCGGGGCCAAGAAGCCCGTAAAGTTTAGACTGCTCACGCTCGAGTCCCAAATATTCTGCCACCCAGCAGATCGGTTGAGATACTTTTCTCGGTCTTCGGGCATCTCTCCAGCGGCTACCTGGCTAACCGCGAAATCGTTCAAACTGTATTCGACCGTGCGAGAGATGCATCGCGTATTGTGGTCTTCAGAAACGTAACCCAGCTCCTTCCAGTCATTGAGGGCACCACGGCCTTCTTTTGTGCTAGCAGTCAAGTCTGTGGGGTCAAATGTGTTATAGGGAGTTACTTCGGCGTCTTTCTTCATTGCGAGATACCCCTCAGTCCAGTTGATAGCGCCGCGGAGGCCTTTGACGTAGGCGTCAGCGAGAACATTGTCCGCGTCTGATCCACCCTGAACGAGACCATTCCAATTGCCGGATCTGCCGTCTGGCATGTAACCGTCATGTCTTGCGTGATGTTAGCAGGTGGAATTAAGACTCATTAAAATGATTGCCATACTTCCAGATATCAATCAAGCTTCGGATCATAGATTCATAGTATTCGGGCTGGAAGATGTGGTAAAAGCTGACCGTACAACGGAAGATATCCCCTACACTATCGTTAGAAGGTGAGGGAATAATTCAAGAGCGGTTGTACTCACACATTGTATAGAAGTCATCCCAAAACGGCTCCCCTGAATCCCACAGCGGATTCTCACCCGTCCTATCAGATGGCATCAAATGCATGAAGTACAAGGAGCTGTACAACAGACGGACATGAGTGATATTAGCCGAGTCTTCCAGTGGCACCTGGATCTTCTGGAAGACATCATCATTCCATTCATTGACAGAATCTTTGACTGTATCGTTCAATTTCCAAGACGGGATTTCCTTCTCAATATACGAGCGAGCCCTCTCGGTAGAGATAGAAGAAATGCCAACGCGAGAGGTGATGGACGAAGCAGGCCCCTTCTTCCAACTAAAAAGGACACCAATGCGATTATTCATTGGCCCAGAGGCCACCTTCCTCGTTTCATTCCCATAAACGGGCTCACTAATACCACCATTTGCAAGGTTGTGGTATCGAGGCATGGGATCCGTGTTGACACCAGAAAATGTTCGCGCATTGTCTGGGTTTTCGGCAAATTCTCCCCGGAAGTAAACAGTAAAAGGAGCGCCTAGTTTACTGGAATCAGTGGCATCTCTCGTGTTTTATTGTGGGAACTTACCATTGTTCCACCCACCGACATACGTGCCATAACCACTGTATGCCTTCCCGTCGTCCTCGATCTGAATCTCCCCTCCGGTGTAGAATTGGCCATTGGCGTCACCAGGAGATCCAGGAAGATACTGGAAAAGTCCCGTCAGTTGGTATTCAAGAACTGATGTACTCATTGAAGCAACATACATGAGAAACATCAATAAGCACATGCTTCTCACCCTCTGGGAAAGAATACTCCATGATGCCAGCATGTCGCGACGCAGACAATTCCACAGTGACACCACTCTTCAACTGGGTCTTGTAATATCCCACACGAGCTATATCATCACCAATCTAACACCAAAGCACCTGTTAGCTTCTCGGCGTTCTCCTCAACAAATGACGCAGTAGCTCACCCTTGGCTGGCAGTAGGTTGTATTGTCTAGAATATTGACTGGAGCATCCACAGAGGTCAAAGGCATCTGCGATATCAAACCATACTTAGGAGAACCACCAGTCCCACTCTCATGCATCATGCTGATTCCGGTTACATTTCCGTCGGGCGTCCAACCTCCATTAAGCACAGCGGTGCTCCAATTCGCTGCGGTCGAATCAATTCCGACCTTTGCGACGCCGAATGGACGCGCACCGCCAACAAAGATATCACCACCGCCAAAACCAGACCCCGAAACAGGGCCTTCAGAGCCTATGAATGGATTCACATATTGTGACAGGTCTACTTTGGCGGCTAATGAGGTGCCCACGAGCAGTATTACCCCTAGGACAGGGGCTTTTCTCGAAGGTAGGAGCATTTTTTTGATAGAAGAAAAAAGTTTCAGAAAATCTCGGATTTCTCTTCAAACCAATATTGAGGAAAAGGCCGGAAGACAAGAAATTGATTTGTGGAATGTGAAGGTCGTGCCTCCCAGCCTTCTTATACAGCTACATTCCAGCACACAGCGAACTCCGACCTTTTTTCCTTCCCTTTCGATGGTGTAACCCTGAAGATCTAGAATCTGCCGAAAAAACAACCTAATGGGTCGAGAGAAAGGATGATCCCTTGCGTATATTAGTCCATTTGTTTACTGCAGAGCTACCCCGCATCAATGTACACGGCATCACAGACGACCAGGAGTGGCGGCAGTGCTCCGTGGGGGTAATGGAGCGCGATGACATAGTGATCGACAGTGTTACTGACGGAGTAAAAGGCAATGTAACACCCGATAGACAATAATTTAACGTCGATGAGTATGGTTGGAGGTTGGAACATCCGCAAAGTCGCCCGTCGGCTCGCTCGAAGCTTGCTGGGTGATCAGTGCGGAGAGTCAGTGTGGGGCCAAATATAGCAGTCCTGCATACAGAAAAGGGTATGTATAACCGTAAGTGACTGCACGGTGTCGAGGCATTACAATGGGAAATTGACCGCTGCGGATACGCAAGTAATTTGCCGGAACAGTGTACTTCAGACATAGTCACCTCCAAAATGGGCCAGCCAACTCTGAGAGAATCCGAAGAAAAGTCAAACAAACAAACATATTCTCCAGCAGAGGGAGGTGATCACTCCAAGCCCCAGCATTCCAAGAACACCACACAGGGCTCCCACAGTGGTATCCGACACACAACCCGAGTTTTTGCCGCAGGGCGGGCAAAGGAGCAAAGGCAACGACGGGGTTAAAGGCGTAGCGGTCGGTGCAGCAACAAAGGGACGGTCACCGTAACGGTAGTGGTGGCAGTGGGCACGAATAGATTCATTGTAACGATGTTTTGCTCTATTGTGAAGATATCGTTGAGAGGAAGAAGTCATATCTTTTATACTACTTCCAATTAATGTATTCCACTACTCGGTTTTTATTGAAGATTTTTAAATACTATTCACGTCTTTCTTCACGTCTTTTCTTTTCGATTGAGATTAACAAACTCTAAACAGTCGCATTATTATACTACTATACTTGATTAGATTCTTTCCTTTGTTTAAAAATACATAATAGGCCACAATTCCTGTGTAAAGAAATTCGTGTGTATTACATAGTCTGAGCATATTTTATACTAATCTCAAAAAGGTCAACCAAATGGAAAGTCTTAGATGCCAAGATCTTGGATTATCATTGATCTCTGGTTTCTGACCCCAGTACGTCTGCAGCTTCCTATTCCATGAGGCATACCTCCAGTCTCCGTCGTCTGCTATTCAAGGCACAATTACGAGGGACAGTACTAAGATATTCCACTTGTCCCAATGACAACCAATAAATGTGAAGAAATCCATTCAAAGATCCAAAGACTCCTAACCCATGATATCATCAGAACAAAACAAGAGACAACCGTATCCAGCCAGGAAACCTATATCCATGGATGCAGAAAAAAAACGAAGAACATGCAAATTCATCCCTGTAATTGTTACCGGCCCTCGATATAGTCTCTGTTCTCGATCGTGACACTCTTGGTCATGTGGTTGACCTTATACACACCAACGAGACGAGAAGCAAGTTCGAACTGGAAGAAATTAGTCAATGATTCAATGTTTTGCAGATTTAGAAGCAAGCTTACCATGTTGTTTCTCAGAGAAATAACAATGAACTGTGCGTTCTTGGTCCGTTCCTTGATGTAAGAGGCGACAATTGAAACCTGAGCGTCTTATTAGTTTCGAGGTCGAATTAAGAAATGAAAGGGGAAAGGTAACTCACGTTGCGGAAATCCAGAGCCGCATCAATCTCGTCCATGACATAGAGCGGGGTTGGTTTGTAGTGATGCAGAGCGAACACAAGGGCCAAGCTGGAAAGAGTCTTCTCACCACCAGACAAGTTTCCAATGTTCTTCCAGCTCTTCTTCGGGGGCATGACTGAGAACAGGATACCCTCAGAGAAAGGATCCAAAGAGTCGACCAGTTCAAGCTCGGCGTTACCACCCATGGTGATCATCTGGTACATTTCCTTCAGACGAAGAGAGATGATGCCGAATCCTTCCATGAAGCCGTTCAGACGGGCTGAGCGGAGGCCATCGAGGCGAGCTTTGGCGGCATCGCGCGACGAGAGAGCCTCAGCCAAGTCTGCAGATCGAGATTCGTGCTCGGCGGCACGGCGACGGTACTCTTCAATGACTGAGAGATCAACAGACGCGTTCTGCACCTTCTCCTCCAGAGCAGCGATAACTGCCTTGAGAGACTCCTTATTCATCGCGTCCAGTTCATCCTTGGTGTATGTTTGAAGATCCGTCGACTCCTGTTCCTCGCCCAGGTCGCTAATATTCTGCAAGGAAAGTCTGGAGAGCTTCTCCTCCCAATAGCGGCTCCGCTTTTGGTTTTCACCGAGGGCTTTCTGGTTCTCCTCCAGCTTGTTGCGCATCTCGATTTCGGTAGCGCGCGTCTCGTTGAGTTCGGCCACCTTCTCGTCAAGCTCTGCCTTGAGGGACTTGAGTTCATCCTTCTTAGCTTCGAGCGCCTCCTGGGCTTCCTCGGCCTTCTGCCTCCAGCCAGAAGCGTCGCTGGCCTGGTTCTCAACATCTTCCTCGAGTTTCTCCAGGTCGTCCGTAATCTGGTTAATCTCCTTCTCGGAGCCATCACGAGCTTTGGAATGCTTGACGATCAGCTTCTCATTCTTGGATTTCTGAACTTCCGCATTGGAAATCTCCTCGCTGAGCATGCTGATTTGCTCCTTCAGACCGTCGACCTTGGCCTTTTGTCCACGGAGACGGACACCACCAACTTCCATGATCTTGCTCTGAAGCTCTTGGATCTCCTCTTCAATGCCGCTCTTCTCACTGTTGAGCTCGTCAATCTCATCCTTCATCGCCTCGATCTGCTCCTCAAGGGCAGCAACTTGAGACTCGTCGGACTTGGAGGGCTTGTGGGCGGCTTGCAGTTCTTTGACTCGTCGCTGGGCGTCTGCGAGACTGCGCTTGGCACTTTCGATCTCAATCATGATCTTCTGGATTTTGGTGTCGACCCGAGGGATCTCTTCGGTCTTCTCTCGCATGTTGGCTTCGACATTGCGTTGCTTCTCCTGGAAGATCTGGAACTTCCGCTCCAGCTCCTCGAGATCGGCTTCAAGACGCCCCACTTGTTCCTTGGTGGTGTCTGCAACCTGTTTTGAGGACATGCCGCCCCGTGCAACACGGTTACCACCACCACTCATTGTACCGGAAACATCGATCAACTGCCCATCCAGAGTCACCACTCGCCATCGTCGTGCGCCATAGGCAATGCGATTTGCCTGCTCGAGGTCCTTAGCCACGAGAGTGTTCTGCATTACGCTGTAGAAAGCAGGTGCAAACTTGGGATCCTTAGGCTTGACCAGATCGAAAAGGCGGGGGACACTCTCGGGAGTGTAGATCGTCGACATGTCGCGGCGAGGCAGACGGTCAAGAAGAATAAAGTTGGCACGTCCGAGGTTGTTCTTGCGCAGGTAGTCGATACATTGCTGACCAACTTCTACGGTCTCCACCACCATGTTGTCGAGGGCAGGGCAGGCAGTAGAAATGGCGACGTCGTACTTTTCGTCGATAGTTCCCAAGTTGCCTAGGCGGCCATGGAAGCCATCGATACGACCGGATTCTTTGAGTCGCATGAGACCAGTCAAGACACTACCGCGGTTCTGTGTGCTTGCCAGACTGACCCGTGCCTCATCGGCCTTTTGTCGAGCGCTGGAGACGTGGGCACGGACTTCTGGCTCACGAGCAGCATACTTCTTCAAGTCGCTCTGCAGCTTCGCCAATTCAGCTTCCAAAGTCTCCTTCTGGGCCTGTCGCTCCTCAAGGTCGTTTTGCTTGGTCTGAATGGTTTCCTCGATGGTCGCGATCTTGCCTTGAGCCTCCTCCAACAGGACAGCGCCGGCATTGCTGCGCTCGTGCAGAATGTCGAGCTCACTCTGAGCAACAGCCATGGCAGATTGTTTCTGGTTAATTTTCTCGTTCCAAGGCTCGAGAGACTTCTGTTTCACTGCGATCTGTTCGGAGAGGCCTTGTGTCTTGCCTTTGAGACTTTCACGAATCGAGTCCAGCTCCTCCTCCTCAACCTTCATCTCTTTCTCGAGTTGAGCCGTTTCATTGGTCTTTTTCTCGATGTCATCCGTGAACTTCTCGACTAGGCTTTGACATTCGGACGCAGCAAGGCGGCTGGTTTGCATTGTCTTCTCCAGCTTCTTGTGCTTGCCAAGGAGGAATTTCCTTTTCTCCTCGAACTTGACGTTTTCCTTATCGAACTTGGCCATTTCCTTGGTCAGGGCCTGCGACTCTTTCTCCATGTTCTCATATTCACGAACACCACGCTTGTAGGCCTTTTCGAGTTCCTTGATACCCGACTCGTTACCTTCGTGCTTCTCAAGCTCCATGTTCAAGAGCTCTTGCATCTGAAGGATGGCCTCCTCGGTGACACGCACATTATCAGTACACTCATTGATGTAGATCTGATAAAGAGCTGATTGCTTCTCGGCGAGTTCGTTCTCATCGCGGATGTATGCCAGAGCCTTGTCCTTCTTATCCACAAGTGCAGTCTTCTCCTTTTCAACATGTTGAACGCGATTGTTCTTCTCAACACAGACGTCATTCAAGGATTCCAATTCCGTGGCAGCTTCGTCGATTGGGGTCTTGTACTTGGAAGTTCCAATGATATCTTCCAAATATTCAAGAAGACCCTCGTCGTGCTCGTTGGCAGCCTTGGCCTTCATCTGCGCGATCGATTCGACTTCACCCTGCAAGATCAGGAATCGCTTGTGGTCGAGATCGATGCCGCGGTCCTTCAGGAAGGTTGTCACCGCAGTGAAGGTTGTTTCCTTCTTGTTCATATAGTACTTGCTGCTGTTGTTCTTGAAGGCTCGCCGCGAAATAACCAGATGGGAATCTGGGATGACTTCGTGGCCGCCGTCGGCCAGGTCGAGAACTTGTTCGAAGTGGACCTCCACTTCACAGAAAGAGAGATCGGGGTACTGTGCTGAGTTATGGATCAAAGCAGAAATCTTGCCTTGGCGCATTTTGCTAGCACGGAAGCCGAACACGAATAGCAGCGAGTCAATAACGTTAGACTTGCCGGAACCGTTGGGACCAACGACCGAGGAGAAAGAGGCGTGGAACGGGCCAACAACCTGCCTGCCGGCATAACTCTTGAAATTTGTCAGAATCAAATTTTGGATGATCATGCGAGGCTTTGGTTCCGCAGGTTCCTCCGCTGCCACGGGCATTGCCATGTTCCTTGACTTCATCACGATGTCCATTGGCTTTTCGAGGATAGTCGAGTTCGGGTTGATGATCGAGATTTGGGACTTGGGCTCTTCGGGTTGTTTCGACGGAGACGGGTTGTTCACGGCGGACTCGGTGATGTCGGACAGAGGTGGCACACTTTCCCGATGTGCGCGCGCTGGAGTGGGCTCTGGCGACGCGGACGGCTCTGGAGTGGGAAGTGAGCCCTTTGTCGACTTGGGAGTGATCGAGCCACGACTCTTGAGGGGTTGAGTCATACTTTGTCTTTTCAATGCCGCCTTATTCAAAGGCGAACCAGGATCAGCCTCCGCGGGCTCAACGCTCTTCCGCTTCAATGCCGCCTGGTTCGAGGGAGAATCCGGATCGGCCACCACAGAGGCGATGCTGAATCCCTCGTCATTCTCATCATTTTCGTCCGTTTCTTCGGCTTCGGAGGTATCCGACTCTTCTGCTGTTGGCGCGATTGATGCTCTTGACTGTCGTGACTTTTGCGCCGGCTTCACGGTGGCAGGTGTGACGGGTTCTAGAGTCAACCGCTTTCCAGATGCGCGCTTCGCCTTATTGGGGACGGGGGTATAATCCTGCTCTTCCTCGCTCTCATCTTCATCGTCGTCGTCGTCATCATCGTGCATCGAGGCCGTTGGCGTCACATTGCCGGGGTCCTCTGATTCGGAGGTCTCTTCGACCACATAGCTCCGGCGCGCGGCTGCGCGGCGAGAGGGCCGACCCTTTGCGATGGAAGCCATTTTTGTCGCAAGGATCGATCAGTTCAGCACCAGATTCATGGGCGCGAGGGGTAGGAGGTTGGAAAGAGGGGGAGGATGATGAGATGAGGGGGAAAAGATGGATTGCAGAGGTCCAGGCGGGAAAGTGGGTTGTTTACGTTCCGCCCAAACAGGCAAGGTGCTGCCCTCTACTCACAACAAAGGCCTCACCGCCTAGTAACATTACCATCGTAATATTACCCATCTGCGGAGTGAAGCACTGCAGAGCTCTGCAACTTTCCCTAGCGTCTCTCGTCAACTTGGTCTAGAACCACAGCTCACAATGGCGCAGTGGGAGGATTTCAATCATATTTTCAACTTCAACAAGAAATACTCATACGATGCGAAAGTGGTCGACCAAATCATTTCCAACCGCAAGGCACTAGAGAACCAGCTCTTTGCCGATCGACTACTCGGCCTGGCTGGCATCACAGGAGGTAAGGGCAATGAAAGCGTCATAGATGAATGGAAAGACGGACTGACTCCGTTCCTCTCTGTTATAGTGACCAAGGTCTATCCACCGAGGAGCAATGCTGACCTCCGATCGCTCATCGAACATATCGTCTCCTCGGAACTAGATATCCACCACAAGCAGGCCTTGGTTTATTACATTCTCAAGGACTGTCGCAGTGCGCCAGAGGCCGCTCCACACTTTGCGCAAGACTGCCACTTGCCCGAGAAATATCGTCTCTTCATCGAGGGAATCTGGAATTTGGATCGCCTTGAGTTCAGAGTTCGTTTCCCTCTGTTACTGAAGCTTGGTGGCATTTCTAACTATCGTAGCGCGCAATCGAGTTCCTCGCTGAACCCTCCCTTATCCCAACCTTCCCCGACGAGATTCTCCATGTCTTGACTCTATCACAGCTTCCGAAGCATGATGATAGTCTCGCCATCGCCTATTACCTCACCGCCGCTCCCCCTCTGGCCACCGAGAAGGTCCAGCGAGCTTTCTTCGAGACCCTTTGTCGGTCAAATGTGACCGAAGCTTTCTACTTCACGCGGAAATACGACGAGTCGCAGCGCCGCAGTTACTTCGAGCAGCTAGTGGAGTTCGTGCACAAGACGCCAGCGGGCCAGACACGGAGCAAACGTGCGATGGAGCTTGTCGGTCTACCATTGGGAGAGGACGAGGAAGAATGGTTCGAGGAAACCTTGCTGCGTGGAAGTGCCAGGTCCTTCCCGGGGGCTAAGGATACAGTCATGATGCGACGCCTGGCCACTGGGCAGATGAGTGGCCTTGGGACTGAGCTGGAATCTCTCGGTGGCAAAAAGGTAGACGGGTTGAACTGGGATACACTGCGCGAGAGCATGCGCCAAACACAAAACGTCTACCCTTCCTAGTGCTCTACCTAGGATTCTCAGCATGAACAATCTTCTAATGAACATAAGATTTGAATGAGCGATTGGAGTTCGGTGCTCTCTTTTTCTAAATGATGGGTTATCATCACCTTTCCCAATGCGATACCTAGCATGAACCTTAGCTCCTAGAGGCTAGCAGCAAAAAGTAGAAAATGCGGCATGTACTGTACCTAGCCATGGAGCTCTTCCAATTGAGAAATATATATCTGCTTGTCTTGATAGCAGCTGAGTGACAAGACGCGGGCACATCTAATTGTTGTTCTTAGAAATGAAAACCACTACCCTCAGAAAAGCCTTCGAAGATGATAGCGAATGATGACCCAGACGTCAGTTTCTAGACTCGGTGAAATAGACTACTTAACCTAAACGGAACTGCTGGTTGCCCCCCTCGATAACGATATCGATACCGATAAGAAGCCTGCCGATAAGATTCGCGCCAACTCCAAAAAAACAGCTTCTTTCTCTTGCCTACACCTCATCTCACCTTGAACCACACCTTTATTCCTCTACCACTTACGGTATATTCGAAAGCAAGCTCAAGAAATTCAACATTGATACAGTTGCTGGTCATTGAGATTCCGTGCCACGTCACGGGGGCGCTTTCCCTATCGACTCAACATCCATCACGACAGACGCGGGTGTTAATACAGTGAGCGTGACGGCGTCAAGATGGTGGTCTGCTCTTTTTTCCAGCAGGGTCGCTGCAAGTTTGGTGGTAAGTGCCTTAGAGCCCTATGTACACTGCCTAAGGCGACGGTCGCTGATGTCTAGTCAGACCGCTGCAAGTATGAACACCCAGGTCGAGCCACAGCCGGCGCATCAGGCAACCGCTTCGGCGCACTGTCCGGTGGAGGATTCGGAGGTAAGCCGTTTTCCTGTGTTTAAGGTGCATCGACAGGCAATCACGGAGGGGTTGGTGCAAGTCTGTGGTGAAAATGTTTGTCCTGTTTTGCGACGGGCAGTCTAAATCCCACCTGCTGTAGTTCATTTACTACACTTGCAAAATCACCCTCCCTGCTCGTGCATCTACTCAAACTGGAGCTCATGGTTTTCTGCCTTTCCACTTAAGCCTTGAAAGACTTGATGCCAATATGTTACTGTCTGCCTGGGCCTCATCTAACCAGCGTCTTCATTTAGGCCAGCCAACAGGGCCGACCCAAACACCCTCGGAGTGAGTATTCCCTGTTATGAAACGACGTGTGTTAATGTACTGATATAAAGACATAGCTACGGTGTCACAGCCAACGATATCAAGCTCGACCTCACGCCCAACAAGGGTCGACCAGAATGGGTCTTCTCCTCATACGCTCCAACTCGCAACGTACCTCGTCAGCTGTTCGGGGGTCCTCAGCGAGAGCAGAGTATGGAGGAGATGCGTCTCCGCCACTACGAACTGGCAGCCGCGGGAAACACGAACCAGGCTGTTCAGGAGGCACAGACCTTGTGGCAAGAGGCTGTGAATCAGATGGACTCCGCCTTGAACGACCTTGACGGTGCTGTCAAGTATATAATTGACGGTGGCAATGAACACCCCAACCGCAATGATATCACAGCAGGAGTCCAAGGCCCTACTGGAAACCAGGCAACACCATTCGGGCAGCCCGCCGGTCCAGCTACTGGCGCTTTCGGGACCGCCAACGCCCCTGCTACGGGATGGGGAAAGCCCGCGGGCTTCGGACAGCCTTCGGCCTTTGGTCAACCATCTACACTTGGACAACAGGGGTCTGCGTTTGGACAGCCGTCAACTGTCGGGCAGCCTTCAGCGTTTGGTCAGCCCTCCGCCATGGGACAGCCATCGGGCTTCGGGCAGCCATCTACCTTGGGTCAGGGTGCCGCCTTTGGCCAGCCTGCAGCTCTCGGTGCTGGACCAACTGCATTTGGGAAGCCAGCATTCGGTCAGTCAGGATTTGCGCAAGCTGGAAGTACCCAGTCTGCATTCGGTCAACCTGCCTTTGGTCAGCCCGCTGCTCCAGCAGCCGGTGCCTTCGGTGCGCCCTCGGGTGCATCTCCATTCACACAGGTTCAGGCCCAGCCTGCTACGGGCTTCGGCGCACCCTCTGGACCGTCGCCATTCGGACAACCATCTACTCAGCAGCAGCCTGCAGCAGCCGGCGGCTTTGGTCAACCAGCTGCGCCGTTCGGACAGCCTGCCCAGACCGCATCACCGTTTGGCCAAGTCCCGCAGCAGCCACAGCAGCAAGCACCAGCGGCCGCTCCATTCGGACAACCATCTGCGGCAGCCAATCCCTTCGGAGTCCCCTCTACACAGCAACAGCCCGCCCCCTCGCCATTTGGTCAGCCTGCCGCTCCGCAGGGTGTACCTGTCCAGATGGCTAATGCTGGACCTCGCGCGTTCATCAAAATCGATGATCCCAATGAACTGAACCCTCTTCCGCAACTGCAGGGTGAAACTCGACGGGACCCCAACACCAAGCGTATCACCATGTGGAAGGGTCGTCCGGTGAACTACGTCAACGATGCCCCCTGCTACCTTCACCCCCAAGACAACAAGACCTGGGTCCGTATCAATTTCCCGGATGGCCCCCCAGACGACGCCAGCTTGCGTGACTCCCAGGGCAAGCCGGAGGATTACACGCCTGAGATCGAGGAAATGTACAAGTTCTTCCTTGAAAACGGATACTTCAAGGATGGCGTCATCCCATCCGTTCCCCCAAGGAAGGACTTTATCAGTTATGACTTCTAGCCGTTCTTCGGGTGGGGGGAGGTTGCTTAGCAGTTCAATCAGGCATTGCGCGGTTGGATCTTTCGTTTTGTTTTCTTTTCTCATGTCTTTTTCTTGAAAGCTGGAAGACATGTCTCCAGTGAATCGAATACACTCAGGGCGTTTTCGGAGTCGGGCGAGCTGCAAAGAGCACAGCAAAGTTCTCTGCTATTTAGCTATACCATGACAATGCAAATTACGACGGCTAGTAGCCACTACAAAATGGTCCAGGATGTTTATTTTCTCAAGATGTTTCCATTTTTTTGTCTTTCAGGTTGTAGCGGGTATCTACCACAATACTCCAATATCGGCTTGTAGTAAATGACCAATCGCTTTTCTGCGCCGGCAATTCGCTCGGTGCTATAAACAATCGATCCCGAGACCCTCCCTGATTCCATTGCGGAACTAGTGCATTTAAGCAGCAATGGTGACCTCAACCTCAACACCGGCCTCGATGTTGATGATGATCTGCTTGACGGTCTCGGTGGGGGCGAGGAGGCTATAGAAAGAAGCAGAACTATTAGTCACGCTATGCTGCAGGTGATAAGTTGTACATGTCGGGGTTCAATGCCCCGCCATGTCCATATCGAAATATCCGGAATGACTTACTCGATGAGACGCTTGTGGATGCGCATCTCGTACTTGTCCCAGGTCTTGGAACCCTCACCGTTGGGGGTCTTACGGGTGGAGATGTTCAGGGTCTTGGTGGGCAGACGGACGGGGCCCTTGACCTGCAGGGACTTGGAGCGAGCACGGTCGATAAGCTCCTGGCAGACCTTCTCGAGGGAGGCGACCTTGCGGGAGGTGAGGGTGATGCGGATCTTGTGGACCTTCTGCAGTGGGCATTAGCAATCTGGCAAATTGGCGATTCGTGTGTAATTGGCGACAGCAACATCCTCGCGCGTTGCAATGCGCCGGCGACGAAGTGTGTGCTTGGCGACATGGCGAGTGTTTATTGTTGGGTGCAACGTACAGGGCCCTCGCCGAACTCCTTCTCAGGCTTCTGGTAAGACATCTTGAGTTGATTGATGGTGTTAGGACGGAATGCCGGTCAAGACCTGAACTGCTGGGTTCGGTAAGGTGATGATGGCCGATGGAGATTGTGTGTGGAGCGAAGCGAAAAGATTCAGTGCGGGAAATCTTGGCGCTTCGGTTATCGCACGCTAAGCCGTTTGTGGTAAAGAAAGATGACTCAGCAAGGGGCTGAGTCAGCGCCCGTTCGGGGACCAAATGCAGTAACCAGTAAGGTTGGCTCACAAGAGTGAGCCTCGTGTGTGTGATGCGTGTTGTGTTCTCTTCTTGATCTTGATAATTTTCAAATTCTCGATCTTTTCCTTTTCACTCCAATCCTTCACTCGAACCTCATCTGACTTTTTCCGATATCCCACGTGTCAATGGCGGAGTTCCCGCCTCTGGCTCCAGTGCCCTCCCCCGCAGTGCGGAGGACCATTCCATCTAACGACTGGGATGCCTGCCTAGATGCATGGATGACGTTGCTCGGGATTCGACTTAATGTTCCCGATCAAAAATTCAAAGATGTGGCCACCGAAGACCTCTCGGTGGTTTCATTCCTGGACTCATTTTATCAACATGCTGCCGCTAGAGACTCTGGTCGACCATCCGAACCTAAGGCTCGACAATTACGGAAGCTTTGTTTTCTCACGACAAGACGATATCTACTGGGCCTGTCAAATCCACCCGAAGGATTATTGAGCTGGCAGCTCCTGAGCAATCTATGTTGCTGCTATCCTTCCAGCACAGCATTGAAGACGTCATTATCGGCTGCTTGGGACTTGCATCATGAAAAGATATCTTCTAGTATAGAGAAGGCAAAGTCACTCGTGATCAAGCAACTATCCATGGCAGGGAAAACAGCAGCTCTGGGTGTTCTCTCAGACATTCGACGCTTGACAATTCTGGCATCGGTCTTGCCGAACTGCGGCCAGGTTCTCATGGCCGGGTCGGATTACCTCGATAGTTTATATGAAGCCTATCAAGCAAAGGACACCCGAGAAGAGCTACGCAAGATATTGGTCGCCAATATCTATGTCGGGCTGGTATCCCTTCTCAAGGAGACAACCATCAACTTGTCTTTGTTGCTGGACCAACTATTCAGTCTCAAGGCCAGTGCGGGAGTAGGCACTCCCGGAATGAAGAATGAGGCAACTCTGCTATCCGACCTTGTGTGTAGCACAGACCTGCTACAACGATTGGAGAACCACCTCATAATCCACCCGCAAAAACGAGGCCAGGACCTGCTCGCCAGCCTTCGTGTATATCAAATGGAAACAAGCCCGTTCCACCACCGGTATCAAAGGCGGAAAAGGGTGGACAAGGGCAAAGGACCATCAACGGGCCCTGTCGTCCCCGATGAGCTCCATGCACACAAGATGTCACTTGTATCACAGGTTCAGGATCTTTTCCCGGACCTGGGGTCTGCTTTTGTCGTGAGGCTACTGGACACCTATGGCGACAATCCAGAGGCAGTTATTGCGCATCTCTTGGATGATTCACTCCCACCAGAACTTCAGTCCCTGGATCGAACTGAACAACTTCCTCCTGCAGCCGAACCCAGTCACATCCACCTGGAGCCCCGATCAACACCGCCCTTCATCCCCTCGCCGCGCACAGCGCCAGTCCCGTCCCGCAGGAATGTCTTCGACGACGATGTCGACATTGCAGAGCTCAGTCTCTCAGGAGATGCGGAAGGAAAACTCCGATTTGGCCGTGCCAATCCTGAACTCACCGCAGACGAAGTCCTCGCGGACCGCAGCAAGCACGCCATCAACAAGGCAGCAATCCTCTCAGCACTTGCAACCTTTGACTCCGACGACGACGAAAGAGACGATACCTACGATGTCGCAGATGTGGGCGGCACTGTTGACAGCGCCACAACAGGCACAGACGCCGAGGCGGATGCAATCGCACGAACTCAGCGCGCAGCAGCCGAGCAGATTGATCTAAACCTCCTCCGCGCCTACAAGTCCAATCCAGCTATATTTTCACGGGATTCTACAACCCGTCGCTCGCAGCCCCGCACCTTACTCAAACAGGAAACCAACATGACCGACGAAGCTATCGAAGGCTGGGCAGTCATGTTACTCCGGGATCCTAAGCGACTCTCGAGACTCGAGAACAAGCTTGCTGATGATCTCAGTGGAGTGGGTGGTGGTGCCTTGAACCAACCGGAACTGGCTCCAACATCGTATCGGAAACCTCATCCTACCGAGGAGGATTCTGACGAGGACGGTGGGTCCTCTGGCTACGCTCGGGGCCGTGGAGGAAGAGGCAGCGGTGGTCGTGGTGGAGGCAGAGGACGAGGGAGAGGTGGTCGTCCGCCTCAATCTGGCGAGCAGGGACAACAGAATAGTGCTGTGGCACATCAACGGAAGGAACAGAATAAGGCTAGTCGGGCGAACCATAACCGCCGCCAACAGCGAGCTAAGAAGATTGCTCGTGGAGGAGGTTTGCCAGGCTGATGATTTTCGAGCTGGAGACGCATCTTTAGCAATTGAGGCGTTTTTGCATAGAATCATGATGAGATATCTTTCTATCTACTATTTTTGCATACCCATGATAGAGGCATGGGAATACGAACATGTACAGTCGAGAAGCCATTGCTAGACATAAAAAAGACGTTTAATTCATTGTCATCACGGGAGACACCAAACACCTAGAAGATCTAAAACGTGAAGAAGAGGTGGTTCATCATATGCAGCTTGTGCAAGAATACAAGTGGAAAATTTCAGTGGTGATGCGAGAAAACACCCTCTTTGGCGATTGACTTGCGGCACTCCTCGAGAATACGGAGCTGCTTTGCCACATCACCGAGCCGGCCGATGACCTGCTTGTTGCCATCGTAGAAAGTAAAGAGGGCATATGGAATACCAGTGTCGCGACAGAACTCAGTAACGTACTTCTGGGCCCGGCGGAGATTGTGACGGGGCATGCGGGGGTAGAGATGGTGGATGGCCTGGAACTGCAGACCACCATGGAAGAAGTCCAGCCAGGTAGGACAGTCGACATCCATGGTAGTACGCAACATCTTTTGGGCAAACGACTCGTGGATACCCAGGTCGGCCGTTGACATGGCAAAATGAGATAGAGTGATCTGGACGTGTAGCGGCGAGGAAACAATGTGGGATACCATGATGAATGTAAGACGACTGCTCCAGTCCGGGATGGTCTTGTATACCACGAGATAGCAGTACCAATACCAGAAGAATAGCTGACCACCATATTCCAACCAGACATGCCATCTAGCGGGACCCTTCTTTGGAGCTTGGCGTTTGAGTAGGTACTCCCAGCTCAGACGGTAGAGGTTGAACCGCGCCAGCGCCATGATAGGATAATAGGAGTAGTGCTGAATCTTGAGCATCACTTTGCAAAAAGCATCGAAGGTCATATTGCGGTCATAGTAGGTACTTTGAAGGCTGTCAAAGAACCGATGGGAAATCGCAAAGAAGGGCATGTGTTCAATATCCGGGTCGTGCTCGGGCTCGTTGGTCACAATGTGATGCACGTTATGGCTTCGCTTCCACCATCCCAAGCTCAATCCGCCGATGTAGTCGGCGATAATAATGCCGATGACGGTATCCACATGGAAGTTGTGTGTGATTCCCATATGGCCGGCATCATGGGCAGTAAACACAAGTTGGTGCCACAAGCAACCAAGCCAAAATCCAGACATTGCCCACCAGCCGAGGCGCAGGAAAAGGTAGGACAGAGAAGCGAAGAGGGTGTACCGACAGCATTCAATGAAATAGGACATGTAGTTGCAGTCGAATAATCCCTCGGCGAGCATACGCTCGTTCAGGTCACGATACTTGCGCTTGATGCTCTCCTGGATCGCCGTGTCCAGTGACGGGTATTTGGTAGTGTCGAACACAATCTCCTCTCGTGTTCGAGCATCCAGGAAATGCGGTCTCGGCGCGTCATCTTCATTTGGAGGGGTGGACGTGGCAGAACTGTCTGTGCAAGGTGAAGGATTCTTTCGACGGATTGTAGATTTTGAGTCAACCGCATCGAAGATTGGCGAGGGGGGTATAGAGCTTTCTGAGCTGGAATTGTCTCGAATAGACAGGTCCTCTTCTCCCGAGCAGGCGTGTTCGGAGTAAGGACGGAACTTGCCGCCTTGAATGGGAGGGAGGAAGTTGGACCAGGTGCCTTCGATTCGACCTATTTGGTAGGAGAGCATGATCTCGCGGGCCTCTTTTGAGTGGAGTCTAGAGTGAAGAATCATTCCATCGATTAGTGACTATAGGGACGAGGCTTTCCAGGGAGACACATACGCATTGATCTCATCTGTCGCATCCCTGCCCACCATATGCTTCATCGGCTTCTCACCACCAGGGTGAAATTTCATGTAGGCGTCTACTTTCAGAACGCGGCTTTCGAAGATAATGACATGCTTTCCCTCTGCGATTTGTCCCTCAATATACCGGCGACTCAGGACGGTGTCCTTCCGGGCCGGTCGGGAAGAGGTTTTGTCCATCGTTGGTGGTGGATGCGATCTGGAGCGGAGGAGTTGGAGATGGTCTCAAAGTCCGAAACGCTGGCAAGAATTCAAGGTAGCATGGCTCTGGACTGAAAATGCACAGGTAATCGCAGGACTCGCAAAGAACAGGAATATTAATCCAGAGAAGCCAAGTGGAAGAACAGCAGAAACGCAGCAGGGGCGGAGGAAGGTGGAGTCAACAAGCGGGGACTGATCGGCCGCGGTCGCCCGTGACTCGACAGTCAACAATCAGATTGCAACGTGCGCCGCCCGCCCATCACCCTCCAACTACAATACTACAGTACTTCTCCAACTCACAGATGGCATGATCAACATGGCTCAGGTAATCTTCATTTGGTCCCTTTCATACCGCTGAGATCTGACCTCGGATAGGAATCGCTTTCATCATTGGTTCAAACATGGCTTCAGTGGGACCAGGTAAATAGAGCACCATATCTTGTGTTTCAGGTTCTCGATTCTGGTTGCCTGATCTCACCGACTCGCCTCGTCTCGGATATAGGACCCCACGACTCGCGCGGAACTAGAAAAGCTGCGTGATGCTAATAACACCAAAGAGCTGGAGCTGCGCCTCCGCAGTCGTACGTTGATCCTGGTGGCTGTCTTAGAGCAAATCCCTTAACTATGTCTAGGAATTGAATTCGGCACCGCAGGCTTGCGGGGCCGTATGGCTGCGGGCTTCACCTACATGAACTGCTTGACGGTGATTCAAGCTTCGCAGGGACTTGCGAAGTATATTCAAAGCAAAGGCCCGGAGATCGCCTCCAAAGGTGTCATCATTGGACACGATGCGCGTCATTACTCTCACAAGTTTGCTCAACTTGCTGGCAATGCTTTCATTGCGCTGCAAATTCCTGTCAAATTTATCGACGAGTCAGCACCAACTCCCCTCGTTGCCTTTGGAGTGCACCATTTCAAGGCTGCTGCAGGTGTAGTAGTGACTGCAAGCCATGTACGCCTTGATGGACAACCCACTGCGTAGACTGTACAATGTTGCTAACGAAGACCTTGAAATTTCTGAATAGAACCCGCCTCAGGATAATGGTGAGAAGTGCACCTTGGACTGATCCAGGAACGAACTGCTGACCTTTCTTACAGGCTACAAAGTGTATGATCCTCGATGATCAGTCCGGAGAGATTTTAGAAGACTGACTCGAAACTTCAATTCTCAGTTACTCCAGCAATGGTGCCCAGATCAACCGGCCCGAGGATGGCGAGATCGCACAGTCAATCCTTGAAAACCTGGAACCCTGGCCAAATGCCTGGGAGGAAAGTCGACGCTCAGGGGAGTACTTTGAAGAAGAAGCTCTGCAAGGGATTCTCGTGCCTTTCCAACGTCGAGTCAAAGAATATGCGGTTAGTTACCTTATCAGATTCGAGTCTTTATTAAGAAATTGATACTGATTCTGGTGAACCAGACATCGACTGTGTCAAATATGTATCCGCCCAGGCCATTTGTCTATACTCCCATGCACGGCGTAGGAGCGATTCGAATTGGCTCTCTGCTCAAAGAAATGGGTATGCACGAAGACAAGGAGTATAACATTGTTCCCCAACAGGCGCAGCCAGATCCCAATTTTTCAACTGTGAAGTTTCCCAACCCCGAAGAGGCTGGTGCTCTGGATCTAGCAATCCAGGTCGCGGACCAGCAAAACAAGACTTTGATCTTCGCCAACGACCCAGATGCAGACCGATTTGCAGTGGCCGAGAAAGTCAAGTAAGGAACCCGGGATTTCTCTGCCTGTCCATGCCTGTCCAAATCGGCTGGAGACTGACTTTATGGCAGTGGTAAATGGTTCCTTCTCACGGGAAACCATGTCGGCGTTCTTTTCGCATCTCATCTTTTCGATACCATTGGCTCCGATGGAGATACATCGAAGATTACGGTTCTCACCACGACCGTGTCGAGTGGAATGCTTCAGAAGATGGCTGAATCCAAGGGAATTCAGTTCAAGGAAACCTTGACTGGCTTCAAGTGGATGGGGAATGTGGCTCAGGACCTTGAAAAGACCGGACAGACGGTACCATTTGCTTATGAGGAAGCACTGGGCTACATGTTCCCAGCCGTCAGCTACGACAAAGATGGCATCACCGCTCTTTCGGTCTTCTCTATGGCAGCTGCAAAGTGGAAGGCCCAGGGATTGACCGTGTTCGACAAGCTCCAACAACTGTTCAAAGAGTTCGGCCATCATGAGACTTTGAATAACTATTTCCGATCTCCCAGCCCCCAACTTACTTTGGAGCTGTTCCGTGGAATTAGAAGCGGCTCTTTCCTCCCTGACATGCAGCTTGGCAAATTCAAAATCCTGAGATGGAGGGACTTGACCGAAGGATATGACACTGCATCATCCGATCATAAACCTGATTTGCCCGAAGACCCCACCAGTCAGATGATTACGCTGTGGTTGGAAGGTGGAGTGCGCTTCACGTTCCGCGGCTCAGGTACCGAGCCGAAGGTTAAGTGTAAGATTCTCGATCCTCTTCTTCTCTCCCCTTGGTTAGTTTGGAAGGCTAACAATTGCCAGTTTATATCGAGTGCTGTGGCAATTCTCGAGAGGACGCCGTCAAGGCAGTCTGCGATGCCTTCTTTGCGATTTTGAGGGAATGGGTCCAGCAATACACCCCTTCCATGACGTACAATAATGAGCTTCCCACCTCGTCAGGGTCTGTTTTGCTGGTGGACAAGGAATCGCTGTCTGTTTGACAGGGTACACGAACTGGGCTTGTGACAAGGCAATGTCAATTAAACATGTTAAAAGGGTCCCATAGCTCCCATGATAGTTACAATGCTTCACACAAATCTTGAGTAACGTTTGACCATTACTTTAAAAGACGACCAGGCCCCGGGATGGATATGAGGCAGGTATCGATGCCCGAGTGTGACTCGCGTCTGCAGGTCTCCGTCAAAACCACTACTTTCTTGCTGTCATGGGCGAATGGGACGATTACCCCCGCGAGGGGAAAAGAACAAACTGCATTTTGTGTCGCATTTGAATTCAAGCGTGCCGATTTTTTTGAGCCTCATTCTACGGCCCTTTTTGGTCGAGAGTCTCTGCCGATCTACCTAAGGTATAAGAGTAGGCAATTCAGTCCATTTGACCACAATTCCACTCCACTACCTCAACACCTTTCGGCTGCCTAAGCCCATCTTACCCAAGTTTCGCCCGTACCCCCTTGAGAATTTCAATCATGTACTGTTCGATTCATTGCCGCGATGCCCGGAATGTCGATTCTTGTGATAAAAATTGCTGCCAAGTGCAACCAGCCCAGCATCAGCGCGAAGCCAAAGGGGAGACTCACTATTGTTGCCCACATCATTGCCCTGCATGCGGCTCTTGCTATCAAAAGTGGTATGTGTTCCCGAAATATATTTTGCGACCTATGTAAAAGAGATCCTTCCCAACAAATTTTGCGAATAGTGTGACACACGAAGCCCAGACGAAGGTTCGGCACGCAGATTCGTCAACTCCTCATCCCAACTGGAATCGCTCTTCCGAATATCTCTCATGCTGCTGCTATACCATGACAGCCGAATGCCTACGATGTGCTAGTCGATGCTGCCCTTATAATTCGTCACCAATACCAGGATGTAAACAGATGGAGTGCGACCATCTACATCTGCCATGTCAGTGCTGCCAGTCTCAGTTGTCTTGTCCATTACGGAAAAAAGAAGCCCACGTGGGATTTTGCGCATCTGAATGTCAAAATGAGCATGTCTCGAGACGTTCGTATGGCTGTCATCGTGATGCTTCATACCATGACCACGCCCGCGAAAGCCGAAAGTCTCATCTCTGCTGCTCATTTTGCTGCCCGTGCTTGAAGTTTCCGAGTAAATGCCGAGTGATTCATAACGGGAAGATTTATCTCCACAGATGTCCACATTGCGTCTGTTGCGAGTTCCACTAATGTGGACAGCACGGAAAGGGTGGCAAATGGGCACCCGAGCCTATAGCTGAGGCTTTTATGGGACATTGAGAAGAATTTCTAGTCTTCTCATTTTTCGAATTGAATTCTAATTTATGACGATAGTGTACCCATTCGTTTTCATTCAATGGGGCTCTGGGTCATCTCGGGGTGGCGTTGTATATCCCCGGATTGGGCGATGAAAATTTCTGCAGCTCCATAGTTCCACAATTTGCTATCCCTTCAACAAGCACATCCGAATTGGTGTAGTGGCTAACATCGTCGTCTCTCACACGACAGCCAGGGGTTCGATTCCCCTATTCGGAGATATTTCTTTTGTTTTTGTGTGTACGTGGTTGAATAGGACTACGACGAGGCTCTGCTTGCAAGGATTTAGCAGCTACTTTCTTTTTCTTCCTTTCCGATTTTTTTGAAAAATACTACCCACTTCGTTTTGTTCTATAAGGCACCCTTTTATGGTCATCAAAGTAAGCCGTGCGGAAAAGAAATGGGCGCTATCTAAGTGTTGCTGAAATAAGCCTCGATGCTAACATTTTTTTTTGCATCAGATTTTAACGAGTTTCGGTCATGCCCTTCCAATAGGCTACGTGAAGCCCGGCGAGCATGTAAGTCTAGAAAGTTTGCGATCGACCGACAGGGAAGTTCTCAAATTTGGAAGCTTCCGTAGGATGCCCGTAGCTCTGGGATTTGATGAAGTAAAGACTGTCGCATTAGCATTTTCATATGCCTGATAAGTCTTCCTCAAATGCACACTGAATATTAACCATCCATACCCCAAGCTAGCTGAATATTGAACGAAAAGTCCGATTGAATTAAAGCTGTACATCTTGTTTATCAAAATACATCTGGTTAGCGCTAGATTCCGAGCTTGACATGTTCTTAAAACCCGCACCCAACCTATGAGCCATCAATTACATCACGAATGCGCCTAACGTGGACTGCCAAGTTTTGCAACTTCCAAGATTGCATTTGCAAAAACATCGGGCCTTTCCAGTGGTATGGCTTCACCACAACCCTTCACAATGTGATGCACTCTCGGCCCTGCGAAATACTTCGCTGTAGTGCTCCCGTTCGTAGCCGGAAACACGACAGCTTGATCAGGATCCAGGGTGACAGATGGCACAGTGATAAGAGGCTGTGTATCCAGCTTGTTCGCTAGCTCTGCATAACTAGGATCACCAGGGGCATAAAGCAAGCGATTGCGATAGAAGTTGGTCGCAATATCCACATAGTCAGGGTTGTGGAAGGCAAGACTTGCAGCGTCTAATTGCGCTTCAGTGTAGGTCCAGTTTGGGCTATTTTTCGACCATAGTACTTCGGCCCAGCCTTTCGTGTCGCTAGCAAGCGAGCTGTACCCCGAGGGAGTGAGGAACACGTAGTAATACCATTTGACTGGGTACGAGCTCGCGGGGGCAACATTCCAGGCTGTTGCTCGATTTTGAATAAGGTAGGAGTTTGCCGCGACCATTCCTGAGCATCTCTCTGGCCACAGAGCCGCTGCAACGTTGACAACGACAGTTCCCCAGTCATAGCCGGCAAAGATAGCCTTTTGGACCTTAAGAACGTCCATTAAGTCGATGATGTCTTTGCCCAAGGCAGCTTGTTCTGCGCTGCGCAGTGTAGTCGTTGACAGGAATGTTGTATTACCGAATCCTCGAAGAGACGGGACGATAACGCGATATCCTTCTTTCTCGAGCTTTGGGACAACATCGACGTAGGTATCAATTGAATATGGGAATCCATGCGCAAGTATGGCGACGGGCGCCATGGTATTCTTAGGCGCCGAGTCATAGTACTCAATAGACAGCTTTGGCGTTTTCGCATAATAAACAGGACTCAGAGTAGGCAGAGATGAGCCCGGCCCTGTTGCCGTTGTAGATCTAGTTGCCGCGGTAGCTGTAAGGGAAAAAGCAAACAAGCTTAGGAGGGAAAACCCCCCAGGTGTGTAAACGGTTCGCATTGTGGAATGGGGTGGCTTGCTATACAATGAAACAGTGTCTGTCTAATATTCGCTCTCAGAACCTACGGCGAGCAGCCTGTATTTATATGTTCTCCTCTAGGGAATGTAGGAGAATAGATATTGCCTAAATTATCGGGCTACCTAGTTAGGTATCGTTATAGAACCCTCCCCGTTAGCCCGCACCAACGGGCACGCATCTAACTCCTAGCGCTTATTCTACAAATTGTGATGACGCGATAATACTGCAAACTGCCATGCAAGGCCTGCTGTTCATCTGACATCTCAATCTTTTAAACTTTGCCCCCCCCCAACTCAATCCCTGTCCAAGTTATGCTTACCAGGATCTGCAAATACCTAAGTGAGACTAGTCTATTACTGATAGCCGCGATCCGATGTGTACTTCTTACTTAGCCGCCTAGATTGAAAGGCTTAGCAGTTTTATAGCCTAGCTACATATTTGGGAAGAGTCAAACCACACAGCCCTATCCGACATCCCATCAGGGTTTTTGCCGCTAGGGGGAGGGGGCGAGGCTGCGAAGGCAGCAACGGGGTCAAAAGCGCAGCAGGGCCGCGCCCTCGCCCTGGGCGATGAGAGTCGTGTCCACCTCGCCTCGCTGATGGAGCAAGGTAAGTAAAAGCTCATAGACCTCATCATTGCCCCGATGCTGTAGTGCCAAAGGCTAACAATTTTGGGTCATGTTGAACACAGCAAGGACCGCGCAATCAAGCCCCTCATGGGCGCGAGCCCATACTCCAAAAGCCGCACCAACAAGGTGCCCCCAGCTGTCGCTGGTTCCTCCTCAGGCCCTGCCTTGTTGGCCCCTCCCTATCTCGTCGCTGCAAGTCAGCCGCTTCACAAACGTTGATAAGAAGGGAAAGAGGCGTGACTCTGGCGTCGCGTTTGAGGATCCTGAGGCCACCTGGTGAGGGGATGTGGTTTGTGGCGTTCCTCTGGGCTTTTTGGCCGTTTTTGCTTCTCGCCGAGAACCTCAGTGAGGCGAGATGAAGGAAGAAAACTAGGTGATATAAAGTCAGAGTGAGAGATGGAGGCTTTATTCTTTCTGTCCTCTTGTTTCTGTTCTGACTTATATATTTGCTTGTTTTACTCTTCTTCCGGTTCTCAAGAGATGTCGAAAGAGATGCAGGGTTATTCGAAAGCCTACTGAATTTCCTATCTCAGGTGTATCGATCAAAATCTAGAGGGTATAAAAAACGGGCGGTATTAGAAACGGCACTTGGCAGAAGTGGCGCTTATCGGCCACTGTAATCGGGGCCACGAGCTCTCATAATGTGAGATAGGACCATGAACTCTTAAGATTCTCCCGAGACAAAGCTATTCCTAAGAAGCTAAAAGAGGATGATATCACGTGAGGGTCACGAGCAGCCACTCATACGGGCCAGACCTTTGAACTACTATAACTAATGATACCTCAAGTAGAAGACAGTAATACCATTACTACGCTAAACCAGACTGAGGGGTGTGTCGTCGATGAGCAATCGTGTATCGTCGTTTTAGCAATTCACCACCGCAGGTAGACCCCACCCGCCCAAACTGACCTTTCAATGTAATTGGCGATGTCTTAGCCAAGGCCCGAACTCAGCCTTGGCGCAACTGAAGAGTTCCCCTGAATGAGTACTGTACGGGGACTTCAGCGACCGCCGCATGTAAGAGAAGAAAAAAACCGTCAATCCTCATGTGCGCCCATGTCCAATTGTACCAAGTTGAATAGTGACAGGGAAACTAGCGGTGGCAGGCCGAAGTATGGGATAATCTTGCCTGCACGCTTATTCTCCGCTGCCCACCAGCTTGTAGGCTTATGTTTAGTTAGAAGCGTTGGCGGTAGCCGAACGAATGAGAGCGCTCGCGGCATTGACCCTCCTTCCAGCACATGTGCCTAGTCCTGGACAACCTCGTGGGCCGTGGAGTTGGTTCTTTTGTTCCTTCTCGTGTACCTCGTAAAACTTCTCTTAGTGCAGTCATGGTTGGGGTGCCCCGCAGCAAAGGTTGTCGTACATGCCTGCAACGACGAGTCAAGGTAAGAAGTTTCCGTTTTTCTTTTGAGCCTCCGATCCTGGGTTTTCCTTTTCGCTGAATCTGCCTTAGTGTGACGAGAATTTCCCCACGTGTAAACGCTGTGCCGGACGTGGCCTCCACTGCCCGGGGTACAATAGGCCGCGCAAGTTCTACCATTTCCTTGGGCCTTCTGGTGAACAGGTCACCACTTCTGGATTGCCTCAATATATCATAGACGACTCTGTGTCCCTGAAGCTCAATCGCACGGCTGGGGCGATCCAGCAAAAGGAAGCCTTTGGCCTCTTCGTCGACACCACTTTCCCAGGCTTGTACTACGCATGGAGTTCCCGCGTCGACGTGAACTTCATAGAATTTGTTCGCCAGCAAGATGATTCATCATTCGGCGCCTTGATGCTAGGTGCTCGGATCTTGGGCACACTCCACTTGGGTCGCTTATATAAAGACGATGACAAAATTGCTTCTTGCCGCTCGATGTATAGCCGTGGCCTACAATGTCTAGCCGACTTGATCAGGAACCCTCAAACGGTCAAATCTGATCACACCCTGGGTGCTGCAGTGCTGCTAGCGATCTATGAGATGCTGGATGGGACCGGCCAGAATTCCTGGCTCACACATTCGCGCGGTATCACTGCTTTGTTCCGGCATCGAGGGGCCAGAGCCCATAGCCACGGAGTTGGACAAATGCTACTTATCGCGTTCCGTTCTTTCATCGTCGCCGATGCTCTGATTCGCAACGAGCCTTGCTTTTTGGCGGAACCAGAATGGAGGTCTATCATAAAGGTCGCAGTCCGACAAGAGGATCTTCTCGGCAAAGGAAGTAAAATAGGCGATTTGATCGAATATTCCTTCCATGAGATAACCATCATCCCCGGCTTGGTGGCACGGACACGTTCGTTTTCCAATAAGCTAACTCATGGCAACCCAGTACGAAGACAAAAGCTTATGAGGGAGCTGATGCAAAGTCGAGAGAGGCTCACAAATCTGCATAGTCAATTAGTGACCCTCTCTTCCAATGATCTCCGCCTTGAGGATAGGCCAGGTGTCTACGGGCCAATCCCCGTTCATGTGGCCAATCTATTGGCACATTTTTCGCTGCAGGGGATAGGGTTAGCCACTGCCCTTCTCGGTAGACTTATACTCTCAATAGACTCAGATCAACTACGATTGACTGGGTCAAAGAGTGTCCTATGCATCGAGTCCAACAAAGAATACCAGAATACCGCAGTATCTAGTGCTTCAGACGTGATTCCAAGGTTGGCTGGAGGCTCCATGGGACAAATAAATGAATCACCGGATCATTTTGCTTTGTCCATGGGAATGATGATCCTTGATGGAGGTTCGAAAGACCAACCTTCTTGACCGCTCCCTTGGTGACTTTAATTGCATCCCCTTTGTCTATGCATATTCTGAAGGGCAGACCTGCTGCACACTTCCGAAGTGGATATGTCCCGAATCCACCTATTTTAGGCTGCGCGCAATCATTGTCTGAAAATTTGCAGTGGGCCAGGTCGAGCTACCACTAGACATTCCAGGTCAGCCTTGCCGTCAACGAGGCCGTTCCACGGTTTTAGCCAGGCCGAGGTGAACCAATGACTCTGCGTCTAAGCCCAGATGAGAGAGGCTCAGTGCGGTGGTCGCGCGACAGAGGGTGATTCTCACCCTCTCACCCAGCGTCTCACCCCGGCTATTGTGCTCTCGCCCTGCTCACCCAAGTTGCGCGACGCTAAAGCAGCGCTCTCAGGCCACGCTCAGTTCTATACTACTTTATCTCTTGGTCATAATACATACGACCATAGGGTGTGGAGAACAGGGCTTCCCGTCCGCTCAGCCGTACTTAAGCCACACGCCGGCCAGTTAGTAGTATGGTGGGTGACCACATGCGAATCCTGGCTGTTGTATGTTTTGATTTTTTATTTCATCTTGCTCGATGATATTTCCTGAGGTATTTTCAAGCAATGAATTCAATTATTTCCGTCAAAACTATCCATCATGTTGAATGACAATAACCTACTTTTCCCCACAAGGGATCTAGAATAAAAAAACACAGAAAACTTCCCTTGACACTAATGTACAGTCAATCAAGCAACCAAAATGTTGCTTTTTACACGAGCTTCCATCTAAGACTTGGCTGTGTGCGATGATAACTTGATTCAAACAAGTGATGACCCCTTAAACTGGGACTTCCTGCGTGGAGCAGTGAATACCTCCACCCAAAAATGGCAGCTGATCCAGGCGCACAGTCTTCACCCGACGATCGTTGTACAAGCCACGAATGAGGTCCAAGGCCGCAGCGTCGGCCTTCTTGTCTCCAAACTGGGGGAAAATGACACCACCATTCACGAGCAGCCAGTTGACATAACTCAATGAAGGATAATCCTCGTCTCCGCTTTCGATGTCTTTCAGAGTGCGTCGATCAAGTCCCAGCGAGTACAGATCGGCCTCGACCATTTCGACAACCTCGAGACGTCGGCCATGAGCGTCCGTCGCGTTTTGAAGAATAGCACGGGCGTCCAGGAACACCTTGGAAAATTTGCTGTCATCGAGAGTGTTCGGCTTGCTCATGACGACCTTTCCTGGTGCGATGAATCGCGCAAGACCATCAACATGTCCATCCGTGACATCACCATTCCTGATACCTGGAAGCCAGATGATCTTCGCGACACCAAGAGTTCGCTGCAACTCAGCCTCAATTTGCTGCTTGCTCTTTCCTGGATTGCGATTCTCGTTGATAATTGAGCTGTCGGTGATCAGCAGAGTACCTTCGCCATCATCCTCAAGCGAGCCACCCTCCGTCACCAGCCAGGTAGAAATGCGAGTGAGGTTCATGTTGTCGCAGATCTGGGATGCAAGGGATACGGAGGCATTGACAGGGTACTTGTTACCCCAGCCATTGAAGTTGTAATCCACTCCAACAAGATGACACCCATCGAAAACAAAAGTCGGTGCCATGTCACGCATCCAGAGATCAAGCTTAGGGTAGTCATGCACAGCTTGGATGAAGATATCGTCTGGATCATGTTTGAACCGCTTCTTTGCCTCATCGAGGCGGTCCGGGGTGACCAAGAGGGTGACTTGCTCGAATTCAGCGACTGCCTCAGCAATGGCCGAAATATCACGAGTGGCAGCCGCCAGATCACGACTTCCGCCCTTGTCCGCGTAGGCGTCGTTCTCGATCGATGGCCAGGCCATGATGATCTCGTCATGGCGATCCCATTCCGCGGGGCGATGCATTGCGGATGCGAAAAAAGCCTGAAGCTGAAGGATGGCAACGAAGAGAAGTTTCGAGCCCATAGAAGCGGTTGCGGACTTTTTTTTTCTTTGGAGAATGCGATGAGAGCAAGCCTGATCTTTTGCGATGGCTTTATATCTCAAGGTCTCCGCGGGCTGTTATAGATTCATGTTGTTGCCTATGGCAAATCAGCGCAAATTTGTCCGCAATTCTCTTGGCAATATGATATATTAGTTTAGCGAGAGATGAAGAATAGTCGAGAAGAGGTGGATGTAACGCCACAGCTCCTGCCAAACCCTATTTCAGCTGCAAATTTAGCGCCTCCTCTTTACAAGTTCTCCATATTAGTCGTCTGTGGCTGAAATTGGTAGGAATCGTCAGGAACATGGTTTCATGGCGGCGGAAGGACATCGGGATAGGCAGCATATCCCGCCTCGGATTAGGATGTCAGCCACACAGTTGGTCAACCTAATTTGCTATGCTAACATGTTACCTAGATGCTTCAAGATGCTAGATGGCAGTTACTTTGGATAGAGCCTATACACTAATCTTGAAGTAACTACATTGAAGGGTCTCGATAGGGCTTTCGTAGGCCTTATGACCTCATTGTTTTTTTCCTTTCTGAACGTACGACGGCTCAGGCAATGCGTGTAACCCCAATGATGATCTTGCATACAAAGACAGTATCCATTGAGTTGACGGGCGGTCTTGACTTGGGGACCGCGGTTCACAACTTCACATGGATTGAAATGTGGGATAGCTCAACGCACCCCACAGCCAAGCCAGCCTCATGTCAGACCCTTAGTGGATCAACCTTCGGCTTTTCACTCTCTAAAGATTAGGCTCTCACATTTCACTTTCATCAAACCAGCACTGATCTACCAATTATGGGAACTAGCCACATACAAGCCACACTTCGATCGATTCTAGGCGTCATTGGTGGGGAAACGCTTAGTCGCGGCCAGAGGCCCTACAAGTCTTGGCATTTGATTGAATGGAGAGATTGACGACCCTGAACCACGGTGTTACGAGTAATCTCGGAGATGAGCGATGGTCGTTGTTCTAACCGCAAATAAGATAATTCAATATCAAAGCTAAGCTGATCAGAGTGACAGTTTGAATTGACTCCTGGTAAATTGAATTCGCATTCCTAGTCGATTGATTCGAGACTAAAATAAAAGTGGTGTTGCCAATTTCGATAGACACCACGACTCAACTTCCTAATTTACATATCGGCGAGGATGGAATTGAGATTAGAAGACCGCATGTTTGTTGACTCGCGAGTAATATCTCCGATCCTAGGATCTAGGTTGGCTTCCTGCGCGAGCGGGGTGCGTCACTTGCAACAGGCAACAATGAAACTCGAACCGCCGAGGCCATCTCGTGAACAAGAAGTGGTTCCAGACTCGGCAAAGATATACAAGGCTATTTAGACGAGCATTAGCTTTGGGTGTAACCAGTTAGTAATTTCGGTTAGTCGAATTTGGTTAAATCAAGTCTTGAAAAGGAGGGTACTAAGAATCAGGAACTTGCTGACACTCGGCGAAGTAATCTCCGCAGAGTCTGTGAAACCTGTGTGCCACTTCCAAGCTTATTCGAGGGCAAAATAGTATTTGCAGGCCGTAAAAGTTGACTTAGTGAAGGCTAGGTCCGGGATCCAAGAAAAGAAGATCAAGGTATGTGGGTGGGTTCTATTAGCTGTCTGTGGCTGTGGACCCTTTCTTACTTGAAAGAAACTGCTGAGAGTCAATTGGTTCATCCTTAGTTCTTATCAGCAGAGCCATTGTTGAGTGAAAGATAGGATGGACGATGTACCTCTGTTTGGTAATTAAGGTAGTTTGTTTGGCAGCAAGCAGAAGACAATGTCAGACCAAATGAGATAAGGTGTACACAGTACGCATCATACTAAGTTCAGATTTCTTTGCAAACTGCCTCACTCCTTCAACAGATGGGCTGTAGTAGATTATCAAGTCACCTCAACAAATATGCACTTTGACGATAGTGAAGCTGACAGGTATGAGGTGACGCTGACTATGAGGCCGCCTTGTGCATAGTGTTCTTCTTTTCTTTTTTATTGACGAACTCTAGTTGTTTGACACAAGGCTCATAAATACCTTGCTGTAGCCCTACTAAGAATGAAAAAAACTCTAGTCATACGAGTGTAGTAAACAAGTCCAGTTGTGGGGGCCAAAAGCTTGGAATTCGGTGATTGGCGGGTGCGTAAAAGGTGTGTGACCCGACTACACTCCGTGTTTGCTAGGCAGCCGATTTTGTGCAGACCAGGTCCAACGCATAATTACATTGATTTTGAACCACTATTTTGTCAATGAGGCCTATATGAATCAATGGCGCATGTCACAGAGCAACCAGCCAGGAGACGTCGAGCCAGTGCCCCCAAAAAACGAACTGGATGTGGCACTTGCAAGTACGTATTTCCCCTTCAACTTCTCTCTGACATAGACCAACCCCCGGTAATAGGATTCGCCATAAGCGCTGTGACGAAGCGAAGCCTATCTGCAATACTTGCCACAAAACTGGGCGCATTTGCGATGGATACATGGACCCTTCAACCGGCAGGCAGTTCGGTGGCCATGCTGACCGAAATTCCCCCTTCCTCGGTATTGCTCCTCGCACACTCTTTGCCAACGAAGTCGAAGCTCAAGGCTTCCGGTTTTTCGAAACTGCAACCGAGATCCAACTTGCAGCCGCGCTTCAGAATCACGGCTGGACTCCGCCCCTTCTCCAACTTAGCCACCAAGACCCCGCCATCCGCTATGCCGTCATCGCTAATGGCATCATGAGTAGGCGTTATCAAGTAAGCGAGATTTCGGCCTCGACAGAACCACAAGCAAACAATTTATCTCAGGCTGCACTTCAGCAGTACTGCAAAGCCATTGCTTGTTTCCGCTCCCAACTCGGGTCAGGTCTTGATGGCAATCTGCTGCCATTGGAAACTGCACCGGCATGTTTCGTGCTTCTGATCATGTTCGAGTTCATGCAAGGAAACGCGTCTGGTCTGATAATACATTTGAAACATGCAAACAAATTAGCAACAACTTTCGGGAAGAGTCGACAAACACAGTCTCTTATCAATTTACTGGCGTTGGTAGAGACGGTCGCAGCATTGTGGCTCAACCTAGACTTGTCTCATGCCGACGCTTCACCATGCCTCCAAGAATTGAACAAATGTCCCAGACCTTCGTCATTGCCTCATGGTCAGATCTCACTCTATTATGATCTTTCCTGGATCAACGACGATGTTTTAAAATGGCGTCATGCCGTGGCATCCGCCCACGTGCATTCAACGAGGCATGTCGCTGACCCAAAGAGCTTCTATGACGTGTCGCAGCGAACCATCCAGTTCAAGCTCGACACTTGGCATGAAAGATGGGTTGCAAGGTCTTCAAATGAGGAAGATAGCGCACCACACTACTACGCTCTTCTCCGCGTGAACTATCTCGTCACCGTCCTCGTCGTGGATGCGGTTCATCAACGACATTTATCAGCGCAGAATATTCAGCACGAGTCTACTCATAGCCGTGAGCCACCGAAGGTAGATTATTTCAACGAGATTATCGAATCAGTTGCAGAAGTTCTAGAAGCGGGTCACTCTTTTAGTCGATACTACCCTTGCGCTGAGGAAGGACCGCTCGAAGCTGCAGGCCTGCTACCCTTGTTTTCTTTTCGGCACAGCTTTATTCAACCACTATTTTACGTTGCGCAACACGCTCCCCAGGTAAAACTACGCCAGAGAGCTATTAAACTTCTTATGGAAAGGCCATGGCGTGAAGGCGCATGGGATTCCTATATCATGGGCTCCATTGCAAAAAATTCATTGGGAGGCATGGCGGGCTTGCATTCAATGACATGAATAGGTCTAGCTTGGAAAATTTGGACAGAAATCGAATCCTCAGTCCTTAGCAGAGGCCGCAACATTTGGCTTCAATCCCATCTCGATATTCCCACTTTCCTTATTTTCATTACCCAAATGCGAAAGGTCAAGTTCCTGCTCCTGCTCCCGATCTCGCCTCTGCCGATCCAGTTTCTTCCTTGTAACAAAGCTCCAAAGATAGGCCCCATCAACAACTTCATGTCCACCATCCTTTCGAATCCACACATTCCCAAGAAACGTTGTCAACAAAACCGAAAGCCACATTAAAGGTATCATGGCAATGAAGGCCCACATAATACCGCGCTGGGGATCGAGACCGCCCGACCCGCTCTTGTTGGTGAAGACCGTCGACATTATAGTCAGTCCCACAAGACCTCCAAATGGAACAGCAAATGACACCAAACAGGATATCTGAGCCGTCATTGTAGGGAAGTAGGCAAGTCCATGCAGCGAGGCCGGGTTCATTCGTATTCCGACACCGTGGCCGACCAGTGCCATCATGCCATAGATTACACTAGTCTCGGCGGCATGGACAGCCCAGGCTAAGACGGTTATCCCGACTGATGAGGTGATACTGCCTAGGAGAAGGGCTGGGATTGTTTGCCGGGGCCAGACGTTAGATGAGAACATGGCCATGTAGGCGCCAGCTGTATCATCCACAATCAGTACATTTTTCTTCTCGCTGGCTTCAAGAATGAGGCATAACTCACCAGCTAGGCCGGGTAGAAAGAAGAGTAGAGATATTCCGGCATTACTCGAACTTCTCTTCTCTACAAGAGCAAAGTACAAGTCCATGAAATACATGACTGCAAACATGGAAACGCCAATGGAAAAATTGACGAGGAAGAGTAAGCCAATGTCCCGCTGTGACAATAGTTCCCATGGGACCATGGCTTTTTGTCTCGGCAAGGCACGCGCCATCGTAGATCCTGGTACCATGCTTCTCTCATATACAGCCCAAGCGATAGCAAGGATTCCACCAATGATAATCGGGGCTAGAACTGCTGCTGATTTCCAAGAGTAATTGCCACCAGCCCAAGTCAAGGCCAGAATCAGCAGCCCAAATCCCCAGAGGAAGAGCATCTGACCGCCATAATCTATCGTCAAGAGACGGGCGACAAAGCGACGAGGGCCAGTCGACATGTCACGGTCCTCGGGTTGCGGAAGTTGCTGTGGGCCCTGGAGTTCTTTTCGGAGGACAAATACAACCACGATCATCGCCACAACACCAATAGGCAGATTGATGGCAAAACACCATCGCCACGAGGTCGAAGTCAAGTAACCACCAATGACGGGTCCAACGCTGAACCCGATACCAGAGACGAGGGCGAATATAGTCCAGTTAAGCGCGTATTCTGAAAGCGAGACTCGGTCGGCCAGAATTGTGCGGATGGAGATATTGACTCCCGCTGCACCTATACCTTGCAAGGCACGTCCAAGAAGGAGAACGCTGAAAGTAGATGTGGGGGCGCCGGTGCAGATAGCCGAGCCAATTATCATGACAAAGATCGCAGCTTGAAGTGTATTGTGTCTGCCATATAGGTCGGTGAGTTGGGCCCAGAAAAATAAGAAGGCGGCGGAGGTCAGGTTGAAGGACGAAATAATCCAGTTGAGTTGGCTGAGTTGATCTGTGGGTGATGAGAAGGTCAGACTTTTGAATGTTTGATTTGCGACACATCAACCGAAAGATCACTTACCAAAGTCTTCTGCTATGTAAGGAAGCGCCGATGCAATAATTGTCGTGTCCAAAGATTGGAGACAAAATGGTGCGAAGAGGCCAAGAATGATTTTCCATCGGTAAACACGTCGTCGCTTCTTTTCGGCAGCTTCCTCTGGGGAGACAGTCTTCTTCTCGGTCGAGGTGTCATATGCAGTGGATTGAGTGACTGGATTTTCATCGGCATTATCCGTCACTGTCGGTTGTGCCTCGATCCTTTTCTTCTCATTGTGTTTCTTGATTTTCTTGTATATCAAAATCATGGTGCCAACGCCGAAGTACCTAATATAACAAGACACTGGTGCTTATGACGAACTCTTCACCTGCCAGATAATCGGACAAAATCTGACGGCTGACGGCTGCCCGCAGCTTTATAGCGTCCTGTCAGTCATGGAAATCCCACGCTGCAATACGAGATGCCCATAACAAGCATAGCCTCGAGCCTCACCCTAGCTATAGTGTGGGGCTTCCAGAACGGCTTCGTGAAATCTGACCCAAAGAAGGCTAGCGTGAGGGACAAACGGGGCGATGCAACTGGAAAACCCACCAAAAGCTTCTTCGCAGAGCTTGCCCGAATAGGTCAGCTGATGGTAGTTTTCTGCTATAGTATTGGCCAATACGACGGTGCGATCGTTAAGGCCGTTGAGACTGCTCAAATCCAGGGCAGTGCATACTGTGTTGCGGATAGACAACGGGGTTTGTGAAAATAGGGTCTTTGGCGGGTCTCGCAGAGGTATCCGAATTCGGAACAATTACCTGTCGTCTACCTCCTTGACAGAAATTTGATCATGTTTTTTAGGTAGGCAACAGCCAAGATAATGATATTTGAAACAAAATCCCTCCAACAATTTTATGGATCATTAAGGTTACTTACTATTCTTATTTGCAGTAGTGACGGTTTAGCGACTAAGGTTTTCATGCCCGGCAGGGTCTAAGACTTGCATTCTTCGTTTGAGCCGAACGACCACCATCTATGTACGGAATCCTGCGCCTTGGTATTGAAGATCTATAGCAGCATCATAGCATTAGCAAGATGGTGTGGTTAGTGTGTTTCCATGCAGAAACCTAAGCCCTGTACGTGGATTTGGCCATTTTCATTGTGTGAGTAAGGTGAGTACTATGTAGGTACCCAGCCATTCAGTCTAAATATATTTCCAGGTTGTCCAAGACAGTACACACCACAATCTCGTTTTTACCACCCCTAAAAGACATTTTTTATGATTTACCTATCAATTATTCAAGTTTCTACTCCTGGCTTAACAAAATAATCTCTAGCAGACCTAAATTACTACAAAATCGAAGATGAATGTTCAGATTCGACTGAGTCTGGTGCAGTGTCTGGCTTAAGTGGGTCTTGAGGCAACAAAAATCTCTGCAGCTCCATAATTCCATAACTTGCTGTTCCTTCAACAAGCACATCCGAATTGGTGTAGTGGCTAACATCGTCGTCTCTCACACGACAGCCAGGGGTTCGATTCCCCTATTCGGAGATATTTCTTTTGTATTTTTTTCTACATATTTTTTTTTGGCGAATCTCGTTGAGTACATAGAATAATAAAACACAATCCTGGAATTGAGATACAAAATTGATCCTGTCGCAGGCAAACATCGATTATAGATACCTTAGGCATCCATGACCGCAGAAACCTCTTTAGTCCACGCCTACGTCAGTCACAGAGTGCATACTGTGCGGAAGTTATGTTTGTAAATGTGCTCAAGAATGTCTATTTTTCTGAAAACAAGAGTAACAACAAAGAAGATGATTACATGAAATGCTACATGTAGTTTGCTAGCATAGCTAGACTAAAAATCCAAAAAGTAGTACATGGAGGGGGTTTGGAGGATATCGAATCACAACACTACAATCGCCAAATATAAGTCTAGAAGTGGATGGGCTTGGAGTAGGTAGCCATGGCAGCCTCCTTGAAAGCCTCAGAGAGGGTAGGGTGAGCGTGGCACGTCCGGGCAACGTCCTCGCTGGAGGCACCGTACTCGATGGCGAGGGTGGCCTCGGCGATCATCTCACCGGCACCGGGGCCGATGATGTGGACTCCGAGAATGCGGTCAGTCTCGGCATCAGCGATGAACTTGACAACACCCTCAGTGTCGAGGTTGGTCTTGGCGCGGGAGTTGGCGCTGAAGGGGAAGGTGCCGACGTTGTACTTGACACCGGAGGCCTTGATCTCGGCCTCGTTCTGGCCAACCCAGGCAACCTCGGGGTGGGTGTACATGACGCTGGGGATGGCGGCGTAGTTGACGTGGCCGTGGCCCTTCTTGATGTATTCGATAACAGCGACAGCCTCCTCCTCGGCCTTGTGGGCCAGCATGGGGCCGAAGGTAACGTCACCGACCACACGGATGTGGGGGACCTTGGTGCGGTACTCCTGGTCGATGACCAGACGGCCGCGGTCATCCTTGTCGATGCCAACGTTCTCGAGCCCCAGACCTTCAGTGTAAGGGCGACGGCCAATGGCGACCAGGACGACATCGGCGTCCAGGGTCTCCTCCTTGCCACCCTTAGCAGCCTCAACGCTCAGGGAGACGAGAGCACCGCTGTCATCACCCTTGACGACCTTGGTGCCGGTCTTGAACTTGATGCCCTGCTTGGCCAGGATCTTCTGAGCCTGCTTGGCGATCTCGGCGTCCATACCAGGACCGCCGATCTGGCCGAGGAACTCAACGACGGTGACCTCAGCACCGAGACGGGACCAAACGGAGGCCTAGAAATCGGAGAAAAATCAAAAGTCAGTGTTTACGTTCACCGAGTGATCCAGCAAAGTAATAGACGACATACCATCTCGAGACCAATGATACCACCACCAATGACAACCATCTTCTTGGGGACCTCCTGGAGGGCGAGAGCACCAGTGCTGGTGATGATGCGCTTCTCATCGATGTTCAGGCCAGGGAAGGGGGTGGCCTCGGAGCCGGTGGCAATCAGAATGTTCTTGCCGCGGATGGTCTGCTCACCACCGTCAAGCAGGTCGACCTTGACAGTGTTGGCATCAACGAAGGAACCGGCACCCTTGATGTAGTCGACGCCGTTCTTCTTGAGCAGGAACTCAACACCCTTGGTAAGACCCTCGACGGACTGGTCCTTGGCCTTGAGCATCTGGGCGAGGTTGAGCTTGACATCACCGACCTCGATACCGCGCTTCTTGGTATCGTGGAGAATCTGGTGGTAGAGGTGGGAGTTGTTGAGGAGGGACTTGGAGGGAATGCAGCCGACGTTCAAGCAGGTACCGCCGAGGGTTCCGCGCTTCTCGATACAGGCGGTCTAAATTAATGTGATTTAGCGGTTAGCCAACGACGTGTCCTAGCTTTGACTCTGTCGGAAGGGCTACCGGAGAAATTCCGGAGGCCTTTCATTAGGGGCAATTTTGTCCACGTACCTTCAGACCCTCCTGACCGGCCTTGATAGCGGCGACGTAACCAGCGACACCACCACCGATGATGACCAGATCGTGCTCAGCTGTTGTAAATCCGGCGAGGCCGGCAAAGTTAGCGATCGCCAATCCCCAGCAAGCGCAGATGAGCTGCTCCAGCAGTTCCACGACAGCCTCCCGGACAAGAACTCACCAGCATCAGAGGCGTAACCGCGTTTTGAGCGGCCAATGAAGACCATAGGAGGAGTGATGAAGGTCGAGGGGATAGCCTTCGGGCCGGCAGCGCGGAGCGCAGCCCGCGGCGTAGCCCGGGGCAGGACGGTGCGGAACATGGCGATTGAAAAACGTAGACCGAGAGAAGAAAATCGCAAGAGCCGTGTCAATCCTCCAAGATAAACGGCCTGGAGGGAGGGGTGAGGACGAAGGGAGAGTAGAGGATTGTCTTTAAGGTACGGGAAAGGTGAGAGACTGAGCTTTGCGGTATTTTGAGATTCGCCGTCCAGATGGCGGTTATGTAAGCCGCGCTCGGGTCGACTCGGTAAGGCGCTGCGTTTACCGGTTGGTGATGCCGATTCAACTTGGATTGTTGGGATTTCGATTGGGAGATAAGATTGAAGTAAGAATGGACCTAGACTAAAAATTAAATGTTCACCATGCAGATGGATTGCTATAATCTCAAGAACGTCCTCGCGGTATGAATTCTTTCTTTATAATAGAAGTCACCCAAAATTTGTTCGGGAAAATCCCCAAAGAACTTTTCCGCCCTCCACCCACCCGGCCAGACCTTCTCTTTTACTCCGGGGAAAGGAGTCTTTTTGGACTCCCGTCGCTATTTAGAGTTAGTTCGCCAGAGTTGATGCCCCAGACTGATTCCCCAATGCCCGCGGGTTCGAAATCGGCGGGTTCACGTTTACCGGGGGGCTCCGCGTAACCCCTCGCGGCTACACGCGGCCACACTGTTAAGGGTCACCCCTAGGCAGTTAAACCTGTACATGTCATAGTCCAGGAATGATATGTCAACCCCTAAAAGCTTATACTGAGGTTTATAATCAGCAAAGTTCCAGTCAGCGTGATTGTATCATGCCGATAGCCTTGCCGATTCTAGTATTCCTTGAGTTTGGATCGAAAGGCATGAACCCAGAATGAGTCCGGTCTTATTTTTATCACCTCGAACAATACCCTTTACGCCCGCTCATCGCTTTCCATTCTAATTGATGGATCATGGATATCCAAGATTAATGCGCCCTGCCACGTTTCAGCCCCTCCAACGCCCGCCTGTTGCTGGCAGAGTAGCGCCGATATCGTTTCGGCGGTAATTAGACGGAAGCCCATACTGAGGTGCAAGGGAATGACCAGTGTATTGCTAAGGTTAGATTGTTTTCTATCAAAGATCCTTATATGGATTGATCTCTAGAAAATCAAAGTACCATCAACTATTGCGACTTTGCTTCTTCCTTCCTACCTCCGATGAGCGGGAATCCTCCGATGCCGCCTCTTTTCATAGCATGTCTTAAGACAGCTAACTAATGACTGGCTTTACCAGACACACGGTCCGTTTCGCCCCCGTTGACCGAACCCGAAACCATAACCTGGTCCTTGACTCATTATTCGATTGACTGACAATGATGCCTTATCAAACAAGACCTTAGCAAGCTTTGATGGCTGTCAGCATTAGGGGGCCAAGTCCGTTCCCGTGTCTGTGGATCGGCGCTCCGTGTCGGTGCTCCGTGTCACCGATCATAACAGAAATCGCCAGCATAGTAAATACTATATAAGCAGTCCCTTCTCTCGTCTGGATAGTATTCATATTTCCATTGACAAGCAAGTCTCTATCGAACCAAGAATATAATAAATACCGCAATATTGAGATTTACGCCCAACATGTCTAACATCGCTGCATCATTCATCGAAGGAATGAAGGGCCGACGGTCCATCTATGCCCTCACCAATGAATCGACAATCTCAGATGACCGCATTGAAGAGATTATCTCCGAGGTTGTCAAACACACGCCCAGCCCTTTTAACAGCCAAACTGCGCGCCTGGTGGTTCTTTTGAAAGAGGAGCATGAGAAATTATGGGATCTCGCTCTCGAAATTGCTACTGCTACGGTGCCCCCGCAAGTCCTTGAGAACTTGTATAAGCCTCGAATTGCTGGCTTTCGTGCGGGATATGGAACAGTAAGTTAACAAAATTCTCATTGGGCTTGCGCGATTATGTGCTGACATGTTTGCATCAGGTAATGTTCTACGAGGACCCTGCTCCACTGAAGCCTCTTGAGGAGAAATGGCCCATGCTGATTGACAAGTTCCCCGAGTGTACGCCATCCTGACTTATGATTACTCTTGCATAGATCAAAGAACTGACATCTTAACATAGGGTCCAACCATTCGAGTGGAATGCATCAGTTTGCTCGTAAGTCATATATGCACTCTGCCGACATGGGATTGATGCTAATCTTGCTATTCAATAGTTTGGACATTGTTCCAAGCCGAGGGACTTGGATGCAATCTGCAGCATTATAGCCCAATGATCGACGCACGAGTCGCCGAGGAATGGAATCTGCCTGTTGAGTGGAGCCTCAAGGCCCAACTGGTTTTCGGCAAGCTGACGGGGCCTCCTCGTGAAAAGACCTTTGAGCCACTCGAGAATCGGATTTTCATTCACGGCAAATAGAGAAGGATGCAGGGACCAATGGAAAGAGCCAAGTTCATTTGGAAGGAAGCTATAGAGACGAGATTGATGTATGTATTCGATAGGACATAGTAGATACATAGCGCTTTGTGAATTCGATTATCTTATTGTACAGTGTTCAACTTTTAACTGAAGAGCTAAACTTTTTAACGAAGTCTCCTGCTTTCTCGGCACACTCTCGCGCCTCTTTCTTGAACCCCATGATCCACGCAATCATGAATAAATCATGCGGTGTCGTTTCAGACACGAAGAGATCCACCAAACCCTCATTCTGCGGCAATCCCTTAAAGACCTCGGCGAGTTCCTGATTCTCCTCGCATAGCACTTCCTTCCCTCCAGTCACCACCAGTATGGGCGATGGTAACACAAATGGATGCTTTATCGGAGCAACATGCTCCTCGACCGATTTGGTGATTTCCAGGTCACGTAAGACTAGAGTTGCACCCCAGGCTGGGAACGATGCAGGTACATACTCGGTCTTGTAGTTGGGACTGTTATTCCAAGCTTCCGAGTTTCGTGCTTCGGGGATATTGGTCCATGGCGAGAAGAGCCAGGTACATTTTGGCGCGGGGAGGAGAGATGACTTGTCAAATTGTGTTATGTAGCGCAGCAATCCCAGGGCAAGGTTAGCCCCGGCGCTATCACCGCTTAGGATAATCTGTGAGGCTGGGATGTGGAGGGTGTCGAGTAGGTAGAAATAGGCCGAGATGGCATCTTGGAGCTGAGCCGGGAAGCGTCCATTTGGTGTACCTGCGAGTCTGTATTGAAGACAGAGCACGTATTGACTCGGAGTATATGAGAGAAAATTCCTGGCGATGAAGTGGCAGGACCCTGTTCGGCCGTCTCCTGATATGTAGGACCCACCATGCAGGTGGAGAACGACATGCTGGTCTTCAGGGATCGTGAAATCCGGGGAAGGGCGCTTAGGATACCATGTAGCCCCAACAGCCTCCGGTTTGGTCTTTCCATCCAACGCAATGCCAGAGTACAACTCAGGTCCCGCAGGCTCGATGAGGATGAACCGCTTTCTTTCAAACCCCGGCTTGAGGGAGACGGACGGTGGCCTTTTCAAGGAGATGTACTTGTGTAAGCCGATCTTGAGAATTGTATTTGTCAGGGCTTGTCTATATGTCCATTTTGGGTATTGACGATTCTTCGACTGAAGATAGGCGACAGCCGCCCATGGAAGATGCAGAAAGGAAGTGTCTGATGGTGGAGAAGGCATGGAAAAGGAGTTGCCAAGAAGATCGAAGTAGCAGAAAGAGAGAATTAGGAGGACTATTGGTGGCAAGATGACCCCCACAAGCCACCAGTTCATTTCCTTTTGTGCCGGAGATTAGCTTTGATCTAACTTTACGATTTTAGGCAGCACTCATTGGGTAATCGTACCATCTTCTTGGATAGATCGGGGTAGATCGCCCACTAAAGTCGATCGCGGAATTCACCAGGCAATCTAAGAAGACATGGCATCGGATGTGCAAATTGAGATAGCAACTTGTTGTGTTCCATATCTGTCTAGATGGATGACATCATGATCCTTCCCCCGAAAGATGTGGGAGGTTATATTCACATCACGTGATACTGATACTGATCCTGATCACAAGCAACCTTTCAACCTACGAGACTAGCGAAAACAAGCTTTCATTTGTAGATGCTCGATCAAAAGAGTACGCAACTACGTCAAATGCCATTGTATTATAGATATGAGGCTTAAAGACAGACACAGAGCTACCGCAACGGGATACAGACTGGCGGATGACCAAATAACAGATATAAAAACTATGCAGTAGTTGAATTCTCTACTAAGTAGTATTGAATCGAAGATTTAGCTAGATTCTCTCGGCAAGCCCTTGGCGTGACTGTCGGCGAGCCGTATGCAGAATCATTTGACGGGAAACTTGGTCGGGCCGGTTGAACATGATTTCTCGTACGGAGGAGGTTGGATTTTTGGAAGAACAAACATCTGGCTTCGGTTAAATGCAGCTTTCGGGGGGTACCTATGGGAAGTACCATTCGGGGGTTAAAAGGCTGGAGATGTTCGGCGAACCTCCGATCCGGAGATGACCATATGTCCCACTCTTCGAGGTGAAGATCGCAACCATGTGATATCGACGACGAAAGCCTAGAACGAGAAGCAAAAGCGCCCTTAACCATGAGTTAGTCATTTCAGTCCTTCCAGGAAAGTCGATTCGCCATGTTTCACAAATTCGATCAACCCCGAACCGGGCGGCTTGCCGAGGGGTGGGAAGCATGACAGAACGAAAGTCTGGAGATTCTCCACGGGGACACTTTGTTCTCCGTGTTTTCTCGGGTGGAGGTGGTGGAGTCCGACCGTGAAGTGTTTATTGGTTCTGCGGCGGCTGGCTTGGAGGACCGAGTTCATCCCGGACGCCCTTCCCTTCCGGTTGGCGTTGAAAAGACCTGATTAGGCTAGCCGGTGGGGTTCAATGACGGCATTGCAGTAGAAGCAGACTTGTCTGTCCGGCTAATTCATATGCAGGGCGTTTCGAGGTTGGCGTTGGGGAGAAAGAAAGTGTTGAGAGATGAGATGGACTGTCGCGCCCTGGGCTGAGTGGGGGAATTGTGTAGATGTACTTATCCGGCCATGTCACACCAGTGCCACGCAGCAGCAAAGTCGAAAGGAATCTTCTACTCATAGACAATAATCAGTTGCATGAGAGCCAAGAACGGAAAGGAAACTTTGCATAATCCACTCTCGTATCGTCGAGAGTCCTGATACCACCCGGTTAAAAGGCCGGGGATCTCCTCTCCCTCTACCGACCAAACGCCGGGACTGTTTGAGTGGGGAAGTTGGAGAAAAACCGAGCCTAGCGACCACTCCAAGTCGCTTTGTCCCGCAATGTATGTAACCGCATCGGACCATTTGCGACTCCTTGCTGTTCGTGGGTTGACTCTTGGCCGATCCTCGCGGGGAAGTTTCCTTGGTGGTCCTGCACGTAAGTCGGAGTCGCGCCGTGGCGAGGAGTTGGAGACGAGCTCTGTTTAAATGGTGCGATGAACCCGCTAGGATGTTGCGCGACGTGCTGCTCTTTTCTTCTTTTTATTACCCCGCGGGGCTGGTATATCGTCTCAGTCTGAAGTCAAGTCTAGAGACCTAGAATCTGCCTTCTACCTTGACTGTTTCTACTTCGCTGGTAGATCGACTCCCACCCTCGCACAGGTTATGCACATTTCTCCTGCACTCCCTTTCCTACCGTCACAATGAGCGACAAAATCCCCTCGTGGAATATCGTCCACAAACTCGAGAAGCGCCAGCTTCTCATCGCAATCAACTGCGTTGCCGCCCTATCCATCCTCTTCTTCGGATATGACCAAGGCATGATGTCCGGCGTCAACAACGCCAAGGATTACATCGACCTGATGGGATTCGGATATACAAAAGAAGTAGACGGCGAGTTGACCCCAGTGGTAACCAATTCCCTACTCCAAGGCGGTATTGTCTCGGTGTATTATCTGGGGACGTTGTTCGGTGGACTGTTTGGTGGCTGGTTGGGTGATCGAATGGGGAGAATCAAGTCAATTGCCGCGGGAGCTGTTTGGGCTGTGATCGGTGCGAGTCTGCAGTGCTCGGCGCAGAATCATAATTGGATGATTTGTGGTAAGTAGACGAGAACAAATTCGAGACAGACAGAATGACATGAGATCTCAGAAGCTGATGATGATTGTAGCACGCTTCATCAATGGTATTGGTACTGGCATTTTGAATGCAATCGTGCCGGTCTGGGCCACTGAAACCGCCGAGCATACTTCGCGTGGACAGTTCATTGCGATTGAATTCACATTGAACATCTTTGGTGTTGTTCTGGCCTATTGGCTTGAGTTGTATGTCTCCCACATCAAAATTATTTCCTACAAGGAAAGGTCTAACATCTTTTTCGTCTTTCCAGCGGCCTCTCCTTCATCGACGGTGGCAAGTCCGCCTTCCGCTGGCGCTTCCCTATTGCCTTCCAGATCATCTTCCTACTAATTCTCTTCGTTGCTGTCTGGTTCTTCCCCGAATCTCCCCGCTGGCTAGTCAAGGTCGGCCGTGAGCAGGAAGCGCGGTATATCCTCCAGCGTCTTCGTGGTAGCAGTCCAGAGGACCGTGTCCGCGCCGAAGCCGAGTTTCAAGACATCCAGAGCATTGCCGAGATGGAGAAGACGGTTGTTCACGGCAACTCTTACTTGTCAATGCTGTTTGGTTGGAAGTCCGGTGATTTGCACATTGGTCGAAGAGTGCAGTTGGTCATCTGGCTGCAAATCATGCAGGAATGGGTTGGTATTGCCGGTGTGACTGTTTATGCGCCGACAATCTTTAGTATCGCTGGATTTGACTCGATGAAGAGTCAGTGGATCAGTGGATTGAATAATATTTTCTACATGGTACGTCTCCATGGTTCGTGATTTATCATGATTCCCAAACTAACTCTGGTCTTCTAGTTCGCAACGCTCATTTGTGTGTTCACTTTGGATCGCATTGGGCGACGCTGGACTTTGTACTGGGGCTCTGTCGTGCAGGGTATTGCAATGTTCCTGGCTGGCGGATTCTCTCGTCTTGCCATCAACGCCAAGGCCGATGGAAATATGGGCTCGGCCTCGTCGTACGGTGCGGCAGCTGCCTCGATGATTTTCATCTTTACCTCAACTTTTGGTGCTACCTGGCTGACCGTGCCGTGGCTGTACCCGGCCGAGATCTTCCCTCTGGCAGTGCGTGCCCGGGGTAATGCCTGGGGTGTAGTTGGCTGGAGTATCGGCAATGGATGGCTGGTAGGTCATTCTATCTGGAGTCTGCCTCATGAAAACTGTAACGATGCTAATACAAACATTCATAGACTCTTCTCTGCCCGGTCATGTTCGACTCCATCGGCGAAAAGACCCTCTACGTCTTCGCGGCCAGTAACGTCATCACCATCCCCATGGTGTGGGCTCTTTATCCCGAGAGTAACCAGCGCACCCTGGAAGACATGGACCTCCTCTTCGCAGCGAAGACTCCCTGGACCTGGGATGCGGAGAAGACCTTTGCTCGCCTTAAGGCTGAGAATCCTGGCATGATGGACATTACTAGTCGCAAGAATAGTGTCGTGGATCCCGAGACTGGAAAGGTGATTTCTGTGGATGCATTGACAGCAGCTAAGCTTGACAATGCTACTGCTGCTGAGCATGTGGATCACCCTTGATGGAGGAGGATAGGTCTGGTGAAGGTGTGGAGGATTGAAGTGCGTAAATTAGCTAGAGAGGCTGGGAGTTATTACGAGTTATGCCAGGAATGAAAGCAACGTCATACTGAAAGCATTGATGATCTATAGGATAATTTGATTCTAGAGGTTAGTTAATACGAGATTACAAATGAAGAGTCATACTAAACCTTAGATCCATTAGAACGGGGAACTCTGATTGGTCACATTGAGAACAACTTGCTTCGTTGCTCTGGCCGCGGCTTGAACATAAATTACTCTTCATCCTTGAGCTTTCTTCATTTCTACTTCATTCTCAAGCCGGCCAAAAGACATCTTCATCCAAAGTTCTGTCCCACTTTGTCAAGTAAGTTCCGTCGTGCCCGACGCGTCTCGACGCGTCGACCCCAAGATTCCATGACTCGTATCAGCGATAAGCTAACCACTCCAACTACACAGCCAACATCCCATCCAAAGCTTCAAAGTCAACGCCCAGCTTTAAAGTAATTGCCTACAAAATGACATCTCCAACCATCATCCCCATCATCCCTACAAACTCAACAACCACCCTCTCAAAACCCAAAAACACCCCCAAATCCAACAAAACTACAACAATCCCCCCTCCCCTCCAAAAATCCCTCCACCGCATCTCCCTCCACCCAACCCTAACCCCCTACCGCCGGCGCGTCTACCGCGTCCTCCTCTCCGTTCCCCCAGGCCGATGGACCACCTACTCCGCGCTGGCAACATATCTCAACTCCAGCGCACGGGCCGTCGGCAACGCGATGCGCACGAATCCCTTCGCGCCTGAAGTCCCCTGTCACCGTGTGCTGGCGGCGGATGGCTCCTTGGGCGGGTATAAGGGGGAGTGGCGGGTTAGCAAGCATATCGCTGGGGGAGGGTTTCAGGAGGAGAAGATGGTGAGGTTGAGGGAGGAGGGGGTCGAGTTTGATGGGGCGGGGAAGGCGGGGGGTGTATGTTTTAGGGAGTTTGAGGATTTGGGTGGCGGTAAGGCGAAAGAGAAGTGATTGAATTGGGATTTTATGTACTTATTAGCATTGCAGTTCTGGGAGTTGGGGAGTTTGGAACCTGCTTCATTTTTTTGTTAAATTTGAAAGGAAGACATGTCCTCTATCTGGCTCTCTATCTATGCCTATATTTGACACCTGCTAAAGGAGTCGAGACCCGAAGCTGACCTACACCTATTTTAAATACTCCTCCCCTTCCCTCGCCTCGAGTATACCTAGCATCAACCCTGAGCTGGATTTCAATTAGATCTGGCAGTCCACGAGTGAAACGCGATATCCGGGTTGGCGCATAGAGCATAAGGGACAGACGAATGCCTGGTCCATTCTTGAATTATGCGAGACACGATAGCATGTGGTTAGCAACTTAGTATGCAGATATTCTTCTTCGTGGCCTGATTCTATTTGTTCGGACTGAATACATCGTCGGGGACCTGCATAGTCTCAAGGACTAGGCATCTCAGCCCACGTTTCGTCGTAGACTGTGGGTCTCCGACTGACTGCAGCGTCAGCAGGATCGTTTTCGATCGAAGACATACTCGGACCTGAGCTTTTTTGACTTTATCTGTGGTGGTAATAAACGTGAGTAAATGCTGATCATGTCTACTGTTATATTGCTAGTTTACCGGAATTCTGCGAACATGAAGGCAGTCTATGCCTACTTGCTAAGCTTCTTGATAGCAGGTAGTACATGCATACCCCAAATTCGACCACCAAAAATAGCCATCCCAACATACCAAGAGACTGCATCTCTATTGCAATCATCAAATCCCGAGAGAAGAAACGCCGATGCACCCTGTACCGGAAACACCCCAGATAATCGACAACAATGGTGCAATTATGACCTTTATACCGACTACACAACTACAACTCCCAACACAGGCGTGATACGAGAGTTCTGGTTTGATCTCATACAAGCCAACCTGTCCCCAGACGGCCGCGAGCGATGGACCCTCACAATCAACGGATCAATCCCAGGTCCAACCATCATCGTGAACTGGGGTGATACAGTCGTCATTCATCTACGAAACAATCTTCCACCCTCCATCCACAACGGCACGAGTCTCCACTTCCACGGGATCCGTCAACTAAACACAAACCCCATGGACGGCGCCGTCTCTCTTACACAATGTCCCATCGCCCCAGGACAGACTATGACATATCGCTGGCGAGCCACGCAGTACGGCACGACTTGGTACCATTCCCACATGGGACTGCAGACATGGGAGGGTGTCTTTGGCGGGATTATCATGAATGGACCTGCCAGTGCGAACTACGACGAGGATAAGGGGGTGATACTATTGAATGATTGGGATGTGAGGACGGTGGATGAGCTGTGGGATAGTGTGCGATTATCCGGACCGCCGACGGTGGATAATGCGCTTATCAATGGGAGTAATGTCTTTGGCCAGGATGGAAGGGATCAAGTGGGACGGCGATTTGAAATGTCGTTCATGAAGGGGAAATCTTATCGTTTGAGATTGGGGAATGCGGCTTGTGATACGCATTTGAAGTTTAGTATTGATCAGCATAGTTTGTTGGTGATTGCGGCGGATTTGGTTCCCATTCAGCCGTATGTGACGACGGTTCTGGATATTGCGATTGGTAGGTCGTGTACACAAGCCACGGGATTCTGCTATCCGTTGTTGGTGGAGAAGTATAGTATCTAACTCATACTCTTTCCAGGTCAACGCTACGATGTCATCGTTCACGCAAACCAATCCGCTTTGGGTAATGCCTTCTGGCTCCGAGCAACCCCCCAACTCTCATGCTCTCAAATAGTCAAGCCAGACATTATCCGCGGTATAATCTACTACGATGACGAGGACGATACCAGCCCTATCAAGACCCCAAACTCCACTGCCTACAATTTCACCGACAGTTGCCGGGACGAAGACCCATCCAATCTTATCCCAATAATTTCCCAACCATTCGATCTCACCCCATCAGAGCCTTACTACAACGAGACTCTTCCAGTAACAATAGGAATGGCCAAATCCTTCTACCACTGGCAACTCAATGGCACCTCTTTCTCCCACAACTGGACGCGGCCAACTCTGCGATCCATATACCACTCAATCAAGAACCAAAGATCCGTCCTGGATCCAAGCTTCAATTCCTGCTTGAATAACCTCTCCCTCCCAACTAATAGCATTATCATCCCCCAACCAGAAAAATTGGCCCTCATAATAATCGAAAGTACACTCCCCATCCCCCACCCAATTCACCTACACGGGCACGACTTTCTCATCCTATCTCAAGGAGTGGGCCCTTATGCAGAATCTGTACTTACATCTATACCTATCTCTACACCAAAACGTGACACAGCACTACTACCAGCGGGGGGACACCTGGTACTAGCGTTCCGCACTGATAACCCGGGTGTGTGGCTGCTGCATTGCCATGTTGGATGGCATTTAGAGCAGGGGTTTGCGATGCAGATTGTTGAGCGGGAAGAGGAGGTTTGTGGGTTATTAAGTGGAGATGATAATGGAGAGTGGGCTGAGTGGGCGGAAAGAATGGAGAGGAATTGTGTTGTTTGGGACGAGTATGAGGGGGGTTTACAGGGGGTGCAAGATGGATATAGGGTTTGAGGGAAAACAGAGAGATGTGAGATTTGTATGAGGTTTATGTCCGTCTATTGGAAGAGATTGACTGGGATTGCGGGGTGAAGTTAAAGCTGAACTTAATGACAAACTTTGAACATGGAAGGATTCTCGAACCAAACCAGGGTGCTATCATCTCGGTGTACACTTCAGGTACATGCTGATATTTGCTTTTGCTCTCCAAAACAATATGGTAGCCTGGAGAATACTGAGGATACGGTAAATGCAGATACAAACCTACAAACAGAACTAACTCTCAGACCTAGCCGTCCCTGAATCATACATCGCAAGTAAATTACACTTTGCAAATCATGAACCGAACCCGAGGGATTTCCATCCAGCAGCCACCGAAGGATTATGAAGCACACTTGGCGCGGTTCGGTTGCACAGGCGTCCCATCCCCACGACTGGAAAAGGTAAAAGGTAAGCTACATCGAGGGTACTGTAGCATAGTGCGGGAGTATCATTGGATGTGACGAGCGAACTAGATCTGATGCATTTTTGGGGGGACCGGGATCAGGGTTTGGGGATGCTTGGCTCGGGCTAGACCGAGGATCCCCTTACTGGGGTATGGATGTTGGGATTTACAGTACATGAGAAGGGTGCTGGGGTCGTGCTGGGTTCATTTAGGACCCTGGGATTATTGCTGTTCCCATATAGATACTGCACATCTAGTGTGTGTGATGTACCTAATACTAAGATGAGCTATCCCACTAGCACTCTTTCTTGCAGTCGGCGATTGTTAAAACAGGCCAGCCGCAAGCAAAAAAGGAAGAAAGACCCCTCTTGGTATATGTACGAGCGGCTCAACATGCCACTCGGAATTCTAGAAGATCGATGGCAGGGCCTGGATCGACAAAAAAGCCCGAAACCTAACTACTGGAAAGTTCTTCTCATTTCGCAACAAAAGCAAACATGCCCAGCTCCACTTATGCTACGACCTACCCAAGTAGGAATTTCGAATGGATTTTAGTCACATCTAACCGAGACATAGCTAGCTGCTAAATAGACCAGACTAGAGCTATTCTACAGGGGAAGTGGCAAGAATTTAGTTCATAGATTCCTTTCATTGATCATCATTTCCATCGTGGAGTACAGCGGTACCTGAAAAAAAGCAAACCCCGTCTAAAAAACACCATAAGCCCCGTCTATTGCATGGAGAGCATTCGAATCATTGACACAAAAACATGGAAACATGGAAACATGCACAGATGTAAAAAAAGAAACAGCCAAGGATATTCTATACAGGATAGAGCAGACGCAGACTGTAGTCTATACAAATAAGTGTAAACAGACAAAAAATGCCAGAAGCAAAGAATCATACGACCAGCTAAAGAAGCGTAAAAAAGAGATAACGCCATTGGCGAAGACAGAAGGGTAATCGAGTAAACAAACAACAATAAAAGTCAAAAAAAATCGTAAGATCGTAATACCTGCGGGAGGTAATGGCCCCACAGAGTAAAAGTAAAAGGGCAAGCGAAAGCGAGTTCATAAACCCCGCTAATGCATCTAGAGTGCAGCGTCCTTGGCAGACCGCTTCAGCGCCCGGCGCTTCGGTACATCCAAGTGGTGATAAGAGCGCAGGTGCTCGACCAGATGGTCCTGGCGGGGGAAGCCATTGTTGCCCTTGCGGGAGCAGTGCTCGACAGGGCAATTGCGGAAGACGGGGTAGTGGACGCTCGTCTGGTGGCGCTTCAGGTCTGCGAAGCGGGTGAAGGACTTGCCGCAGTTGTCGCAGCCAAAGGGCTTTGCGGGTCTAGTGGAGAGGGAGATAGGTTAGTTCAAGATCGTGATGAGGGAGGTCAATAGCATAGCATAGCATTGATTGGGAGTGTAACTTACTTTTGAGTGGACGGCGAGTCTGGGCCCGAGTCATCAGAGGTGAGGGGATAGTTGGGCATGGGGACTTCCTCGGGCATATTGTTCCAGCTGGAGCTACCACAGGTACTGCCACAGGTGCTGCTTGCCGAACTGGGCACGCTGGTAGCCGTCGAGGTCTCATAGACGGGCGGGAAATCGTGCATGGGGGTGTACATGTACGGCGAGCTGGTGAACGAGTATGCAGCATCGGGGATGACCTCGGAGACGGCAAAGGGACTGGTAGCGTCGAGATCGCACAGGGCAGTCTCATAGATGGGCTGTGGGGGCCCGTAGAAGAAAAAGTCCATGCCGCCGGGGGAGGAAGAGTAGGATGAGGAGGTTGAGGGGTCTGTGTAACTGAAGGGGGATTGCATGTTGTTTCTAGAGTTGTTGATGAAGATGGGATGTGTAGTGGTGGTAGTAGAGGAGGAGGGGGAGGTGAAGGAGAAAGAAGTCTAGTTTTAAACCCCGGAAGGATGATCAGACGAGTTTCTAGAAGGACGGGAGAAGGCCACTAGTTCCGACTAGTGAGGAGAGAGAAGGATTGACCTACCATCGTGAGACGCTGGTGCGAATCCTTCGTGAAGCTGTGCGAGGGTCGGTGCTTAGTGCTTAGTGCTAGAACCATATAGGATAGAAGGAAATCCAGAGATTGACTGAAGATAGAAAAGAGGGTGTTCCTGGAGTTAATATGAGTTCTCTTTGAACTTTGGTATTTTTGTTTATTTAAATAATAATAATACCAATTAATACTACATGATTACTATCATAAATGCTGCGGCTCGAGAAACGCTAGTCGATGCACGCTGTCCTCTGTACTCAACCCCTCGTCAACCCTCGTCTCCTCCACCATCCACTCACATTCAACCCTCAACCGACCAGCTAATCCACCCCCGGTCTAACACGAAGCCCATCACCTGGTCTCTCCCCCCAAACCAGAGCCAAAACAAACTGGTCCGAACACGGCCTACCAGATTGTGAAAGTGTGAATGGCCTCTCACTGGTCCTCTCCCCCCCTACACAGCCCCGCCCTCGAGCGTCATTAGGGATGATCCTCACCTGCGGGATTTCCTCTGCAAACACAGACGGATCGTGCATTAGCGGCTCTTCCACAATCCCAGCACACACTCCTCTCCCAGCGCTGACTTCCCTGCGCCTTCTGGAAGCCTTCTAGCGTGGTATTAGCGTCTTCGCGGCAGGCCCTATACTCCACTCCCATTCTTGGCCCCCGTGTGATTGGCGTCATCGAGAGCAGCCAGAGAGGGAGGGCCGGGGGAGAGACTCGCCAACAGCCACTAAGAAAAGAAAACAGGCCATGCATGATGCCAGCCTGCCAGGCCACACCTTCGACTAATGCAGTGCAAAGCCACTCACGAATCACAATCCAGTCTCGCGACCGCAGACCCTCGAACCAGCCAATCCAAACCCGCGATAAGCTGCATCATCCCAGTTGTGGTCAGACATGCTTGCGCTCGATCCTCCCACCATGATCCATCCCTCCCCCCCTCTTCCAACCACTCACCCACTCACCATTCACCACGCTTGGCAATCGATCATCGTTCGGTGGTTAGCGCGGGTGCAAGCCCCCTTCTGGAACCCTTCTAGCGTGGTCGAGGAAATCGCCCGGAAAAGAAGGCTGACGGGGGGAGATCCTGCTTTCTGGCCCCCCTTTGGAGTTTCCAGCCCGTGTTCGTTTTTTTTTGGGCAAGAGCCTAACAGTCTGGCATTTCTGGAGATGTATCTCTCGTTTCAGGTTTGCTGCGTGGCGTTGGCATGACTGCAGTGTGGTGTTGTCTGCTGTACAATTTTTTTTCAGCAGAGACTCCGCCTGTCGGTCTGCCTTGAGGACAAGCTAACTGGAACAATTGAAAAAACAACAAACTCAACAAGCCTCCGGTATTTTTTTTTTTTTGGTCCCCAAGAAAATACTACCGTTGGATAGTGTTTTCTTTCCTTTTCTCTTGTCTCGGAAACTCTGTGCCGAGCAAAACAACAATCACCCAACCAGAACATTTTCGCAAGATCCACGATCGCCCATCTTGGGTGATCGCCGAGAGCCACAATCAGGTCCCCAGAACCGGGGTCGATGACGATCGCCTATTGATGTCATAATATCCAGAGTTAATATAATAAAAACAAAAACAAAGGGAGGTTCCGTATTCAGAACACTAACACTGTCACTACTAACAGCCCCATGCACCACTCCCAAACCCGTTTAGTCTCGAGTATTTCTGTCCGAAGTACGAAGTCCCCCGGAATCCTACCAATCATAACCATCACATAGAGTACTTCGTACAATTCATACGCTACTATACTCCATATCAAGCCTAGCGCCGCCACTGCCTGTCCTGCCCTGCCCAGTGCCAGCCGACCCATTCCATTTTCCCAGTCTCCCAGAACAGTCCTTCCTTTGCTTTTTCGTCTTCTCTAATCCCGGCTCCCTTCTAGAAAAAATCCCGCAACGCTAGCGTCGCCGCGCCAAGTCCACCACTTCTCTGTCCTGTCCTCGTTGGCTGTGCAGATCCAGGTCTCTGACACTAATGCAAGGTATGCGAGACGAAAGAAGAGAGAAAGGACCCGGGGAACAGGGGATATGTTGTCCCCGTTGCTTGGATAGAGTGAGGCTTTTCGTCACTGTCTCGCCGGGCCGCTAAGCCGCTAATTGTATTGCATGGTGGTTTCTATTGGTGGTGTTGGTGAGTGAGTGTCCTGCTGAGCTGTTGACATGCCGAGATTGTAGATAGTGGTTGTGGATAAGGTGGTTTGTGTCTTGGTCGGTTATCTGGGAATGGGGTATGTACTGACTTGTACATCTGGAGTCGCCTATGCCTATGCATACATGCATCTCGCGATGCCCGTGTGGGTCTCGCTGGGATTCGATGCACCTGGTACTACAGTACTACTGTAGGAACAGCAGTACATTACTACATACTGACCTATGAATCAGTCAAGACTTGTACCAATCGGGACAGCAGTGCCCTATCTAGCCTGTATACACCGTAGTATCCCACGCAGGCCATACGGTACTCTGGTTACCTTCTCCACGGCACCTTGTCCCGGGCGCTCGTGCCTGCAGGGGAACCGAGGCCATGTTCCCCCATGGTTGATATACCCCAGATACTACGTACATGTACCTACGATCGCCAATTACAGAGTACCAAGCGCAGGGCAAAGCTAGGTAGTTCCGAAAAGCATTTACAAAAGTACGCGCTGGCATACCTACCAGGCAAGTAGTGGGCCATGATCTACACTGATTCAGCCGCAATTGATGACACAAACAGTAATGATTCATTCATTTGGTCAAACACACCCAGGAACCAGGTGAAGAATAACTCAAGCACAAAAAAACTCCCATGGTCTCCCCGAGGCCCCGCCGTTCATTGCACTCATTGCCCGATGCCAGTCCTGTGAAGGACTAGTCAAGCAGAGGAAAAACCACAAACAAACCAAACAATGACGAGTGCATGAAAAGAAAATACCAAGATAATTCAACGATAATACTCCCCAAAGCTCGGGTGCCCATGTAGATCGAGATCGTCCTTCTATGACATGTCACATCCGCTTTGGATTTCGCCCCATTTCCTACGGACCCATTCTAGAGGGGCCCGTCCGACCAGAGGGCCGGCGGGAAGGACTGGGGAGAGAGAAAGAGGAGGGAGAAAATAAGGAGGATGGGGGGAAGGGGAAGGAGAAGGAGAAGGAGGCTGGTAGCTTGCCAGTGCTCGTAGATTCGATCAAGGCTGCTACGCCTACGCCAAGGAAAGACGGGGGCAATGGGAGGAGGCACGCATGTTCAAGGGACGAATTACAACTCGTCTTCGAGATATTTGTACACAAATTTGAAATCAGCCTTGCGCCGGTTCATCCTGTCGGGCAACATAGTAAGCACGTGTTCAGTGAGGCAAATAGGGTGAATGGAAAACTGGGGTACGATAGAACTTACCATGTGCTCTCGTAGTCAAAGAACCGGTAGGTGCCTTGCTCAAATTCCTCCGTGATGTTCTTTGGCTCCTCGTGGCGCTGGAACCATGTCTGGTACTGCTTGTGGAAGCGCCAACTTTGGTTCTTCAATGCCTTCGCGGAGAGGTACTGCTGATATGACCCTTGTCGGTAGTAGAAAAGGTAAAACAACGTGTCCGTGTCAATACGTCCAGTATCGTACAGTCGTGGGTCGTCAAAGATGGATAGAGGTTCTTGCGGGTAGTAGAGGGGAGTGTTGTAGGGATTTTGCGGCTTGTAATGCCGGGGCTTCTCAGCATCGCCGGGTTCGGGACATGTCGTGAGAGAAGTTGCAAGAAGGCGCTGTACCGCAGGTGTTGGGTTCGCCGTGGCGCGGTCTTTGGTCACCTCGAACGATTGGATCAGGTCTTGCAGACCGGGAGGCAAGTGGAATATTGACTCATCGCCCTCGGCTGCTTCCTTGGGTGTTGTCTTGCCGTTCGTTGTGGGTTTCTCTTTAACCGTCTCTGCCTTGGGCGTAGGTGCGGGTGCAGGCGATGATGAGCTGGAAGCTGCTGCCCCAACAGCTGTCTTAGATCGCACTGCCAATGGTACAGCCTCTTCTGATGACGATGCGGACACTGCTGGTGGTGCAGATGGTCCGGCCGTTGTCGTTGGCCTAGCGACAGGTTGTACGGAAGACACAACTGGCGAAGCTGTGGATGATGCCTTCGAGACGGGGAGAACGTGTGAAAAAGCAGGACTAGCACCTGGTGGTGGGGGCAGAGGCAAGATTCCAACACCACTCTTGTCGCTGGCAGCTGCGGCCGCGGCGGCGGAAGCATACTTGAGCGTTTCTCCAGGCAGGCGAGTCGGTAGAGGAGCGGGTTTCATGCCTGGGGTGGCACTGGACGAGGCGGACGGGTGAAGCGTAGCAAGAACGGGGAGCGGTGACTTCATCTGTGTAGACGGTCGACGATGTGATGTAGCATCCACTTTCGCGGGCTTCGGCTTCGGCTCTGGTTCATCGTCTTGAATGGATTGGGCATCATGAGACGACACACGGTCATTCTCTGCTCCCATGCCGAACTGAGCCTCGACCTCCTCTCCAATATCCAAGTCATCATACAGCGTTTCATCTTCTCCGGAGTAGTCAATATTATGCCCTTCGTCGACATAGTACTTGATACTCTCCTTGAGATCTAGCACCTGGTTCACCTCCAAGTTGCCATTTTGTAACGATCGATTGAGGAATTCGAGTTTGTTGACATGCCACTTATGCCGTTCCGTTACCCTCGAGATGTCTGCCATGCGGTTGGCCTTGTTCGCGTCCTTTTTCCCCTTCTTCATTTGGGCCTGCAATGTCTCCTCCTCGGCCTCCATGGCCTCAATCCGTTGTTGGAGCTCGTCGACCATGGTCGACAGGAAGTCGCATGCTTCTACCTTTTCTTTTTCCTTCGGATCGAGTCGTGACGCGGCGGAGAGACCCTCTTTGGAGTAGGCTTTCGTCTTCATCTCCTTCTCGACGGCCTTGAATTGCTCCATGCACTATTTCGGAAATCGTTAGCCCGAATCTACCCCAGCTTTCACCCTCCCCCGCAGATGGGGCTGAGACCTACCGTCTCAATGGCCTTCCGCTGCTCGAGTAGCGGAGCCTTGTCTTTGACCTCGTTGCCCGCTGCCCATGATTTGATCTGATCGCGGAACCTTTGCAGCTTCTTGATCTCGCGCTTCAGGTTCTCTTCGAGCTTATCGCGCTGGGTGGGATTTGTGGCAGCCTTGACCTTCTCATAAATACTTTCGAAAGTCTGAATCCCCTCGGCGACCTTTTTAAAGGTCTTATCGATCTCTTGCTGTGTTTTTCGGGAGGTCATCGTGATCCCGTGGTGGGCGTGGACTGGGCGGGTTCCCGGTCCACGATACGGATTCAAGTGAGTCGGTGCGGTGGGGGCGGATTCGAGATTCGCGTGCTGCCAGGGGGGAAGGCGTAGCACAATCGGAGAAAATGGGAGTGAAGGTTGTGTTTTGCGGGGTGTCGCACCGAGGAAGAGAGCTCAGATTGGCGGAGAGACGGTGGAATGGTCTTCTCGTCGTCCTGTCGAGTGGAAAGCTTCGAGGATGCCCGATGAAGAAGGCGGTCAGCACCTGACTCGCAGAAGCAAGGTTGCGGCGCGAACAAGAGAGCTGCGGCAACTCCGCGTTTTCGTTGCTTGTTTTGACAAATTACTATCAGTCAGTTTGTTTGCCTAACTCGGATACCGTAGTCGGATTCCACATGGTGCTCTGATAGGTGGTTGTTTGTGCCTGTTCTATCGAAAGTGCGGAGGAGGGTATGTGCGCGGGCGGCTCTCCGAGAGATGCGTTCTGTGGGGTTCTTCCAGTGGCTAATCCTCCCTTCTGAACTCCAGACACCCTCCAAAGGCCGGAGACACGATGAAGAGTGCGCACCGATGTGACAGTGATGGGTTTCAAGTGACCTGAAGCTAATAATCTCTTAGTTGTTATCCAAAGAGTGAAATCGGCGTCGGTCACGGTTGATTCGGAGTTGATCTCGTCCATCGGCAAGGGTCTACTAGTATTCGCTGGCGTCGGCAAAGATGACACCGAGAAGGAAGCCGAGAACCTGGTGAACAAGGTCTTAAAGGCGAAGTTCTGGCCGGATGAGAATGGTGCACAGGTAAGGACTTGAAGTTTGGCGCTTCGCATATATTTCGTCGGCGCATTCGGTGCTGACTCTTTGCTAGTGGAAGAAGAATGTACAGGATATCGAGGGAGAAGTACTTTGTGGTACCTTTGTCGCATACTTGAGGAGAGTCTCCAAGTTCCTTGCTGATGCATTATACCAGTCTCCCAATTCACCCTCTACGGCAAGATGAAGAAGGGCAACAAGCCTGACTTCCACGATGCGGCCGATCCCACAACAGCACGGAAGCTTTACGACCATTTCTACAATAAGATGCGCGAGAATTACGTCCCAGATCGGGTCAAAAACGGCGTGTTCCAAGCCATGATGGACGTGGAACTCAAGAACGATGGGCCGGTGGGTGTTGACTACCGCAGTGAAGATGCGGCGGTACATTTGCCTATCTGGCTTCCAACCTTTGCGCCGCGACCGAAGTTATACTGACAAACATGACTATTTCTGCAGGTTACAATTGAGATCGATACCAATTTACCCAAGAAGGAGCCCAAGGAGCCCAAGGATCAAAAGAAGGACAAGGGCGACAAGGGGAAAGGGAAAGACAATGAGGACGACTCCGAGACAAGGCACGTCTTCGAGTTTAAGCTGCCCGCGGAGCTGCTGGCATAGAATAGCACATAGACTGGTCCATTGGCGTTCGTGTACATAGACATTAGCATATTAGCATATACCCAGATACCCAAAGGTAGCATCAATGGAGGCATCGGTATTCAACGGCATCTAGTTTGTGTCTGAGGTTGAAAGTGTTCATTGAACGGTTGAATGAAACTGAGTAACTATATTTTCGGGGCCGAGCATGGAAGCTTCTTGAAGAAAACCCGCAGGAGAGCCGCCCAAAAAACCAACCCCACAGCAACTTTCTCTCTTCCACCTTCTCCTCATCCACTCATCTTATCGTACAATCGGGCTCTCTGGTCTTTCATCTACCCTCTCCTTCAAGTTCCACGACTCTATATTCTCTGCCACTCCACTCAATATGGCGGAATCTCGTCAGTTCCCCTCCTCTCGCAGTGCGGGGTCCACCGATCTACCCGCGCGCGCTGCAAGTGAGATTGACAGCTGCTGACTGCGCTATACAGAGCGTCCCCGCGTCTTCTTTGACATTCAGATCGGCGATCAGAAGGCCGGCCGTGTGACCTTTGAGCTGGTAAGTTGCGCCTTACTCCGTGTGGGGCGAACGACTGAGAAGCTGACTTTCACCTTGCGCAGTTCAACGATGGTACGAATTGAGCTCCGCCCGCAGCGACAGACGAGACAGAAAATCCTTGCTAACTCTACCTGTTTTGATCAGTTGTCCCGAAGACGGCAGACAACTTCCGAGCCCTGTGCACCGGCGAGAAGGGCATTGGCACCCAGGGCAAGCCATTGAGTTACAAGGGCACGTCGCACCTAGTACTCCTCCGGTCTTAATGATCGCGCGACAATTACCAAGCTAACCGAACCCGTATACAGGCTCCATCTTCCACCGTGTCATCAAGCAATTCATGATCCAGGGTGGTGACTTCACCGCGTTCAACGGCACCGGCGGCGAGTCTATTTACGGCGAGAAGTTCCCCGACGAGAACTTCGACCTCAAGCATGACCGTCCCTTCCTCCTGTCCATGGCCAACTCCGGCCCCGGCACCAACGGTAGCCAGTTCTTCGTGACCACCGTCCCTACTCCCCACCTTGATAGCAAGCACGTCGTCTTTGGTGAAGTGCTCAACGGCAAGAGTCTCATTCGCAAGATCGAGAACATGCCCACACAGTCCGACAAGCCCAAGACTGACGTGACCGTGGTGGACTGTGGTGAGCTATCGGGTGAAGACTGGGCCAATGCCGACAAGCGCGTTCAGGATGCCACGGGTGACCCCTACGAGGACTTCCCCGATGACCACCAGGGCGAGGAGCTGACTGCCCCACTTGCTTTCAAGATCGCTTCCGACCTCAAGGGCTTCGGTAACACTGCTTTCAAGAAGGGCGAGCTTAACCTCGGTCTGGAGAAGTACCAGAAGGGTCTGCGATACCTCAACGAGTTCCCCGAGCCCGCCGACAGCGACCCCAAGGAGCTGGGCGAGCAGATGAAGTCTCTCCGGTTTACCCTGCACTCCAACTCGTCCCTGCTTGCCAACAAGCTCCAGCAGTACCAGCAGGCTCAAAGCTGGGCTTCCTACGCTCTCCAGGTCGCCGAGGCCGCCAAGGCCAAGGATGCCGACCTGGCCAAGGTCTACTTCCGCCGCGCCCTGGCCCACCAGGGTTTGAAGGAGGAGGAGGAGGCCCTCAAGGATTTGCAGGAGGCTACCAAGCTGGCCCCTACTGATGCCGGTATTATCAACGAGATCGCCAAGGTCAAGAAGTCTATCAAGGACCGCGATGCGAAGGATAAGGCAGCTGCTCGCAGGTTCTTCTCTTGAAGGACTTGTAATTTACGAATCACGACGTGACTCTTTCCCTTATTGATGTAACCTAAAAACATCATCCATACAAATCCAAGACTTAAGAATCTTCCATTTCTTTATTTTCAGGTCATTTCGGGTGGTACCCCTGTTCTCGATATTCAAAAGCGCTATAGTGTATTGTGCGAAAGCACCAGTTATCGTGCAATTAGCCTGAGTCTAGTTATATTCCTCATTGCTCAGTGGGAGTTGCCTGAGTCTCAGCCAGGAAGAGCTCGTATCGCGCTTTGCACTTTCGGCGCCATGTCTTCCCCCAAATAATCATGGGGACACCCAGTAAGACAGAGAGAACCACTAGAATACCATAGCAGGTAAACGTCCATCCATAAGATGTGCTGTTGATGAAAGGCTGCACGGAGTATGAGATGGCGAAGTTGATTAAAGACGAGCAGATGGCGAGTACGACGACAAGTTCACCAGATATCTAGAGACAATGCAATAGTTAGGTTGGTGAACCACTGGGAAATGAAAAAGAGATGAGAATTGAACGTACCCCATCAAAGCATTCCATGGCATATGCTGTTGCTAGGCTGGTAATCGAGACTTGTTGGGCGATGAGACAACACAAGCCAACAGCAATAGCCATCCAATGATCACCATAAGTGGCAGCCCAGCCATAAGTCAAGTATCCCACTGCAGAAAAGCAAAATGGGAAAATATAGGCCCAAATGCGCATCTCAGGCTCCTTATAACCTTTATTCCGGCGGGCCAGGACGAGAACGAGCCAATCTGAGAGAGACCCAACACCCATTCTAGGACGATATCAGTTAAGATCCTGAACAAATTCCTCGAGAGATGTCACTCACCCTAAGAAATTGCCGACAAGTGCAGCCAAAAAAATCAATCCAGTAGATCCTGCGCTCCAGTTGTACGGCGCATCTGTCATGATCTCTGAGATCGTGTTGAAGGAGACAATACCCGCGGTACAACCAAACGCAAATTGAATACCGGCAAGCACTATATTGGGAAAGGCGAAAAGATAGAACGGACGACGGAAGTATTGGAACCAGGTTGTCTTATCATCAGCAAAGTAATGGACTAATGCAATCTTTTGCCGATATGAACGTGGAGTTATGTCCTCCCCAATACCGTGGCTGTCGATTTCGGAAATCGGAGGCTCATTCTGAGTGTCTTTTGCAAGCTGCTCCTTTTGTTCGGTATGATCACCGGGGTGGAAAGAGTTGATGATCGATGTTTGATTGAAGCGATACCGAGGGAACATGGTGTCGTCGAATGTGAAGATGAATAATAAAATCAGTACACCCTGAAATCATTAGAATCATAGTACTTTGATCATCAGAAATGTGCTACTTACACATGCAATGGCTACAATTGGCGATGACCAGCGCCAGCCAATTCCATCGCTGATGTATCCTCCCAGAATTAATCCCAAGATAGAGCCCAGCTGTTGGAAGAAGATGTAGATAGCAACCATACGGCCACGCTCATGAGTAAAGAACATATCAAAGATCTGTAAATAATTAGCTCAAACTCACTTTCACCTGAAGTGATGATTACCGTCAACTGAATCAAAGCCTGATAAGCCGCTGTGCCAATGCCCTGAATTGCTAGCATGATGTAGTATTGGGCAGTCCCGTGGTAGAATCCACCCCATACACTACCACCCAGAAGGATAACCAGACTCAAGATATAGACGATCTTACGTCCTAGCTTCATTGCTGTCGGAATCCAGATGATGTTGAAGAATCCCAAGAGGAGATAATTCAAAGCGCTTCCACCATTCATATTGGTCAAGCTGACACCAGTATCTTCTGAGATTAGAGTCCATGACGCACCCCAGTTATTCTCGCCGAAGGAGAAGACACAGGCATAGGCTGATATCAGGAATAGAGACCAAAGCTTTTTGAAACGAGGCCAGTTCTTAAATGTCATCAGTATTATTCTCAGGTCCTAGAACATCCCCATGCCGAAGAAGATGTTTTCACTTACAAGTGGATCAGCGACAGATGCGGATGGTTGCGGTATAAGTAGGATATCCTGGTTTCCAGCGTGGAAGGCATCATTGAGTGTACGTGATGCTATGAAACTCGAAGTAGTAAGGTTAGTCTCTGCCTCGACTGTAACTTCAATATCTATGCACTCTCACCATCAACTAGATAGACAGTCCCAGGGACATCTAGAAACAGGTCATCACCAGAGGCCATGGCTTAATGTCAAATAATTGATTGTTATAAGTGTCTGTAATCATGGAGGATGAGCGAAATTCCAGAGGGCTTTTATAGATTGACTCACAGGTAGTATGACCAGCAAGTAGATATACAGAGAAACAACCATGATTTTACCGATTGGTCCGGCCAGTCGGCACAGGCCGACTGGCTGCGATCGTCGCTATGCTATTGGTAATGATAACGCCGAAATCGAACGGAAAAAGAGCGATGGAAGCTCCAAGCGATGATACTAGGTGAGTACTACCATCATATTCATCTAGGTGAGTTCGTCATGTTTACCATTCTGGCGATAACGGAGCAAGCATCCAAGCGGTCGGTGCGGAGAAGCTTACCCCGGGTTTGAGGGGTAGGAAGGTCCACGCGATGGGAATTCCGATAAGCCAGGGCCACATTCGATTTATCCGAGGCACTTAGTGCATCTATAAGAGCTAGTTTCTTTGTAAACAAGTCTGCTTGTTTTTCCTTCTCGGTTCATCTCCCAGAACTCTTTCTAATTAAGTTCTACGCTTGCTTCCTTCCCCGCGCGCGCTGCACCGACATGACGCCACCAGTTTTGACTCCAAAATCTTCGATTCTGATCATCGGAGCTGGAACATGGGGATGCTCGGCTGCCCTCCATTTGGCTCGTAGAGGATATGAGAATGTTCACACCCTTGATCCGTTTGATATCCCGTCACCTATTGCTGCGGGCAATGACGTTAATAAGATCATGGAGCACAAGGAGATCAAAGGTTAGTACTTTATAGCCGTCCAATGAATTCATTATTGAACTTCAGATAGACTCCCATAAGGACGCTCGAAGCGTCGCCTTTGCTACCTGCACCCAAGCAGCATTGAAGGGTTGGAAAACAGACCCAGTCTTCTCTCCCTTTTTCCACGAGACAGGCTTCATAGTGGCAGGTAGCACACCTGAAATCATCAAGCACATCAAGGAGGGAGAGATTGACTCAGCACAAAGCGATTTTGTAAGCCTCGAGACTGCTGAAGATTTTCGCAAAACAATGCCACCTGGTGTTCTGACTGGAGAATTTCCCGGATGGAAAGGATGGCTCAGTCAGAAAGACGCGGGATGGATTCATGCTCGCAAGGCGATGGTCTCGGCATATACCGAGGCGAAAAGACTCGGTGTCAAATTCAGCACAGGCACTCCACACGGCAAGGTCGTGACTCTCATTTACGAGAATGGAGATGTGACTGGTGCGCAAACTGCAGATGGTACTATCCACCGTGCGGATCATACTATACTAGCCGCTGGTGCCGGGTCCGACCAACTGCTTGACTTCAAGAAGCAGCTACGGCCCACCGCTTGGACGCTATCTCATATACCCATGACGCCGGAAGAGGCTCAAAAGTACCGCAACCTGCCTGTACTTTTCAATGTCTCAAAGGGTTTCTTTATGGAGCCTGATGAGGATAAGCATGAACTGAAGATATGCGATGAGCACCCTGGGTATTGCAATTTTGTTGAAGACTCGCAAAACGCAGGCGAGTTGAGAAGTGTACCTTTCGCCAAACACCAGATCCCACTGGAAGCCGAGGCTCGTACGAGAAGTTTCTTACGAGAAACAATGCCCCATCTCGCTGACAGACCTTTCTCTTTTGCAAGAATTTGCTGGGATACTGATACTGTCGATCGGGCATTCCTCATTGATTGTCACCCTGAGCACCCTTCTCTTGTGGTGGCTGTGGGAGGCTCGGGGAACGGGGCTATGCAAATGCCATCGATTGGTGCATTTATCGCTGATGCATTGGAAGGGAGATTACAGGAAGAACTAAAAACAGTTGTCCGCTGGCGACCGGAAATTGCCATTGATCGGGATTGGAAATCTACACAGAATCGCTTCGGTGGTCCTGATAAGTTGATGGACTTTCAGGATGTCAAGGACAATGAGTGGACCTCCATTGCGAATGGAGAATCCAAGCTTTAAAGCTCAAGATGGTCCTTGATTCAAAAAAGATAGGCTGAGGCTAATCGCACGCCAACTTGTGCTTTCGCACGACAGAATATTACATTATTGGATATAGGGGAGAACAGGTAGACTGGATCCTTAATATCTAGACTAGGGAAACCGCTTTACAATGTAAATCTATATGCTTTAAATTTCCCTCTTATAAAAGATCTTTATACATGACTTTTGAACAGTCTTTTGAACAGTCTTTTTGATAGCTTCAGGGAAGGGTTTAGGTATTATGAGAATATGTAGGTACTCAATGCACCTGTTATCCACCATATCCGAAAATGGATTAGTCTGTCGTGCGAAAGCACAAGTTGGCGTGCGTTTAGCCTTAGCCAAAAGATAGCTGGCTACCTAAAATGGAACTACTCGCTTGCAAAGGCACAAATTCCCATATCTCTCTTCACCACATCTGCCTCGGGTCTGATATCAAAGTCAAAAATGTCCATCGGCACACCAAGGGTGGTGCACGCATTTGGAATATCCACAATCCCTGCAATGTGTCCCTGTACAGGAGCACATGAGAGAAGAAGGTAAATCTGATAGTCCGAGTAACCATAACGTCTGAGGTACTCGATCACACGCAAACAAGTTTGTCTGTATGCGACCGTGGCATCCAAGTAGTGCTGTTTACCATTTTCATCAACTGAGAATCCTTCAAAGGTCAAGAAACGACCAGGTCCAAACTGTGGCTCAACTGGGCCCGGTATGAAAATTGGTGATTGCATATCCATATTTGCCATGCCGTTCTTGATGACGGTGAATTTGAGTGTAATCACACCGGCCATCTCAATGGCTCCACAGAAGGAAATCTCTCCGTCGCCCTGCGAGAAGTGCAAGTCTCCCACCGAAAATTTAGCGCCAGGAACATGAATCGGTAAATACACCTTTGAGCCTCGAGAGAGGTTTTTAATGTCGCAGTTACCACCGTGCTCAGGGCGACCCTAATGACATGATTAGTAATTATCATTCGGTTCAGGGCGGTCATATTCTTACTGGAATTGTTCTGGCCCCTTCCTTTGCCACCTTTTCCTTGATATCTTCTGCCGCACTTCCTGCATGGGCGTTCAGAGGTTGCGGTGGCTGTGCAACGATTCGACCATCAACAGTATTCGCTGCGATGAGCTCTCCTTCACGTTTATTCCATTCAGCCAACACCTCTGCCGACGGCGCACATCCAAGAATTCCGGGATGAATCAGCCCCGCAAAACGGACTCCGGGAATATGCCGACTAGAACAGAAGATGCCTTCAAAATCCCAAATTGCTTTCGCACTGCACCGAATAAGATTAGAATGAATATATCTAAAAGGGGAAACTCAACATACGCTTTCGGGTAGATCTCGTCCAGAAAACCCCCTCCGTTCTCTTTGGCAAATACTCCGGTAAATCCCCATGGCTGGTCCTGGAATGGCTGAACATCTTGGATTTCAACAAGCAGGACATCTCCTGGTTCGGCGGTCTCGATATCGAAAGGGCCAGACAAGTAGTGGATTTCGGTCAGATCAACTGTGCGAACGTCCTCAGCCGAGTCGTTGTTTTGGATCTGCCCACCCGTCCAGTCTAGACACTCGATCTTGACAACCTCATTGTTGGCAATTTTGCCGCATGCCGGAACTACCAGAGTTGGTATTAGGAAAGAGAACCCAAGAGGGACAAGACATCTAGAAGCTTCACTCACTGTCAGGATGCCATCGGTTCTATCAAAAGTCAGTTGCTAGGTTCTGGCACCGAAATAAAAGTCAATTTAGACATACATGTAGGCCAGGTTGCTCGCGAGCGTGTTTGTTGAGATCAACTTTCAAAGCGGTGCGGATTTCTTTGATGCCCATATTGAAGAATGTAGCTTCTTGATTCAAGAATTTAGAGAAGATTGTAGCGGTCAGATAAAAGGAACTTCAGATTTATTGACAGCCTATTTCTTTACGAGGGATTTGAGGGGTTGATAAGACAAGAAAAGCAGACGGGGTAATTGGGGATGCAGTAGAGATAAGAAGTAGCACATGCGCTTCTCCGCAGAGGGGTAAATCCGTAAGAAATAATCGCTACCCACTTCTGATAGCTTTATCTCTCCAAATTTAGCGCACTGTCCTCGTCGCTGTCTGAACCTTGTCTGTTCAGCCAATCATGTTGAATAATATTAGACTATCCAAGTTACATCGACGAATTGTTGACACATAGTATACCCCGAGCGTGTCGGGCTTTAAGAACTGCCTCCGGTACTTTTGGTTCGCTATAGTGGGATTCTCCGACCACCCGAAGTCTTGATAAAAGCAGATTAGCACCCTTCACCTGAAGCACAGCTCAAAAATTCAATTCCTTTTGATGCCACCACACTCATTCGCCTCGCCAATTTGGAATCAATGATAGTAGACGGGCAGTCATCTCAAATCTGTAATAATAAGGCATGCAAAAACGACCCTCTAGGCGATGGACCGAACAGTCGCCGGAGGACAAAATAGAGGGATGATATGGTCAATTGATAAAGGGTGGAAGGAAAGATGTGAACAGACGAATTTAGTTACGAGATGAACCAAGTCATTTATCCACTCCTGGATAAGCTGGATTTCTTTCTTCGGAACTATTGGATTCTTCGCTGATCTACCATCATGATCAAAAAAATATGTTTCGAAGAGTATTAAGACTAGACTTTGAGACCATGATACATGATCTTTTATATCACAGAATAAGAAGCGTGTATAAGAAGAAGCAATGACGATTGAAGACGGTAGGATTGGAAGGATGGTCGATGAGTTGGTCGATTTGATATCAAGACTGGTGACGGGAGCAAACATGGCCGGATTGGGATGTTTGGGTTTATCAACAACTTCCCCCACCAGATAGATCTTTCCTTCTTTCCCCGGTCTTGATACTCTCGTCCTTGGTACCGAATCCATCACCTTTCGATTGACCTGTAACATATCTCCTTATCTCTAAGTCAACTGTCATGCCTCCGCCAACCGTCACATCGAGTATGATTTGCTAGTAAATCGATAGCTAAACCCCTGTTATCGTGCCTCTGACGAGGTTAAGGTTAGGAGGGGAGTATTATCACGGGCCAGTGCCCGATGTTGGTTACGTGTATCACGAGACCTCGGCGTGTTGACATGAGGAACACGAGGGAAGAACTTCTCATCTTCAAGCCTTTTGTACACAGTTTTTGGCCTAGTTGTGACGGTCTGGAATGTGACGGTCTGACAAGCTAGCAAGATGCGACTTGAGGGAGTTAGCAATGAGAGGTTGAGGTTGAAACGAGATGGGGGTTTGGCGTAGAGACAAACAGGACAATCGTGGCCTGGGATAAACAGGAATCCCCCACGATTCCGATCTTCCCTTCTTTCCTTCCTCTTGATACCTTCGTCCATAGCACCGAATCGAATCTCTCCTTTCGCCTGGCTTGTCACACTAGTCAGATTGAATTTAAGTCTTGCTTCAGCCCTTCACACTGATAGAGTATTAATCAGATCCTTATTATTTTACCGCCGCTTTTCCTACCTTGTTTCTAATAGGGGGCGAAGGCCACCTAGACGAGCGTAATATCCCAATGTCCCTGAGTTCTCTTGCTAAGTAGGCTTTGAGCCACCATAGTAGAAGGTAAACGACCTATATAAAGGATTAGTCGTCTTTAGGTCGCGCTCCGACTCTAGGATTCTTAGAGTCGAGCCTGACTACGAGAGAAAGAAATTCAACCAATGTAGTAGCTTTTGACGAGACAACTAAGCATTGGGAAGGGAAGAGGGAGAGCGCGCGAGAGAGGGAGAGGCGAGGTAAATACATGAGGAATGCCTGCGGCAGTAGACCAACACCAGGCATCAAATATAACCACATGTGAATCGTCACAATTTAAGCGATACCTAAATTCATGTCTATCCCGGCCCACCTTTTTTCCCTATACTTTGAGTTTAAGCTCCGAATCATGTCTGGTAGATATTAAGTACTCCCATAGTTCAATGATAGGCTTAAACAAATCATGATTAAAGACCAGCTATTACATTGAATTGAGAATTAATTGACAAAACTCACTTTTACCAGGCATATTAAATGACCCATTTCTTTGCCCACTTATCACGACAACGCTTCCAAGTTTGACTACGACTTAGGAAAACTTCATTCAAAATCCAGTGATAACTTTTGGTCACGCAATTACCGGCCGTGCTCAATGGTCTCCGAAAACAAGAAGCAATTTCTTCCGACCGAGTGCAAATATAATCATCACCTTCACGACGGACAAGTATCAACATCCTCTTCGTCCACGCAAGCTCCTGCTACACAGCAGGTGTCAGTATCTAAATCAGTGTCGGTGCACTGAGATAAGGAATTAGCATCAATATGCATATAATCATATTTTATAGTGCGTAAGCACACTACTTACCACATGCCCACAACCCCCGCAGTTGTGACTATCAGTCTGCGTATTAACGCAGACTCCACTGCAGAGCGTCAACCCAGCAGTATTACACACGCATGTACCGCCACTGCAATTGGTGTTTGATGGACACTTCAGAGTTTCTAGGTTAGTAGGGAGTATAACCAACGGTATTATTTAAAATAAAAATAACTTACTTTAGTACCACAGATGCCACAGTTGTTATTGTCGGTCTGCTTATTGACGCAGACCCCAGAACAGGTATCGGGCGTCGACGCAGGACATGTACATTTTCCGCCACTACATTGAGTCCCTCCTGTACACTGAATCGACAAGTCAGTACGATAGCGCCTAGAGAATAATACGAGTGTTCAGTTATCAAAACTTACTGAAGTGCCACACGCTCCACAATTATTATTATCAGTCTGCTCGTTCACGCAGAGTCCATTGCAGAGCGTCTCGCCAGCAGTATTACACACGCACTTGCCGCCACTGCAATTGGTGTTTGATGGACACTTCAGAGTTTCTAGGTTAGTAGGGAGTATAACCAACGGTATTATTTAAAATAAAAATAACTTACTTTAGTACCACAGATGCCACAGTTGTTATTGTCGGTCTGCTTATTGACGCAGACCCCAGAACATGTATCGGGCGTCGACGCAGGACATGTACATTTTCCGCCACTACATTGAGTCCCTCCTGTACACTGAATTGACAAGTCAGTACGATAGCGACTAGAGAATAATACGAGTGTTCAGTTATCAAAACTTACTGGAGTGCCACACGCTCCACAATTATTATTATCAGTCTGCTCGTTCACGCAGAGTCCATTGCAGAGCGTCTCGCCAGCAGTATTACACACGCACTTGCCGCCACTGCAATGGGCGTTTGATGGACACTTCGAGTCAATACGTTAGTAAGGTGAACCGATTTGCAGTATCACTTGAAGAAACATACTTTATTACCACAGGTGCCACAGTTGTTGCTGTCAGTCTGCTTGTTCACGCAGACCCCAGAACATGTATCTGGTGTTGAAGCAGGACATACGCAGTTCCTGTTAATGCATTGGGTTCCTCCTTGACACTAAAGTAACAAGTCAGTAAGACAGCTCCTGGAGAATAACACCCACGTTAATCTCATAACTTACTTGGTGACCACAGGCTCCGCAATTGTTATTGCCGTTAGGTACACACTGTCCACCACAAAATAGCTCCGGGGGAGGTTGCGGTCCCCCGGGACCGCAGTCATAGCAGGGCCCCTGTCCTTTAGCAGCGAGAGATGTACAGGTTGACCCGGGGTTAGGAAAGTTAGCTGCACACCATTGTGCACATACACTATTTCCCTGTCTGGGGAGAAGGGAGGCCGAAACCCCTGTGGCTATATGAAACAAAGATAGGATTAGCCAAGTCATAGTCAACGGGAAGTGCAGAAAGCAACAAGGCATTTTCTGCTGAGCATAGCTCGCATCTTGATAGGAACTCACTCAGAATAAGGACAGCGGCTAAAATCATTGTAGTGTTCAAAGGGCATTGACCATCGAAATGGAGAAGAATTGTAAGATTAGGGAGATGATGAATTGGAAGAAAACAGGAGAGCAAGGCGACTTTATATACTCGGGGTGCTATAGATGTCTTATTTTATCTAACAGCATGCTTCTGATTTAGACTAGCTCTCTAATGATCATATCCATGGATGTCGCTTCTTGGGTAAGAAGCTCTAGATCACTCCATTTCAACTCGGCCCTTCTAGACTGGATGTGACATGACACTAGCATCTAACAAGAAATACAGAAAGACCAGATGTCACAGATGAAGAGAATATTTTGAGAGTCACAAGATGGACAGGCGAGAATACGTTCGATCGGAAAGATATCAGTTGCCAGTTGGGGTTGACGTAAGACAACAGAGGTGGAGTGACTGCAGACGTGGAAAGGATAGCCGAAAGCTTGTTTGTAGCGGCAGAGTCGCCTAACAAACTCTTAGCGAATCGCTGTGCAGTAGTGCCATTTCGAGGTCAGATTTGTTCTGTGGGCTAGCTCGACCCGGCCGAATGACTGGCGACGAGCGAAAATGAAAGTTTCTTGTCTCCCAGGTCCTTGATTGGTCATAGAATAGATCTATCTTTGGCACAAACTTCAAAACAGTGGATAGAGCCATCGTCGATTCAGGAAGTCATTACAATAATTTCTTTAAATATCGTTCAAATACGATATAATCACCGTACGTCTTTTGTATCCAGATTTTGCGATCAAAGCCCTGGCTTAAGCTGGTGTATGGGGTCACCTGGCCATTGATTCGTATTGTCCTAGGAATCATCCATAAACGGCTGTGGCGAGACGTTCAAGTTCGGCATAGATCTAGTACCATGCTATGGCTGGGTAAGAGCCTACCCTTGGATGAGTACTAAATGCTTGAATAGAGTTCATGAAAAAATCTGGTGCAGTTATAATTCAGACTTCAAAGGTATTTCGAAAATTTTAGTATCCCAACGACTCCTCGACACCAACAGGATACGTTTGAGGAATAGTATACCGGGCGGGGCCCGGTCAACTAAGGCGTAAATGATACTTAGAGATCGCCAGTAGATAGGAGAGGAATAAGTCATATTGGTACAGGACTTCTTTCAGCCATCTAAGAAGAACCCCAAAATATTCAACATAGAAACCCCGTACTGCAACATTTTATCATCAGTGCCGCATTGAACAGCCAAACGTCGAGTGAATTCCCAATGTGTTATAGACTTGAACCCCCACCCTCTTAAACAATGATATTATTGAACGCTGCTTTGTTGTTGTGATCCCCATTCGGAAAATTTCTCAGGGATGGTGGAGGTAGGAAAACACGAGAAATGTGTTCCACAAACAGCTTATTTCTCGTCCGCAACTCAAACAAGACCATTTCCATTCCACCCAGAACGTAAGACGCATGAGTATATCGACCTGAACGAAGAGGAAAATTTATTGATTTCAGGTCAATGACAACATTACGCACAGGATAGCTAGTTAGCTGTATACCAAGTTGTTGCCCATTGGTTTGACGGGGCTTCGGGGAATTTTGCGTCCCAATTTCGATTAGACTGAGCGCCTGCGGTTGCACTACCGCTCTTACAATTCAATTTGGCTCTGATCATCAAGCAGACTCAGATCTGGGTGAAGGTGGGCCTTGAAAACCTTATGTGGGCCCAAGCCGGAACGAGATGGAGCGAGATGGATCTGGCCAAGCTACATGACGTGAAAATAGAAGGATAACATTGACCATGGTTTGATATCCTGGGGTAATCCTGGGGTAAGCAGGAAAAATGGTGTGCCATTCATCGCCTACGCTTGCTCTACCCATCGCCTACGCTTGCTCTACCCATCGCCTACGCTTGCTCTACCGCTTCGTCGTCCGCTTTCAGTGAGAACTTCACAAGGCTAGAGATCATCGTTCTGTAAATGACTTACAGAGATTTGAAAAGTATACCTTAATCGAAATACGAAGTTGGATCATGAATTTTGCCTAAGGCTAAAAATCGAGAGACCGCTTGACCAGCAGAATATTATATTATCGCCAGGTGGACGAAGACATATGGAACACTAGTTACTGAACTGTAAGACACTTGTTACCAAGAATTAAAGCTACTCGGACGCAGTCATAACCAGTCAACGACATGATGAATGACAACTTGGTATCACCAGTGAGATGCAAATGCCCAAACCCTAATACAAGTGTGTACCAGGACTGTAAAACAGATGACTTAGCCTCGGCTTGAAGGATCATCCGAGTATGAAGTACTTCCTAGACCATTTGCCAGTTCCAGCTTCGTCCTCGTTCCCAATTCTTCTCATTTCGACCAGTACTTTCCCAAGGTCCCCTAAGTTGGTACTGTATCCATACATTTGCGCCACGCGAGTCCGACAGTTTCTGGTTTGTGAGTCAGTCTCTTTCCGGCTTTGTATCTGGGAGTACTCCATGCCCAGGTACCTCGCAAGAACTGTATCTAATTATCCACGCGGCAGTTTACTGGGCCGTGAACAATCGGGTTTCTTAGTTCAACTGAGGGATTTCCTCTCAACTCCAAAAATGAAATATGAAACCACCAACGTCACTGAAGTTCCTCGCTCCACCTCCCCAAACTCCATCTTTCTTTTCTATTCAGAACACTATAACTGCGGGCTTCCGCATGTGAGGCTAAATTTCGCTCGATATCTTCCAACTTGGCTGGCATAATCGCCCGCCGCACCGATATTCTGCGCTAGCCCGACCGCTTAGTGGTTTATGCATGCACTGCAACTATGGATATCCTTAGGGTGAGACTACAGGGACCCCCCCCCCCCCCCCTCCCGCTCCTCGGACCCCCCTGGCTCGAAAGGCAGACTTTCCTATTTAGGTTAACTTCTTAGTAAGCTATTACCTTAGAAGATCTTAAAAAGGCCTTAGCTAAGCTCTATATACTAGATAGATATAAGTTAACGTAACTTACTAATAGAGGTATAGATCTACTAAAAGAGTATCTAACTATAGTAAGTCTATAGGTAGATATACTATAATAATTTAGTTAATAAGATAAAGTAAGTAATAAAACTAGAGCCTTAGTTTATATCTTTACCTAAGCTATTACTAAAACTAGACTTATTACTATAAAAACTTGTAGAAATTATAGTAATTATGGGTATAGGTTTCTACTAATATATAGAGAAGGCTAATATAAAGGTATTTATTACTTTACTAGCTAAGATTAACTATATAATTCAAGAGAAGTAAAATTAGGACTATAAGATATAAGTAACCTAATAAAGTATACTTAAGTATTATTATTTAATTACTAATATATTCTCTAAGATTAATTTAAATATATTACTACTACTAAGGAGTTCTATGAACTATAAGATTAAGTTAGTGGATATAAAAGTGTAAGAATATACTCTACAAGTCAGGTTAGAGGCCTGTCAATCAGGTAGGAGAAATGGGACCAAATCAATTGTGCCAAATTAGTCAAAGACTGTTTCTTGAGGAACGTAAGGGTCCCTCTTCATGGTTCAACTTATTTACAATCTTATCGCTCAAACAGGAAGGAGATATATCCTTGGGAGGGGGGAAAAACACGAGGCTTGTATAACCTCTTCCCAAGGATCTTCCCTGCAGAGGTTCGCTCACGTGTTGACAGTGAAGCTCCAGCGAATCCCCACCGAAAGCCTTCCGGCTTATCAGGTCCCGATAGCCTGAGGCACCAACACTTTGGGAATAACCTCAGCCAGGGTATATCATAACAAAGGGGGCAAAACGATGGTATTTGGACTAGTGGATACTGTTGGCTAAATACATTGACGGACCGGAACAGCTTTGCTCCGACAAGATCTCGTAATAAATGAAAGAGACCACCAGTAAAGAAGATATAGGTGCCAGCTAGAAGTGGCGACATTATAGAAGCTAGCTATGATGAAATAAAATACACTGGAGCAGTTCAATCCAGGGGATCTAAAATTAATCCTGGGGATCTGAAAATTCCTAAATAATTTTTAGGACTTCTCTCTTCCCCTCCTAGATCCAGAATATTTAACCTAAGCTCAGTCTATAATAGACTATAGTATACTCAAAGAAGCCTAGCTAGGATCTACAGCCAGACAAATCAATATAACTCACCCAATGACCAGCAAACGAGACAATTCGCATCTTAATAAACCAGTCTCTACTCCTAGCCGTTACTAAAGTTAGGTTATCTTATTTTCCGTATCATGACAGTGGCTAGCTCTCATTCTTTAGCAATACGGTACACGATAAGGTATACCAGTAATCGAATTTTCCTCCACCTGCTCGCTTAAATCAAGGAACAGATTCTAGAGCTTAAAGGGGAAAGGCTCGCACTCCAGCGCCAGCTCTACGCACTTCGGAATCCATATTCTTAGAATCTATACCACTTAGGCCTCTGCATGGTGAAGTTTTGGTCCTGAGGTCAAGGACCGCACCCGCCAAGAGGACCGCCAAGACATATATTTATGCATAAATACTGATACATAAGTAAATAATTTCCTGTCTAGTGCAACATTATGAGTAAATTATACTTAGAAAAATATCTTGGTGGTCCTTCGTCCTTTCCATTACTTATAAGTCTTTGAGGAATCCTACTTCAATCAGCTTATCTGTAGGCAGCCGGAGGTTGGCCATTTTGTTCCTCGTATTATCCCGAATCCACAAAAAGATATGCAACACGGCTTTTCGGACGCGCGCTGTGTGGGGCTTGATTTTCAGCTGCTCCTTCCCTATAATATAGAGCACTTTATGTGAATATGCCGCATCCAGATTAGCGATTTCAGAATTGAGGAAGGCGCGGGCATCTCTGCTGCCCTCCGCCGTTGAACTGTCAGGGGCCGTGGAATCCTTTTCCCCATCCTCTCCGTCTAAGGGCACGCTGTCAATTCTTGATATTAGATATTTCCGGACCTGGTCGACGATCACGCTCGCCAAATTGGGCGAGATGATCACATCATTGTATCCGTACCGAACGACCAGCCGGTAACAATTTGGAATGGCCAAACGAGACACGGTAAATCGATTCTCAAGGCTGATTGAAGGTTGCTCGAGGGGGCGGAGATGGAAGAACACAATCACCTCAGGCAAAGAGGTGAGCTTAAGCACAAACTGGCTGAATACAATCGGGGTCGTCTCGCCCGCTTTGTCGAAGAAGATCCCAAGACCGCGGGTGATCCTGACTGGAACTTCGCCGTATCGCTTGGACAGGAATAGTTCACCACCTGGACTGGATACTATGAAATGTGATGTGGGGAAGCGGTCTTCAGCTTCGGCGAACCATTGCTGCTCTTTGCCGTATCGCCACAAAAGAAACAGCATGGCGAGGATTGCAGCGAGCGTTATCGTGAACCAGGCTCCTTGGGGCACCTTGGTCAGCGCTGAGGAGAGGTATGTACCGTCCAGGCAGGCCATGGTCAGCCATGGCAGGAATACAATGTACGGGCTGATCCGCCAGACGAACATTGCAGCCAGAGAAACCATGCAGGTGTCGAAAAATGTCACGAACATGACGCATACACCGTACGCATTACCCAGGGATGTTGTCTGCAGGACATGGGTTAAGTTTCTGGAAAAGAATGAAACAGGAAAAGGAAGAGGCCACGCTTTACATTGTTATAGATCGATGCGATTAAGATGGTTCCAATCATCAGCAGCCAATTCGCGATCGGAATGAAGAGCTGCCCGTGGAATATCTGAGAAGTGTGGATGACTTTGATCTGAGGGAAATAGGAGAGTTTCATCACTTGTGCAAGAAGCTGCGAGCATTGTCAGAGTAGATCTTCCCCCAGAGAAAGGGTTGTAACTCTCTCACCTGGAAGGTTGCGGTAATGATGGCCTGCGAGGCAACAATAGCAGCTAGGATGGCGATGACCAAGGCTGGATACAGAGTTCCAGGTGGCGCCGAGTTGAAAAAGGGATTCGAATACGCCTCTGGGTGGACGCTGATATACGCTGCCTGGCCAATGTAGGCTAGTAAAAGGCATGGAAACGTATAGCACAGCCAGCTGATCTGGATCGCTCTTCGGCTGAAAGCGCCTAAGTCCGCAAAGAGGGCTTCCACACCCGTGAAGGCGAGCAATGTACCACCTAGCATCCTCCATCCGTCTGTTTTGTTACGGATCAAGAATTCGAATGCGAGGCCAGGGTTGAAAGCCTGGAAAACCCCAGCATCGTACTTCGCGAGGTTGTATATCCCGAATGCCGCATTAAATCCGAGCCAGATAATCACGATCGGCGAAAACGCGAAGGACAACGTCGTGATTCCCAACGGTTGAATGAAAAACAGCACAATAAGAACAGCATCAGTGACACCGATCACTGTGCCTTTGGATATGTTTGGTTGCACAACCTCAATGCCTTGAACGGCTCCAAGAACGGACTGGGCCGGAGTGAGCAGGCCATCAGCCAGCACCATAGTGACGGCCAGCACTCCGATCACTTTCAGCAGCCCTCGCGCGAACCGACTGGACTCTAAGCCTTGGCGCACCTTCTGGCCCGCGCGCTCTAGGTCACCGGACAAGTACCGTTTCATCTGAACCAACGAGGCCTCCCTCGGATCACGTTGGGTGATATTCATCTGTGAATCAGTCAGCTTTTGCGAGGGAGAGATCGCGAGGAGCACTTGCATAGCGGCTGAGGAGGGAATAGGTACTGAAAGTGCCACCTTCGCCGTCGTTATCGGCTCGAAGGATCACCAGTACGTACTTGACAGTCACCATCATGAAAAGGCTCCAAATAATGATAGATAGGGCGCCAAGTAGGTCTTGCCGAGAGGGAGGGGACGAAAATGTGGACGAGAAGACGTAGAGGGGACTGGTGCCAATATCGCCATAAATAACGCCCACAGATTGATATGCCAGCCATAAAAGCATTTTGCCTTTGAATACCTGCTAATGGTGAGTGACGTTCGTCTTCAACGGTCCCTCATGGTCGTACTGCCTACCTGTCTTTGCATGAAGTCGCCAGGGTTTCGCAAGCCTGGGTCTTCGTCTGGTTGCTCGGCGGCTGAAATCCTGCTACTGATCCGCTCCGGTATCCTGGAATGTGAGCGGATATTATAAATACCCTCATGAGTTTCCTCCTGATTTGATCGGGCTATTGATTGCGACCTGGAGAAAGCCGGGCCTATGGTTGCTCCATCATCGCCAGACGGTGACTGTCCCGGCTCACCTCCCGGATGCGCGGGATCTGCAATCCTGACAGTCGTCATACTGTCATGAAACACAATGAACAGGCGAAAGGGATATTGAGATCGATGGCGAGGGACGATGGCGAGGGACGATAGCGAGGGAAGATGGCTGCATGGTCGTTCTGGCTACCTGGAAGTTTGGTAACGTGGCTTATAACCACAATCACAGCTGAGCTTGCTGAAGGGTCTTATCAGAGTTTATCGCCACGATCTTACGAAATAAAATAATGCATTGATCCTCCAGGTGCATTCACCTCACCTGCCTGGCGAGGCTGAGGTCGAGTGGACTACCATTGCACAGTGAGAACGCCACACGACAAACTGGCACAAACGGGCATAGCGTTGAATCAAATCCAGTGGGTTCCATAAGTTTGAAACATCTGACCAAAATTCACATCATCTCATCAGCCATACCATGAAAAATAACTTGAGAGATATTGCCTGAGCTATTGAAGAAGACGAATCGAAAGACATTTAGAAGTTGAAGCGTATCTGGCTAGACTTTTGAACCGCCGCTGTCTGACGTCATGAGGCATGCGAGATTATGCATGCTTAGCAAAATAAGCTTCCTCGGCTGTTCTGTGATTGGACTAGATAAATCCCTCATTCTACATCAAGTCTGTAACTTTGGCTAACGGTACGCGAATTTCACTGGCAGAAAATGTATCTCGAGAATGCCTGTCGATTAGGAAACGCACGTGGTTGCGCTAATGAAGTTAACAAGACGTGATGAAATCGTATCTGCTTGTATACACTCTGACGAATGAGAATCAGGCGGAACCAACTCAAACAGGATGAATTGATTGATTAAGAAACTACAAAATTGAGCGGACACGTTGAGTTGTCCTCGCTAACAAAGACGGGATTCGGGGTTGGAATGGCCGAGTTCCCTAGGTGTCGAAGCTAACACCAAAACGTATACAAGATTAGACATGCGGGGAACCAATCAGTTGGATGCGTAAATGATGGGTCCATTCTCCTCGACACGTGAGTTATGTGATTGACTCGCCGCCCGTGATTCACCACTACAACTATTGTAATGCAAAAGGAAGCTTAATTCACCTCATTTCAGAGGGATACACAGCCTTACGAGAGGCAACGGTGATTGCAGCTTGGCCGGATGACATTTATCCTAAGGCCCACCGAGATCATCAAAGCAGGCGCTTTGTTTAGAAAGTGACACCTTTTGGACAGACAGCAAAAACGATGCTAAGACTTCACGACGTGGCTGAGAACCGCTTGGAAAAACTCCGATATGTATGGGATTGTATTTGCAAGGGTACATAGTACTTCGGTCTAAGCTTTAATGAATGCTCCAAGTGATGTTGATACTCTAGTGGATTGGCAAAATACGTATAGTTCGGCGATCAAGCAATCAGATTGGCGTGCGCAGATCCTGCAGCTTAATCTTTCAGAAATCTACCGAGATCTGTCAGAAACTGTATACAGTATGTAGAACCATGTTCGCATCTCGCATGAGATTGTCAGGAACGTACCGTGGCTCCACTTTCGTTTCCTTCAACACTGGACTTGCCGAATGACGCGGCCTGTGTTTCTCTCTCCTCTGCTCCATTCCGGCCAACTCGGAAACCCCTAGTCAGATCTGAAGAATTTCAGCCACTTCATCATTTAAATGGCGTCCATTGTGCCGTTGTGCTAGCCATCACGATATATCCATATCTTGACTGTTGACTTCAAGTCGTCCTGTCGTATTCGATTATTCTAATTGACCCCTAAGCTTGTCCACCCATGCATATCTTATGTAGTTAACTTGGGTTCCAATGTCCTGCCTCGAGAAAGGCTCTTGAAGCTCTGATTGAATAGTTGAGCAGGACTTGCACAATGAAGAACATTCTTGGTGCAATCTTCTGGCGGGCTAGGTTTGATAGTCCCAGCTATATGGATTGCGGCTTGCTCACGATGTATCTACCAAGACAGACATGGACTTTGACACTTTGCGAACGAATTCTCATTGAACCTGGAGATAGTTCAAGCAAACTTCTTCCCGGGTGTCAAAGGGCCATCCTTAGCCGCATCTTCATCTATGACAACATTGAGCTTGTCAATGTTATCGAGAGACAAGCGTAGGAAGTCATGCTTATTCTTCCATGTCACTTGACTCTCGGCGAAACCATCACTCTCCGCAGGGGTAGGTGGCGGGTCGGTGATCTTGGTGATAAGGTAGGCCGTGGACGCCTCGGCAACTCCATACATGAGTACACCGATGAAGGGAGTCTTCAGTACAACTGTAAAAGCAAAGGCAAACCCGAAAAGAACACCTTCCCTGTCACGGAACCAACGGCGCTTTTGTTCAGACGTGAATTTGATGCGGCGGAAGTACGGCTCAAGCTGAAGGTTGTTAGATCGATTGCAGTATCGAATTGAAGGAGAGCGATAAAACTCACCAGTTCTCGCATCAAACTTCTTGACGCGAAGTAAGTGTGGAGGAATTTCACGATATATGCCTTAGGCAGGACCAGACCCGCACCAAAGATGACAGCAGCAGGGGCTGTGCCGACATGACTCCGGAAGGTGTAAAAGCTTGCTGCAGGCATCACGAATCGACCAACGATAGGTGTCAGGGAAAGCAAGTAGAGTCCGAGAAGCATGCCCATCCTCTTAGCATATCGGTGAAGGAACATCATGATCGCCTCTGACTTGGGTCTTGACGAGCGAGGGCCGCCTTTGGTTGGGAACATGACCAAGCTATGGTAGTACATGGCACGCAGAGTCTCCGGGTTCTCAGACTTGTGCTTCTGGATGTATGTCGTGTCAACCCACTCGATGGATTGCATGAAACTAGACATTGTAATTAGTAATTATAGTCGTGATAGAGTAAAACCGGCGATAACCAACATTTCATCCAGCGTAGGAGTCACATATCCCATCAAAGTCATTAACAGGAATGGCACCTGGAGCACAGACTTGGACATGAACTCCATGCCACCCAGGAGTTTGTCATCCCAGGTTGCATGGTCCAAGTTGATGATCCACGAGAGTATGTAAATTCCAAGCTTGAGGGCGATTATCTGTGAGTGTCATATCAGCCACCCATAACCATTGGAGAGCTCGAACTTCCGGACCTACCGGGATTTGGACAATAAGCTGAATGACTACTCCTACACCCACAGCAAGAGCTGCTTGACGGAAATGCTCATATTTAAAGAGATCAGGATTTTGCAGAGCCCGAACAGCTATTTTGTCAAGTTAGCCTTGGGCATCATGCAAATGTTGGATCATCAAGTAGTTTGAGCCCCAATTGAGAGCTTTTGAGCCATGAAAAGAGTAGCAGAGCAAAGTTGGTCACAAGATTGCTGAAGGATGAAGATATTTCAATCCTCATTCAAGCCTTGGGAGAGAAAAGGCTCTTTTCCTTGACACTCAAGCCGTGGAGCAATAGCACGGGGGACATACTTCCTACGACGGTGAGCTGAAAGCCGCGGATTACCGCATTGGGCTCAAAGTTGGACATGGTCAAGCCCTTCTCCATGCTGGATGTACCTCTTGGTGTATTCATGGATTGGTTTTTCAGGAAAATCCGGAAGGAAGAAAAGACCAAGTTATCAACAATGCAAACAGGCATCCATTTATGCAGACTGCGTCATGGGCAATCACCTGACATGTAATGCCTGAGGCATGGCTCACATGTCCCCGCGGGCGCAAAGCCGCGCGAACAATGGGGGAAGAGGAGAGGAGAGATAAGCCGCGATCTTCAGCTCGGGGTGCATCCTCCTTCACCATGTCCTCCCGATAATCGGGTGTCGATGTCACCACTTGTCGGTTATTTATTGCGCTTCTTAACTGTACCTTGACAATGCCCGAGCCTCTGAGTGAGTCCTCGGGCCCGGTACAGTCCATTCGCCGCGCGGTTACTCTGCCCACGAAGTTAAACCCGCAGGCGCAACGCGGTTCGGCTGCGCCAAATCTCTCGGAAAACGTCATCTTCTATCATCCTTCTGCAAAGATTGTCCATTTCGCACCCAGGGCGCTCGTACCGATCCCGTCAGGTTCCGCGCCGTCCGATTTCGACTACCCCGTTGACACGATCGAGACCCTCCCCTGGCGCTCGGCCACCGAACGAACTGTCGCAACCGCACCCCTCAGGCTGGAAAGAGGGTTGACTGTGTTCCTAAAGTGTGGAAATGTTGTCCGTGCGATCCTGAAAAACTCACAATGCTGGTGTGTGGACGGCGTGTCCAAGTTCGTGTTGCGCATTCGCCCTCTCACCTACTATCGCATCGAGTTACCACATGAGACTGCGGAAGAGAAGGCACTAGTGGAGGATCTCAAGGCTGCATTGCCGACTGTGCTTCGATATGAAGTCACACCATGTCCCTTTAAGCGCGCGTTTACCGTCGACTTGCCCGAGGAAGCCATGGCTCCACGGCGCAAGAAGGCATGGAAACCCAAGGAACGCAAAGATGGTGTTCCTTCACTCTCGGGGAGCAACCAAGGTTTCCTTTGCGAAGGCAGGTCGGATTGGCTCGATTCTGCAAGTACCGGCGACGACACAGATGGAGCTGCCACGGACGACAGTGGCTTTACACCACAAAGAACTGAAAGCATGACATCCGAGGCTGTACCAGTCAGTGAGGAATCACCAGTTTTCACTACTGATGGCGATACTTCTTCCCGGCCCGCGCCGGCCAGACGCTGCGTTACGGAGGTGCCGCAGACTTTCACTAGTCTGCGCGCGAAATTCGACGCTACCCCTATTCTAGAAGAACCTTCTGCATCTGAAAAGCCGGAGACTCAAGAAGAGGCTCGGCCTTTAGATTCTGAAATTGCCAAGAATGAGCTGGTGGCCGAGGAGACCAATCAAACGGACGTATATCTTAGTTCAGGGGACCCTGCTGAGTCTAAAGAAGCTTCAATAATGGGTGATGCTTCCAAGTCCGAGATTCCTTCGGCTACGAAAGTAAACTTGGAGCTACCGGCAACTGTGCAAGAAGAAACATCTTCCCTAGATGACTTGCAGGACCAAGCAGCGCCCTCGGTAGCCACAAAGGTTGCGGTTCTGGAAGATAATTCAAGCACCGTTCCTCCCGAGACAACCTCAAGTTCTATCCCGGTTCCAATTTCTGAGGAAACCGATTGCGAGCCGGAGCATCAAGTCATTTCGAGTTCTCGAGATGTTCGCATCCAGGTGGAAACCCCAGTCCCATCAAAAACTATTGTTCCAGAGGGGAGTTCGATGTCAGAAGATCTCATGTCGGAGCCAGTTCCGCGTCCACATGAAGAAGACTCTGGCTCGGAACCGGACCACGACAGCTCCTTTGCATCTTCACCTGAATCATTCCATTCTGTCGATATTCCTTTATTCCGGATAGAACACTCGTCCAATACAACTTCTGAAGATGCTGCCTCCCGCGCAGGACCTTCTGTTGCTACCTCTTTGGCCGAGTTCGCTACAAAGCAGGCTTCTATGCCTGATTCACCTGAGAATGGCCTCCTTCTAGGAACGGATGTCAGCAATTTCTGCCACTCGCCCGAGATTGAAAGCAAGGATTCGCTCCCGGAACTCAGGATGCCAAAGTACATCGTTCGAGAGGACCCAAAGAAGCCGTCATCGAGCATTTCCTCAGGCAAGAAATTGGCCGTCGCTCATGCAACATCCCCAGTCACAGATTTCAACCATATGAGCACTGAATTTCGTCGTCGGGCGCAGGCAACCAGACGACGTGATGTTTCCCCTATGCCGCCATCGTCTACTATTTACCAACCTCCGCTGAACGACCACGCTTCTTCTCTCCTTTCAAAGGCGTTGTCACTCGTTCTGGTACCGCCAATCCATCTTTTCATAATTCTGCTCCACATTGCGGCTCGCATTGTCATTAGCCCCGCTCGCAAATCTTCTCTTGTGGATTCCAGCTCAGGATCCCAATCATCTAATAATGATCCAGTCACTGAAGATGACTTCAGTTTCCCTCTGGAACGCGAGCCTTCTTCTGAATATGAAGATGCTGAAATGTCCCGTAAGCTGGATCCCTGGGATCTCGACTAACTTGACCGACTCAAGTTTGCCTGAGATTCTTGTCCTTTCCCCCATCGTTTTCATTCTCTGTGGTTTCTTGACACTACTCCTGATTTTAATGTGTTACCTTTCTCTGCATGTGACACTACGATTTACCCCCTGATTTATGTACTACTGTTTGATGATTGTCTCGATGTTGGTTTGCATGGTTGTTACGAGGAGGACATATTGGGCATGGGTCTTGTTCTTTCCTTGGGCCTGGTTTTTGTATTATAGCGTTGCATATATCATCTGGAGAATGCTCCTACATCACATGCTACGACAGTCGTTAGTCGATAATCTAATTTTGAATCCAAAGTCCTGAAGCTTTGAATCATAGATGGAAGTGCGGTCTCAGAAGTATTCCCGTTCCTCAAATCTCGTGCAATACCTATGTACCTTGGCTCGTAGCATACACTGTACAGCATCTTCTTGAATGCTACCAGGTATGTTCATGCTATGTATTTAATTGCCGGGCATATTCATTTCACGCTCTTGAGGACATTGTATCTCAAACCTGATAGGTCATGGCGTGTCGGCTTGTCAGCCGAAGATATAGGTACTAGCTCGGGGCTTCTCGTACCACACGCTACGGGATGAATATCCCCCCCCAAAAAATGGATGTCGTTCGAACCGCCATTCTTGGTGATCCCGTCTGAGTTTCTCGTTAGTCTATTGTTCAAACTCGTGACTGATAAAACGATTCTGGAAATCCGACAGAGTTTCAATCTTGTAGAACCTTACTGGGAGAGTCTGGCGTGTGTTCCAACTTTTGCATAGAGCTCGATGGTCATTTGGTACCATTTGAAAGGGCTATATATAGCGTGTCGTGCAAGAAGATTCGACCAAGATATATTTATACATCAGTATCTAAGGTTGCCGAGAAAGCTTAGTTCACGGCCCCTCCCGTCCATCGAGTCCGCTGTATGTGGGCTAAAAGTTCATTTACAGCCGGATAGTCAATGTCTCATAGGTAGGTTTGAACGGGCATAAGGATGAGATTGACTGCTACTATCTAAGCGAGTGCTTACAGTACGGACCCTGCGCCCGCCTCGCATTTCCTTATTGCGGATAGCGTGGCCATGTTTGGGGGCGGAGCCCATCTTGACCTGGAACCCCAAGAGTGATTGGCCCAGAGATCAAGCCACCAATCTCGGTTCTCCCAACACAAAGCAAAGTGGAGCTGCGGGACAGCTGAGTTAACCAGATCACAATCAACAACTGATCGGGGATTTAAAGGTTCATCGTTCATCCCTTTCTTCGGAGCTTGTCGAACATCACCGGGGGCATATTGGCCCAAGAGATCACCATGATCGATATAACACAGCTCTTGATCCTCGGCACCGTCGTGGCGGTGGGATATTTCGTGTTCAATGGCTCGCGGCACGATCCTCGTGAACCACCGTTGGTGACCAGCGGGATCCCGATCCTAGGACACATGTTCGGCATGTTGTGGCATGGAGTCGGGCACTGGGGTAATCAGGCGTAAGTTCTTTCTCCAAATTCTCCGAAATCGCGAATTTGGGATGATAATTGATGACTTGAATAGTAAGAAGCATCCTGAGCAACCCATCATTACCCTGGACATGTTCTTGACCAAGTTCTATGTGATTACTTCCCCAGATCTGATGCAGGCTGTGCAGCGCAATGCCAAAACGCTCAGCTTTGAGCCCCTGCTGCTATTCGGTGCTAGGAATATTTCCGGAATTTCCAACCCGAAGACTCTGGATATTCTCAAGGAGACAGACGCCGGTGGCCAGGGTCTTGGCTCTAAGATCATGCACGCCATGACCCCGACTCTCGTGGGAAAGCCTTTGGATCTCATGAATATCCAGATGATCCGATTGATCCAGCCGTTCATTGAGAAGCTAGGCGAGACCTCCACTTTTGACTTGTACGAGTGGTGTAAAGATGCCACCATGGCTGCTAGCACGGAAGCTACATACGGCCCGATGAACCCTTACAAGGACAAGGCAGTTCAAGATGCGTGGTGGTGAGTTCAATCTTCTCCCTGCAGAGAAGACTCCCGATGCTAAAACATCCTCCCAGGGATTTCGAAACTGGCCTCGGTGTTCTCATTGCCAATACGTTGCCGTGGCTCACTGCGCGAAAGCCCTGGAAAGGTCGTCAGAAGGTTGCCGATGCAATTCTGAAGTATTTGCAAGATGGCGGCCAAGAGAACGGATCTGAGCTCACACATGTGCGGTTGAAGGTATCTATGGAAGGTGGACTCACTCTCGAGGAGTACTCCAAGCTCGAAGTCGGTATGCTGATTGCATTCGTATCGAACACTGTTCCCGCCATGTTCTGGTGCCTCTTCGATTTGTACGACCGACAAAAGCTCCTCGGCGAAATCCGCAAGGAGATCGAGGCGAATGCCATTGTCGTGGCTGCCGATGGCACCCACAGCATTGACTTGACTGCGATTCGGGAGCATTGCCCTCTCTTGCTCTCCACCTTCCAGGAGATCCTTCGCACCCGCTCCAATTCCTCCCCAACCCGTCTCGTTACGAAAGACACGCTCCTTGCGGATAAGTACCTTCTTAAGGCCGGGAACACGGTCAGTATGCCATCAATCCCCATGTCACGCCGCCAAGAAGTTTGGGGTGAGACTGCTGGGGAATTTGATGAGCGTCGATACATGAACTCTGGCGAAAAGAAGGACTCTCGACGGGCGGGTGGGTTCCTGACATTCGGTCTATCGCCAACGATCTGCCCTGGCCGGCACTTTGCTAGCTCCGAGATTCTGCTGCTGGTGGCCATGGTTATCCTTCGATACGATATTTCCCCTGTTAGTGGAGTCTGGAAGGAGCCTGCCAAGGACACGTCGAGTATGGTCTCGATTATGGGCCCTATCAAAGAGAAGTTCCCAGTCAATGCGAGCCCAAGAAAGGAATATGCGGGAGTCAAATGGGGTTTCCATGTGGAGGAGGGTAAGGGACAGTTCCCACTAGTTATAGGATAGTTGATAGTCCCGTTCGTCAAATTGGTATGTTATCATTGCATGGGACATAACCATGCCAGCAGAATGATGTCTGATCAAGACGATGAATTGGACTTGTGTAACACAAGTGTATGGGAAAAGCTCTTATGTACACCTGAGAAGAAGCTCGTAACAGGGTCATAACACAAAGGTTTTAGAACATGAAGCCACCAGTAAACGCCAGAAAATGCAAGATGAACGGAGCCATGTCGGCGGATATCACACCACACGCGGCCATTAAGTACCGTTTGTGAATAAAGCAAAGAGAATCATAACATCTATGCCTTTGTGGCCTTGGCAGCTCCACCCTTGCCCTTCGCCTTGCGCTTGCTGCGATCCCGCTTCTTCAAACCAGTCATACCGGCCTTGCAAACATCCGCATAACGAGTGTAGAATGCTTCCAGATCATCGACCTTCACAACCGTAGAGAACTTGATCTTGTCCTTTGAGGAAGCCTTCTTGGTGATCTTGCCATCCTTGCTTTGGGATTTGGGGTTTGGAGCATTAGTGTTGCCGTCTGTCGCACGGATGAGGATGGAGGGCGCAGCGGCGGAGACACCGTCGATGAGAGGCTTCTGGGAGAGGAAGACTGAGCCACGAGCCTTTTGAGAAGTCTTGGAGAGAAGGTCGGTGAGGGATGAGAAGAACTAGAAACAATAGCACTAAGGTATTAGCAATGTCGCTACTGCGGGAGGTTGGTCTCGTGGCCGAATGTGCGGAATACACAGTTCAGTAGCCGAATATTCAAAGGCTCACCTCCTCGTTGCTCAAGTGTGGCGCCATTTTGAAATTGAATGAAGTCGCAAGGCACGCAAGAATTGATCGATCGTGCAAGCTGAAGTACTCCGTAGTCCGCAATGTAGCAACGTCCGAGTCGTGGGGGACGAAACTCCGCTGTGTGTGGGTCGCCGCCTTGTGTTTTGGCGGGCAGAAAATGTGGGCAGATGGAAAAAAGTTCGCTCACCGCCTGGCTGTCGGCCTCTTCTTCGATCGAACGGCGCAATTAATCTTAGTAGACAACCACCATGCCACGTCCCCAGCACAATACGACCTCCCTTCCGCGCGGACTGCGTGATGAACTGGGAATTAGGGATACCTATGGCGACAAGAAGCGCCAAAGGAATGGACCTGCGAACCGGAAAGAACGCCGCCAAGCAGAGCGAAGCAATAAGAAGCCGGGAAGGCCCGCAGCAGCGCCAGTGAAGAAGAGCTTCCAACGACGACCTCAGCCGAAGAAAGAAGAGGAAGATGATGATGATGAGGATGACTTTGACTTGAATGAAGAATCCTCCAGCGACGAATCACCAGCTGCGCCGAACAGCAAGCGACCTTTAACCCAAAAGCCACACTCAAACTCGAAGTCAGTAGCGTCGACTAAATCGAAACGGCCGCTCGCCATAAGCGAGGAGGCCCAAAGCGATACCTCCCAGTATGAGGGGGAATCCGGTGACGACGAGAGCTACGAGGACAGCGATAGCGAGAAGCTCGCAGCACGAGGGGCTCATGTTTCAGAGAATGTCAAGTCCAAGCTAGCCCAGGATGACGCTGAAATTGCTGCACTGGAGAAGAAGCTCGGTCTCAAGAAGGGAAAGAAGCTCCCCAAGGCATTCGCTGAGGATGGTTTGGAGGATTTGATGGGAGACTTGGGCGAGGCGTCAGAGGATGATAGCAAGAAGCGCAAGCGGGAAGCCGATGAATGGCTCCAAAGCAAAAGACAGAAGGCGTTGCAGCGTCAGGCTCAAGTTTCGGATGACGAGGAAGAAGATGACGACGAAGAGGTGGGGGATTCCGACAGTGACGAGGATATGGACAACCTGGACGATGAAATCTTTGGTTCGGAAAGCGAAGAGGACGATGCCGAGGACAGCGAGTTTGACGGTTTCGACAAGGAAGAGCAAGCACCGCCAAAGAAACGCGAAAATCCGTATGTGGCACCTGTGCCCAAGACTGAACCAGCCTCGTCTCAAAAATACATCCCGCCATCATTGCGAGCCCGTGGAGATCCCGAGAGCGAAGCCCTTACTCGATTGCGTCGCCAGGCCCAGGGACATCTGAACAAGCTGTCCGAGGCAAATCTGGTGTCTATCCTTGGAGAATTTGAGAAGCTCTATCGGGATCATCCCCGCCAAAATGTTACCTCTACGCTAATCAGTTTACTGATGGGTCTCATTGGTGAGAGATCCGTTCTTAACGATACTTTCATTGTCCTGCATGCCGGTTTCATTGCCGCGGTCTACAAGATCATGGGTATGGACTTTGGTGCTGAGATTGTGCAGAAAGTTGTGGAAACCATGGATGCAGGAGGTGATGAACGTGGCAAGTTTGAGGGCAAAGAGTATATCAATCTTGTCTCCCTCTTATGCCAGCTGTACAATTTCCATGTCATTGGACACCCCTTGATGTTCGATTACATCCGCCTTTTCCTGCAAGAAATTACCGAGACGAATACGGAGCTCCTGCTCAAGATCATTCGGAGTATGTGCTTTGCTATATTGTGTTGTTTCAAGACTTTTCTAACATTTGAACAGATGCTGGCCCTCAACTACGCCAGGACGACCCATCCGCGCTCAAGGACATTGTCCTGCTGATTCAACCCGCTATCGCCCAGGCTGGAGAGGGAAATCTCTCGGTCCGCACCAAGTTCATGATTGACACCATCACCGATCTCAAGAACAACCGGGTCAAGTCTGGGATTGGCGCCAGCGTGACTTCGGAGCACATTACCAAGATGCGCAAGATTCTGGGCTCATTGAACAACTCCCGGGTGATCCGTGCATCGGAGCCCATTAACATTACCCGCTCTGACATTCACGATTCCTCCAAAAAGGGCAAATGGTGGCTCGTCGGTGCAAGCTGGAGGGAAGACCCTCTAGTCTCTGCCCGCCAAGAGCTGTCCGATATGCAGATGAAGAATGCCGATGCTATGGAGGACGACAGTGAAGCCGAGCCGGATTTGGGAGACCTGGCCAAGGCCCACCGTATGAATACGGATGTGCGTCGCTCGATCTTCGTCGCTATCATGTCCGCGAACGACTTCCAAGATGCCCACGTTCGTCTCCTCAAGCTTCGCCTGAAGCGTGCGCAAGAATTTGAGATTCCCCGTGTTCTATTGCATTGCGCCATGGAGGAAGAAGCTCACAATCCCTATTACACTCTTATTGCGCGACGTCTTTGCGGAGAGTCGGGCCGCCGTCTTAAGATGTCGTTCATGTTTGCTCTCTGGAATATTTTCAAGCGGATGGGTGAACAAGGTGAAGACGAGGAAGAACCAGAGTTCGATGCTGATGACGAGGAAACCGGCGTTAGCATGAAGGCTGTTGTTAATTTGGCCAAGATGTACGGCATGCTCATTGCCGATGGAACTCTAACGCTGGGTGTCCTGAAAAACCTCAACTTCCCTTATCTCCAGCCCAAGACTAAGACATTCGTCGAGCTTTTGATCATTAGTGTCATCCAACAATCACAGAAGGCCAAAAAGGGATCCAAGAAGAAGAACAAGTCCACCTCTGATGATACCAAGGACGAGGAGTCTCTCATGCAAATCTTCTTGCGAGTACAAGAAGCACCGCAAGCTGCCAAGGGCTTGATTTATTTCATTCGCAAGGTTGTCGCCAAGACTGATCTTGTCACCGAGAAAGAGCAGAAGCTAGTGCGCTGGGGTTGCAATGTTGCTGTGGATGCTCTCAAGGCCATTAAGGAGTGATGATTGCGGGTCTGGAGGCATTGTGATTTGATTTTCATCTAAAATATACCCCTTTTCATAGACATGAATGTGATAGCCGCATCGAATGAACATATCGATCAGCAGTTTCGTTGCACGTAGCTCATATCGGACATAAGGCGTGACTAGTATCGCTACTAGGTGGCTTCCTCGACAAGGTCCCATTCCATAGCAATCAACCACTGCTCCAAATTGCTAAATTCACCGTCTTGAGGTGGTTCTGCCCGTACTTCATTGGCAGCGGCCAGGGCTTGATACTCGTCAAACGTGACGTGCCATGCGAGACCCCGATGAATTCCCACTAAATCCCCTTCATGTATAAACCCTATTCGCGGCGCATTAGTCCGCGAGGCTCCATGCGAATGAGGCCGAGATCGGGAGGGTCCCATGATCATTATATTGATAATCTCCTGCTCCTCCTCGTTATTATTTAGTGGCAATCCCACCTTCTCGGCTCTGACAAACGAGAGCGCACCGGAGCTACTCAGCACTGCCGGTCTGACCTGGAGCACGCGAGCAGCCACGAGATACCGACCGAGATCCGCAGAACTTTCCCCCGCCGTTCCAACTGTCTGGTTTATGGCAATTTGCTCACGCTTAGATCCCATCTCAAGGATCCAACTACGCACCTCGGCAGCCATACCGCCGGGTGCATAGCCCGCGACCCCAGAGCGATTTTTCCCTCGCCGATGCAGCGTCCTCGAGGACGGTGAGAACGGCGCTGGTATATCTTCCAAAGCAGCATTAGGCGAGGGCGAACGTGGAAGTACAAAAGCAGGTTTGCGTCTCTCCTGCGGCGAGGTTGGCTGGGTTGCTGCTGGCGTCTCCGCTCTGAATGCGGACTGACTACTGCGGGGCTTTTGGGTTGAGAGCATAAATCGTGGGCGACTGCGGAATGGCGTTTGTGTGCTCCCCGGCGTTCCTGTCAGTGGTGCCCAGGGTTTCATGGACGTCCCGGGGGTTGCTTGGGTGCCCACGTCCTGCGCCGCTGGACGCTGCATCAACCGAGGAGCGGGCGTTTGGAAGGCATCGAATGTTGAGCCTTGTGGCTCGGGAGAGGATGAGTGTCTCTCCTCGATGGTATGTTGTAAGTGTTGGCCCAGACTCTGAGTCCCTCCTGCAGAGAGCCGCTGCCGTTTGTTACCGTCTCGAGTTGGCGCGAAGAGCGCATCATACTCGGCGTCCAGAGGCCCAGGTGTTCCTGGATCGACAGGTGGAGAGCTATCAATAGAGTCGTCTGCCAACTCATTGACGCCGTTGTCACGGGTATCTGCATTGCCCATCCACTCGCCGTCATCCGAGTCCTCAATCAGGTCTCGCTGCCGGCGCGCCTGAGTACCAGGATATTGTGGTTCATGTCGTGATTGGGCTGGGGTGCGCGTGACAGGCGTAGTCGACGGCGGCGAATCATCATCATCGACAATCTCTATATCATCCTTGCCCTTTTGCGGTATCGATTGCGATAAAAGAAACCGAGGCGAGTTGGCAAACTGGGGCCCGGCACTGCGGCGCGTCGGAGGTTGGCGGCGGGACAGGCGGAAGGGAGATGGGGTCTGTAAGATTCTTGATGAGCTAGATGTGAAGATCGTATTGATTGTGGATCTTACCACTGGCGGAGGCATTTATTTAAATGTGGACACCATGGAGGGAGCGCGACGTTGCGCGTCTTGGGCGCATTGAAATGGTTCGGTTGGGGTTTCGCGTTGGAGAAATTGGAGATTGAAGATTGCGGGGAGAGGAACAGCACCCGCCAAACTAAGTATACTTTAGTAGCAGAAAAGAACCACAGAAGTTTCAGCGCCCAGGGTACACTTAACTAGAATGATTTTGACTTTTAGATGCGGCAGCAGGGATACTACGATGAACGAATTCTAAGCCTTGAGGGTGTCTCTAATTTACAGACTATAGAACCGAAAGTTAAGCCAAAAAAAGCCATTTAGTTTATTACAGCTATCATACAGTCCAATAGTCTTAAGATTTCTTAGTTAAGTGCTTCGCTAACATGGATCTGTATTGAACTATTCTGCAAGAAATTAGAATCAAGCAGTAAGAGCTCTTCTAAGATAATGTCCGTCTCAAAATCAAACGTCCGAACCTTCTTCTTGGGTTTCCGCTTTCTTCATTTGTTTCGACTTGATGAAGAAAGTGGCAAGAATTGTAACAGACGCTGTACAAGTATAAAAGATCCACATATTTCGCAATCCCAAGACATACTGCTTCCTGTCCGCAGCGCCTGAACTGCCGTGGTCGATTACAGTCGTCAGGCTGCCACTGCCAATGGTCTGTTGAATCAGGACTGTTCCTATCACAATCGAAATTGACGTAAACAGATTTCGTAGGAAGGTGAACGCCGACATTGCTGCCGATATATCAGCTTGTCGAAGATGGCTCTGTAACGCAATCATAGGACTTTGGAATAATAGACCGGCTCCCATGCCTGCAACAACTTCAAAGACGATGATCCTTGGCCAGGATATGCTGGTGCCAAAGCCGATGAAAAGACCAGTGCCCAGTGTGAAAAAGCTGGTCCCGATGAATATCACGGGAATGTACTTCCCTGTCTTTCTGACAAAGAAACCTCCGAAGAACGTCGAAAATGACATGGGAATGATCAGGGCAAATAGAGTGACTCCAGAGATGAGCGGTCTGAATCCAAGAACCACTTGGTAATACAAGGGTAGGAAAAAGTCGAATGAGATGAACACGAAGGAATGAAGACAGGAAACGGTGAATGAGGCAAGGGATGTTCGTTTCTGGAAAATCCGGAATGGAATCAGTGGGTTTTTGGCAAACTTGGCCTCCCAGACCATGAATAAGGCCATGATGAGGGCACCGAAAACGATTAAACAAATGACCGTGGCAGAATTCCATGCAGCGAGCCCACTTGAGCCAGCCTCGAGCCCATAAAGGAAGCAAATTACTCCTCCGATAATCAGCAGGAAGCCCATCCAGTCTATACTGTTTAAACCATTCGTGAGTGACTCCTTCTCAATGTTGAGATTGAGATTGAAGTAGAGCAGCACCAGAACAATGCCATCAAATGGCAGATTGATATAGACTGTTTAACTATTAGCGCTGGTCAATCACGACCCATATGTTAGAACAAACTTACAGCACCATCTCCAACCGATTCCATCGGTAAACGCACCACCCAAAACTGGACCAACGGCACTAGCAATGGCGAAAGCAATTCCTGTAATACCATAGTATTTCGCACGGTCGGCGAGGGCGAATATATCACCAATGATAACAGTCACAAGGACAATCGATCCACCGCCACCTAATCCTTGCACGACTCTCCCAGCGAGAAGCGAAACACTAGAGCTTGCCAACGCGGCCACAAGACTGCCCACCATAAAGATGGTAACTGCAGCCATAATAGTCGGCTTCCTGCCAAAGATATCCGAAAGCTTGACCCAGACTGGAGTTGATGCCGTTGTAGCTAGAGTATAGCCACTTCCAATCCATGCGTATTCCCGAGATGTCACTTTTAGATGCGCAGCAATGCTGGGAAGAGCAGTTGAGATGATGGTGATATCGAGTGCACCCAGGAAAAGGGACAAGCAGAGTGAGAGAACAATCAGTCGTCTCTGCCATGCCCCCATTGGAGGAGGCTGATAGACGGAAGCTTGTGTATCGAGTCGCTCAACATCGTTTGATGTGGCCTTTTCTTCGACCGTGGGTTCTGTAGTTTCTGTCATTGTATCTCTGATCGTGAAGATGGATTGACTTTTTTTTCACTGATTTTGGTAAATTTGTAGAAGATACTTTCCTAAGATGGTTATTGACATAAAAAATAACTAGACCCTTCCCCACTCGGGACCACTTGCCGTATGCCAAGAGAGCTGGGGGTTTCCATTTTGATGGCTTCTGGAATCTAGAATGCCTAAAGTCCGGGGGAAGTAATAGTTATATCCGGGGTGGTTATGTCCGGGGAAAATACTGTTATGGGAATAGTGCGATGCAATAAACAGCTTTCCATTGCTGCACATCGTAAACCCTTAGTCCATCGATCTAAATGTTGATGCCTGAGGCTGCCATGCCTCTGATAAGGTTGTTCTAACTTCTTGCCCATCAAGCTCTCCTCCCTTTTCTCTTTCTCATTTCCTTGCTATAAATACAGCCAGCTTTGTACTTCTTCATGCTCGATAAAGCACATTTGTCGGTATAACCTCTAGCAGCGCTCGCTCCAGGACATCTCAATGTTAAACCAGCCCTCCCGGCACGTTTGGACATCTGGCACTAAGGAGAAAAGACGAACTTGCGCAACCTCGGGCTATCATCAACCCTGATTGGTGCTAGCATCTACGCCATACTGGAATGTGAATAGGCGCTGGCTTCCTGTGGCTGATACTTGTTAGGCTTTACAGTACTCTCCAATTATGGATACCCAAGGGCTCCGCAGATCTTAACCTATCCTACCCCACAGGTCAGGATCAAGCAGCAGTCGATAGGGTCGCAGTGGGGCATACAAAAGATGGAATTTGGAAGCACCTTGTCATGGGTTGCGTCACATGTTGTCAAAAATAAGATAGTTAGTGGCGGAAATATGTCGGGATATTAATGTCAATCCTCAGACATGATTCAGGCCAGTGCTATCCTGAGATATGATTCACGACAAGACTGAACCTTAGATTCATGATTCATGCAATAGTAAAGCTTGAGGCTATTCAATATGAACTGCCCAGCCCTAACCAGTCGGGAACGCCGACCGTGAGTCCGTAAGCCAAGAGAGTCAGGAGGCTACGCACTAGCGATGTGATGGCTAGTCCATTCGAGTTTAGCCTCTAGCTAAAGCCTCAAAAGAGTCGTCAGCTCATGGCTGGAAAGGGACGCAATGCCCGGAATGGACATTTACTGCCCAGGGGCTGAGGGTCTGGAGTTGTGCTTGGTTTGATTTTGGGAAATAAACTTGCTTGAGAATCTGCAAATATGATCTGGCAATTCGATCAAAAGACGCTCATACTGGGGCTTGTTCTGTTCACTACAAGTAAGTAAAGTCTTGACTCTTTGACTTTTGGGCATCAGTATCTTCTCAACTTCATGCTAACAGTTCCTTCCATAGGAGCCCTGGCCGTGAATTGCACCACCGTCTCAGTCAAATCCGAAAGTGATGCCGAAACTCTACGACAAAGTTGTCCAATCATCACCGGAAATTTAACCTTCAGTCCATTCCCCCAGAATGTCAGTTAAATACACGTCAGTTAAATACACGTCAACCTCGATGGTATCGAGTACATCAACGGGAGTATCACGCACGAGGCTGGCGAAGGTGGCAATACATTCACAGTCTCCAGTTCGACCTTGCTAAAAGTTGGAGGCTCGGTGATCTTTGGAGGAGATGACAATGAAGCTTGCAACGTAGGCAATTTTACCGTACCAAATTTGATCACCGTCTCGGACTTATTCTGGATAGGAACACGGTGTTCCGACTTGACATACCTGGACATCACCAGTCTAGAGTATGCCGATTACATCCATCTCGAGGGTAAAAGTCTCACCACCCTACGCCATACTAAATTGAGTAATGTCACTGGGTTGTGGATCGGTGATACTCTTATAGACTCGGTCGACAGTCTATTTAACAATCCACTGAATATCACGGGTAAGGCTATACTTGGAACACTACCAAATGTGAGGAGCGTGACAGTTGGTTTCCGATCGGCGTATTCACTGGAAGTATTTTCGAATACGACAGTGATCCTGGGTGGCTCATCAACCACAGAGATGTCGCTGGAATCTATCTGGTTCTCATGGTTGACAGGATTGGAGCGCAGACCAAAATTGGAATCACTCACAGCCAAAGTTGTGACAATCATGCCTACCGGAACTATGTCACAGATATACCTCCCCTTTGATGATCTTCGAATGCTGTCAGTTTCCGAAGCAGCGTATTCAAACGTGGTGACGCTTCGTCTTCCAGCCAAGGCCGTGAACTGGACCGGCGGTTTCATGCTCGATGTCGTTTTTAGCCCAGGGCTCAACCTTTCTTCCATGTATGGGGTAGACGAGCAGGGAAATAACATCCAGACTTGGTACTGGCCTACCAATGTCTCGTACATTCGTGTCTCCGAGGCTATCGTTGCTAATCCATTCGTGTACGTGCGATTTGAGAACTGATCCGCTTTTTAAGGTTGTTTAGAAAGAACGTTGAGGACTAATACTGACTTGTGTACAGTGACACGTTTGTGGCCCAACAGAATGGATCGACTAATGGCACAACTACCCCTTCTGTTCTGAGTGGATTCACCATCGCACCATCGAATAGATCAGATTTCAATTGTACGCCTTTTTACAATTTGTGGAGAATGCATCGCCTAACAAAGTCCGTCGGCTCTTATGGCAGCGAGGAAGAATATGACTATCTCAGTCGTGGTATCACCGAGAGTACTGGCCATTATTATCAAGTACCAAGTCTAAAAAGCATCATCGGAGTTGTGTTTGGAATGTTGGCGTGGGGGACTTAAAGTCTCACGATTGTTTTGATGTTATTCAGATTTTAAGAAACGATTTATGTCTGGCAAATGTTATCTCGACAGATGTTTATTAAAGTATAGCTATATACAAGTCCCAAATTGATAAAACAGTCTCTGGCGGGAACAGCAATCTTTGATATAGGAAGTGTCGGGGCCTATATTCTAGAACTTGACCTTGAAGACCAGGGTCTGCGAATCCAGATCGTAGCCTGACGCGTCCTTATAAGAGAACTTGCCAGAGTTCATGTGTCCTGTTAAAGAGTTAGTAAGAAGCAGAGACTGGAATATCAGACGACTGACCATTTTGTGTGATAAAGTCATTATCGCTCATGCTGAACAAGAAATACTCCTGCTCGCGGCCGGGCTTGTGGTGAACACCATCCTGAGACGGCTTCACGGGGACAAGAGCCAGACTCTCCCACTTCTCGTTCAACAGGTATTGATCCTGTGCTCCGCCATTGTGTAGACGGAACTTGGCCAGTTCTGAGTTGACATTGAAGTCCAGGAAAGAACAGTATTCCGCGGGGGTAATGCCAGCCTTCAAGACACCCTTGGACGAGGCAATAGTACCAGTAGCGGTGTCGTAATCACTCTGTCCCTTGAAATCGGTGATAGAGCTATTACTGTTTAGCACAGAGAAAATATCTGCCTGCCTATACACAGATCGCGACTCGGCTTGTCCATGGCCGAAGCCTGAGTCCCGGGTGAGAATGAGGAAGTCACCGTTGGGGAGTTGGTGGATCTCTGACTGAGAGGCAACCTTGTTTGCCTTGCTCGCGTCACTCGAGGTATAGTCATAGTACTTTGGCAGCATCACAACCCACTCGTGGATGTACTGGGGCGTCTTGCCAGAGATATCATACGCAAGCAAGCGAGCTGGTGCACGGTTTTGCTTCTTGGGGCCACCCTCCTGATCAAGCGAGCTTTGGATCAGAGTGTAAAGGGTCTTTCCATCAGGAGAAATGGTGAGACCCTCGAAACCCTGGTTGTTGTCGCGACCAGAATCGGTGTCTTCGGGGTTAGGCACCTCAGATGGGTTGTACAGTGGCGGAGAGTTGGCACTGAAGCTGAGAGTGCCGTTCCGGCGAGGCAGATAGGCCTGAGGAGGCTGGATTGCAAGCTCCATCCGGCCGGAAGCACTGAATTTGTAGACGTATGGGCCGTACTCATCAGATACCCAGAAACCGCCATCATTTGCGAGAACCAGACCCTCTGCGTCGATGGAAATTCTCTTGTCGCCCTTGCCGGAGCCACCGAAGCCATCGCCGGTGTAGGTCGCCGCTGGCAGAGGGGGGAAGCCGGGGTATGAAGCATTGCCGGTGGCATCGGCATCCAGGCCAGTGGTGGGTTTGCCATCAGGGCCGGTCAAGAGAATTGTATCGAGATACTTCAGGCGCAGGTTGGGGTCTGAAGGGTTCTTGGCCGAAGCATGGCGAGCCGGCTTGAAGGTCATGGCAAACTTGTGAATGCGTGATTGGAAGTTGAGAGTTCCATTGGTGTTCCTGAAATGGTAATTAGCTATTCTGCATTTTGGTTTTTCTATTATAGGGCAGAGAGTCCTCACCATCCACGATCCGGGATTGTGTACAATGTTCCCGAGTAGACATCATCGTCTGACTTGCGCCACGACGATTGATCGATAGCAATAGAGCTGCCCATACCACCGATGGTGTCACCATACTTGTCCGTCGCGGTGGACGGAACGAAACCATATCCGACTAGCCCGGTATACTCGTAAGTAGTGCCGGCACAGGTAGTCTGGTTCACAACATTGTACTTAGCGCTCGCGACCGTAGCTAGCAGCGCAATGGCCAGAGTTGACTTCATATTGTCTAAACAGTGATTAAAGCCGCTACTTCTCTGTCCACCCGCATAATCAAGGAGGCAATGCGCGCCTTTATCTAGTCGCCATCACTTTACGAGTCCGAAGTCGCATGCCCAGCCCGCTGCGTGGCGTGCAAAGACGCTAGACCGGGACTAGAGAATGGACCATTCAACGTGCAAGAAATGACGATCGTCATTCGCTGCTCGATGCATACCACGCCAAGAAGGATCATGGAGCGTCGTTTATCAATCTTCCCAGCTGGTTAATCGCAGAAAGTTGCATTTCTCCTGGTTGGTGCGGAGAGTTGGTAGTGTGGAGAAGGGGACGATGCGTATGCAGGGGAGAAGTGCCAATCCCTGTCTTCATCGGCCTGCGTCGCCTCCACGATTATGCCAAGGGAACTATACTCCCAACCGATCCCCAGTCAGCGACTCGAATTCGAGGATTTCCGCTCGTGTTACTCTAGATCGGATCGAATACGATGTCAGAAATTACACAATGATGGAAGAGGAAGATTTCCAAGAAATCGCGATAACTAATGTGGATTGTGTTAAGACTTCAGTTGGGTCGATCCTTCGGCACTAAGCTTGGAAGGAAGAAATTTCAGAGAAAATGAGAATTACTTCTAGAAAGCCTAGAAGCTGACCTGACGCATCCCGCGTGGAACCTGTCGTGCCTTTGCCTATCCACAATCAAGTGCCACTCTCCTCAGCGCCCCAGGTCGTCGGCAAGGAGGCATATTTCTTCGCATCCAAGCCCAGATCCCGGAAGATGGTTGTATCGCCTAGCGGCAGTTCCAATCAGCCAATGCAAATTCAATGTGTTCGACGAGTCCAGTCTTACCTTCTAGAGCGTGCACACGATCCTCATTTTCATGTTCCATTTTCTCCAGCTCCTCCCCCGGCTCTATCTCGTGTGACTGCTTTCCACCTTGGGCTGAGGCGGCTTTGCCCAAAGAGTCCTGTGCCTCGCCGATCATCAAAAACTGGGCATTCGGATAATCAAGGAACTCGGGTTGCAGAGGCACCCATCGGAGATCATCAAATTTCTCCAAAACGCTGTGAAAATAGAGTCAGTGACCTGAAGTTCTTCCACATAGGGGGATTGTCTGATCCACACTCACGTTGCGGGATATTCAGGATCCTTGGGCAACCTGGCAAACGATGGACCGGGAAACTTTGGATTCTTGGATTGGACGATGAAACTACCACGCTGATAGAGACCAAAGTTCTCCTGGATTTCGCCAATCTCGGAAGGGATAGTCAGTATGTAGGCTAGGTGAGACGCCCGTCGAGTGGACGTGATTGCATAGACTCCCTCCGCGTACGGGCGAGCCTCTTCAATGTGACGCTCGCCACGAGTAGAGGTCTGATACGTTGAGCCAGCGATGAACTTTTCTTGAAGGTCTTTCACCGACTGGTTAGCCTTCTCGACGAAACCCATGTCTCGCTCCCTACCCGAAGTGGGAAACTTTTTCTTCGGGAGTATCATGAGACGGCATCGGGCATCTTTATCCACCGACCCCAGTCCTGAATCTAGTTCAGCACCCAGCGGGGCTGGACGCAGCACGAAGAAGCTGCGAGAGACGTCTTCCACACCTTGGGGATCCTCGATGTTGACGCGTGGCCGGTAGAAGAAGTAGATGATGCCCTTTTCAAGAAGATTGGATGAGACTTTCTCCTCCCGCTCTTCAGACTTGCGAACACCAGACTCGACGCTTGGCTCGGGTTTAGAGCCTTGCTGAGGAGTTGGAGCAGGAGCTGCGGGAGGAGCTTCCTCTGCCTCTTCTTTCTTGGGACTGTTCTCGGGGATTCCATCCACCTCCGTTTCTGCAGCTATCTCTTTCTCCGGTTGTTGAGGAACTTCTTTTTCCTTCTCCTGTTCTGGTTCTTGTGGCTTCTCAGACTTCTCGTCCTTCTTTTCCTTCTTAGGCTCAGGTGCTTTTTGCTCCCGAGCTTTGCGCTTTGCGCCCGCATTCACTTTGCCACTTGTTTCACTCGTGGTGGATATGGCTTCTTTGGCCTTCTGGGCGGCCTGGCGAGAGGATGTGCGAGCCATGATGACGGCCCAGTTGCTTGCTCAGGATGACTTGAAATCGATCAATGCTGGCAGATTAGCAATAAACGATTTCATAGAGTTAGATAATTGAAAGCAGCAAGCTTGACAGCATCTCAAGTTTGGGGGACAGCCGAAGGTTGAACGTGGCCATGAGATACAGATGACGTCATGGCATCGGTTCTGTGGGCAAATCGGAACCACAGTTTGTATTTTGCAAAGGCAAAATTATGAGATCTCAATCAATGTCCATCTCATCAACCAAAGCAGACTCATTTGCAGTATCGATACTACTGCTCGATAGCAAGTCTGAACTTGAACTTTCGTTGACGCGGGTCTCCCGGAAATCATGTAGAGAGACAGTATGAGGATGTTTGGCATTATCCTCCGGTATCTTGCTGCGTCTTCGGCGTCTCTTTGGACTCAGGCCATTGATAAGCAACCCAGGATCGTCTAGCTTAGCTTTGGACTTGGACCGGTGAGATCCCATGTGGACATCACCAATACCAATCAGCTTTCGCTTATGACCTCTCTTTGGACTTGGTGAAAACTTGGTGCTTGGAGTTTTCACGGACTTGTCGTCCATATCATCGATGCGGTCGATCAGCTCGCGCTGCCATCGCTCAAAGCAATCTGGGAGGCACGGTAACTGGCGCCACTGCATAACAGGCTCCGGATCGTCACCCGGATCGTCATCCGGTTCCTCGATAGCATATGGTCGTAGTGGCTCAATCTCAGCCGTGTATGCCATGTTTTCTGGGAGATTCTCATGCGTGGGTGTGGATGGTCCCGAGTCACTCACGCTATGACTGCTGCTGTCTGTGACGTGACCCCCTGCGTTGCTGGACGGCGAGCAGGGAGAAAACCCACGAGGATGTGCTGGCTTATTTGACTGGTCAGAAGAGGAGGCTCCTTTCATATGTAGCTCTTCTGACATGGTGTATCAAGTTGAGCGAGTCAATGTATCCTCGGAGTGTTCGATGTGCTGGGCTTCGGTTCCATCACGTCACCAGATGCAATAAGGAAATGTCAACCGCGGAAATGCTGCAAATGGAAAAAAGTAAACATAGAAACAAGTTGATTCGAGGAAAGATATTTATGAAGATTAGAGACCATGATTATCAAGGACGGAATGAAAGAAGTCACTAGCGCATCACATAGAGGGAGTATTCCAGACGATTCTAGCGGGGAAAGGGGAAGCTCCCCAGATCACCAATGAACAATGCCGAACCACCACCACAGGAATCCCCACTGTTGGAAGCCGAAGCTTGACAGTAGGATCCGGCAAGATCTAGCTATCATACTGATAAGCTTGCCTAATCTCAAGACCTGCTAGAGTATCGAGATCTGGAGTCCGTACCTAGTTCTAATGTTAGTAACAGGACTCCATACATAGTTGGTTGTTACAGTCAAGGACCCCTGACTGCTCACCGCCCGCGGGTTGATTGGCCACCGCCTTTCGCTTCCACAATTGAGTCCACGTTTAGTTTACCTCCTCTGCTCTCCAAGCACAGGCATCCACGACCACTGCGCCTTGCTCTTCTCTGCCCTTTCTTGTCCCTGGTGGATGCAGTGGTTATCTCTGTGACCTTACTTTCTTTCGTGTGCGGAGCTTGCTACTGTTTGGTGCGGCTCCGGCCAACTCTGTCAAGATGCAGTCCTCTCCAAACATGCTCACCAAGGTACGCCCCTCGATCACCGCCATCATTCAGCTCCCATCTTTCCAGTCTCGAGTCGCACAACTGGGACCCAATTGGACTTGCTAACAATCATTCGTCTTGCAGTTTGAGTCAAAATCCTCCAGAGCCAAGGGAATCGCATTCCACCCGAAGCGGTACGTCGGTCCCGCGGGGATATAGCAACACGTTGGAGCATCGGCACTGACCTCAGCATACTAGACCATGGATTCTCGTCTCCCTCCACTCCTCCACCATCCAGCTGTGGGATTACCGCATGGGAACTCTGATTGATCGTTTCGAAGAACACGATGGCCCTGTTCGAGGAATCGATTTCCACCCTACTCAGCCCCTGTTTGTCTCCGGTGGTGATGATTACAAGATCAAGGTCTGGAACTACCAGACTCGGAGGTGTCTCTTCACATTGAATGGTCATTTGGACTACGTGCGCACAGTGTTCTTCCACCCGGAGCTGCCCTGGATTCTCTCTGCCTCCGATGACCAGACCATTCGCATTTGGAACTGGCAGAATCGCTCTTTGAGTAAGTCGAAGGCGTTCGGTCTCTATAGTCTTGGCAATTGCTAATGATCGGTGTGTCTTTAGTCTGCACAATGACCGGCCACAACCACTATGTGATGTGTGCTCAGTTCCATCCTACCGAGGATCTCATTGCCTCCGCTTCCCTGGACCAGTCTGTTCGCATCTGGGACATCTCCGGCCTGCGGAAGAAGCACTCCGCCCCGACCTCGGTGTCGTTTGAGGATCAGATGGCCCGCGCCAACCCGAACCAAGCCGATATGTTCGGTAATACCGATGCCATTGTCAAGTTCGTGCTGGAGGGTCATGACCGCGGTGTCAACTGGGTGTCCTTCCACCCAACATTGCCATTGATTGTGTCCGCCGGTGACGACCGACTGATCAAGCTCTGGCGCATGAGTGGTTGGTTCCGTTATGAACCCCTTGGATCTCCGTTATACTAATTGCTTCTAATATGCAGATACCAAGGCATGGGAAGTCGATACCTGCCGCGGCCACTTCCAGAATGCTTCCGCCTGTCTGTTCCACCCCCACCAAGACCTCATCCTCTCCGTCGGCGAAGATAAGACAATCCGTGTCTGGGATCTCAACAAGCGTACCTCTGTTCAGTCGTTCAAGCGGGACCAGGACCGATTCTGGGTTATTGCTGCCCACCCGGAGATGAACCTGTTCGCCGCCGGTCACGATACTGGTGTGATGGTGTTCAAGCTCGAGCGCGAGCGCCCCGCCTCCGCCGTTTACCAGAACCAGCTCTTCTATATCACCAAGGAGAAACACGTCAAGTCATATGACTTTGGCAAGAACGTCGAGTCCCCTCCCATGCTGTCCTTGCGCAAGCTCGGCTCTCCTTGGGTCCCTCCTCGCACTCTTTCCTACAACCCCGCTGAGCGCGCCATCCTGGTCACCTCCCCCACCGACAGCGGAACCTACGAGTTGATTCACCTTCCTCGCGACGCCACGGGTGCCGTCGAACCCACCGATGTCAAGCGCGGCCAAGCCACCTCCGCCGTCTTTGTGGCCCGTAACCGTTTCGCGGTTTTCAATCCCTCCAGCCAGCAGGTCGATATCAAGGACCTCAGCAACTCCACAACCAAGACCATCAAGCCCCCAGCCGGTACAACGGATATCTACTTTGGTGGCACTGGCTGCCTGCTCTTCATTACCCCCACCACCGTCACTCTGTTTGATATCCAGCAGAAGAAGCAGCTGGCTGAGCTTGCTGTCAGTGGTGTGAAGTATGTGGTTTGGTCTAATGATGGTCTCTACTGTGCTCTTCTGAGCAAGCACAATGTCACTATTGTTACCAAGACCCTCGAGCAAGTCAGCACCTTGCACGAGACCATTCGTATCAAGAGCGCGACTTGGGATGATTCTGGTGTCCTCATCTACTCGACCCTTAACCACGTCAAGTATTCGCTACTCAATGGGTATGTAATGACACTTGTGTTTCTCATCTGACAGCTATGCTAACCAATGGTCCTCGCTTCTGCAGTGATAACGGCATTATTCGTACCCTCGACCAGACCGTCTACCTTGTCCGCGTCAAGGGCCGCAACGTGTACTGCCTCGACCGCAACGCCCAGCCTCAGATCCTCGCTATCGACCCTACCGAATACCGATTCAAGTTGGCACTGGTCAAGCGGAACTACGATGAGATGCTTCAAATTATCAAGACCTCGAGTTTGGTTGGTCAGAGTATCATCTCGTACCTCCAGAAGAAGGGCTATCCTGAGATTGCCCTGCAGTTTGTGCAGGACCCGCAGACCCGTTTCGACCTCGCTCTGGAGTGTGGTAATCTCGAGGTTGCTATCGAGATGGCTCGCGAGCTGGATCGTCCCAACTACTGGAACCGTTTGGGAGCTGAGGCCTTGGCTCATGGTAACCACCAGACCGTGGAGATGACCTATCAGAAGCAGCGGAACTTCGAGAAGCTTTCCTTCCTTTACCTCGCCACCGGTGATCAGGAGAAGCTCGCCCGCATGGCCAAGATTGCTGAGCACCGTGGAGACTTTACCTCTCGTTTCCAGAACGCCATCTACCGTGGTGATGTTGAGGATCGCATCCAGATGTTCAAGGAGGTTGACCAGTGTATGTGTTCAGTCTGTTTTCATTTTGATGTCTGACATACTAACGTTTCTATAGACCCCCTGGCTTATCTCACCGCCAAGTCTCATGGCTTGACCGAGGAGGCCGAGTCCATTCTTGAGGCTTGTGGTCTCACGGAAGACCAGATTGTTCTGCCCACGCTCGAGGAACCCCTTAAGGTCCCTCATCCCATTGTTCCAACCTTCAAGTCAAACTGGCCTGCCAAGGCTGCTGGTCACTCTTCGTTCGAGAAAGCCCTTCTCGGCGAGGTCGGCGCTGGCGATGAAGAGGCTGCCGCTGATGGCTTTGAGGTTGAGGAAGATGAGACGGAGGCTGTTCTCGCCAAGGATACCCTAGAAGAGGAGGAGGAAGATGCCTCTGGATGGGACATGGGAGATGATATCAATGTGGAGGAGGATGTTGAGTTTGTCAATGTCGAGAGTACCGAGGCTGGCGCAGGCAGCTCTGAGGCTGACCTGTGGGCTCGCAACTCACCATTGGCGGCTGATCACGTTGCCGCTGGCTCCTTCGACACTGCTATGCAGCTTCTAAACCGTCAGGTCGGTGCTGTGCAGTTTGCTCCTCTCAAGGACCGATTCCTTGAGATCTACAAGGGCTCCAAGACTTACCTCCCTGCCTCTACTGGCCTTCCTCCTCTGGTCAACTACGTCCGGAGAACCACCGAGGAGACTGACAGCCGCAAGGTTCTACCCATCATCCCTCGTGATCTCGAGACTGTGGCCAGTGTCGATCTCCAAGATGGCTATGCTGCCATGCGCTCTAACAAGCTAGAGGATGGCGTGAATATCTTCAAGCGCATCCTGCACACACTCCTCGTCAACACCGTTTCTTCGGAAAGCGAGGTTGAGCAAGCAAAGAAGATCATCGCCACTGCCCGTGAATACATTCTTGCCATGGCGATCGAGCTGGAGCGCCGATCCATCTCCACCGATACTCCTGAGGGCCTCAAGCGCAGCCTGGAGTTGTCCGCATACTTTACCATCCCCAAGCTGGAGGTCGCTCACCGACAGTTGGCCCTGATGGCAGCCATGAAGCTCGCCTTTGCCAACAAGAACTATAACTCCGCCCTGGGCTTTGCCAACCGGATGCTGGCCAACGGCGGCTCTGCCAAGCTTTTGGATCAGGTAAGATATCCCTTCCGTGATTTCTTTTGTCGATCATCCACTAACAAATCCAATTATAGGCTAAGAAGATCAAGGCTCAATGCGAGCGCAACCCTCAGGATGCCATCGATATCGAGTTCGATCAATTTGCCGAATTCGATATCTGCGCCGCCTCCTTCACTCCCATCTTCAGCGGCTCTCCTTGCGTGACCGACCCCTTCACTGGTGCCAAGTACCACGAGCAATACAAGGGCAGTGTTTGCCGGATATCCGAGGTGACCGAGATTGGCGCCCCGGCCAGTGGCTTACGCCTGTTCGTTCCGGCCCAATATTAGGTTGGTAGTTGCGGACATCCCATGACGAAGTTTTGACGGTTTCTTCCCATCCTTGTTCTTCCTTCCTCTCTTGACATGAAGTTATAAAATGGGGCATATTTCTTTCCATTTTCCTTCTTCCCTTGTTTTTGTTTTTCTCCTGCAACGAGATGAAGTCGTGTGTTTGGCGGCGCTTGTTCTTTCGGGAGAACGAAAACTCCCGGCTCTTCTACTGTCTAGATGTTTCTGTACCCGAGATTCTAATTGCTTAGCGGTCTTAGTTTGTATGTGAATTTGTTCAAAATGGATTGTCCTAAGTATAGAGACCTAGCGATAGTTCCCATTGGCCCCAGGTGCCTGCTTGAGTCATTTCTAGAATCATATACAATGAAAATCGTGTCTCGTATCGACTGCCAAAAAATGCCATAGTCGGGTCCAATAGTGTTACAAGAAGGGAGAGTCTATAAACATCGGGAGCGGAGAACATGATCGTACAGCGCCAACACCTCCACCTCCATCTCAATCACACCTCCCATCCTTCCACCCAGTCCTCCACCTCTCCTCCCAAAGCCGACAATCAAACTCCTTCTTCCCCAACTTCCGATTCACCTCATTATGCGCCTCACACATCCACCACCCAAACTCCTTCCGCCCACCCAACTTGGGCTGATTGCGCCCACTCGGGTGCGCCATCCACGTCCGGAAATCGTCCGCACACACCCAGCAGGGATACAACTTAGAGAAGAACTTTAGGAAGCCCTGCATGTCTTCTTGGTGTGATGCGGACGCTTTCTCGGGGTATGTGGCGGCCATGGTGTGCAGAAGGGTCCAGGTTGAGCGGCCGAGTTGTTCGACGTCCGGCGGGCAGTCGGAGGGGATTTCGGTTGGTTGGGGGGTTGAGCCGGATGTTGTTGCTGGGGTGGGGATTGTTGATGTTGTTGAAGTGGTGGTAGAGGTGGAGGGGGAAGTTTGCGATTGTTGCTTTGTTAGGGCGCGCCATGAGGCGATTGATGTACAGGTTCGGCAGCTGAGAGGGCAAGTCAGAAGATGCGTATAGCGAATGATTTGGATCTATTTGATCGCACTGGGGTAGGGTACTCACGGCTTGCCATCTTTGTCGAGGACTACGCCCTTGGGTAATGGGGCCTTGGAGTCGCCATCTTGTGATTCCCTGACCGGTTTTGGAGGTGTTTGGTTGAAGGCGTGGGGTTGCGTGTGGAATTGAGCATCCAGCTGCTCGGGTGGTACCTCAGCCATGGCTTTGAGATTGGACGAGAGGAGTAGTTTGGGGAGGTGTGAGGTTGAGCTGAAGAGAAATTGGTGGAAGAGTGGAAGTTCTTTTGGTGTTGATTTCTAATGCGGAGACTTTATCGGAGCTTTCGGAGGTGGCTGATCGGCCGCACCTTAATCAAGCCCTGGCCCTTGTACCTGGAACTAACACACACGCTACAAGAGAAACCGAGATTACCAAAGGTTCATATAAAAATGAGACGGGTTTCTGAAGAAAATAATAAAAAAAAAAAATTGCGCAATGACCAAAGATATTGAAGATACTGTATTCATTCCTGATTCACCATCCTTCAAGCCTTCAGATCGATATTACAACGCACTAGTAGGTCTCGAATGTCAAGGTAATTACTCAGTCGAGCCATCTTCAGCACATTAATCCCAGTACCGGGATCAACCTTGTTTGGATCAGCACCAGCATTGAGAAGAACTTCCGCCACCTCATAATTCCGGCGCCAACAAGCAGCAAACAAAGGTGTAGCTCCCACACGGCCACCAGGAGCATTGATATCCACAGAGGGATCAGATGCCAATATAGCCTTGACAACGGAGGCCATGCCAAAGGAGGCTGCGTAGTAAAGTGGCTCTGTAGTCTCAATGATTGAAGGTTTCACACCAGGAATCAAAGCTTCAATCCAGACGCCAAAATTTCCTCGACGAGGGAGGCTCTTTGTAGCGAAGAACCGATTGACCAATTCTCGCTCCGAGTCTCCAAATTCGCAATGAGTGCCGTGCTTGGGCCAAAAGTAGGCTGCGTAGTATAGGAATGATCGAACTTTGGTGTGCTTTTTAAACTCGCCGTATCCGCTCTTGAAGTTGTCCAGACAGAGATATGTTAGACACTTTCGCATGATTGTTGCGTCGGCAGTTGTGGCGTCCAAGGCAAAGCGGCTCACTCGGGAAGAACGAATCCAGTCTGAAGTCAGGAACTCCTTCACGGATGAGTGTGCGAGATTGACGTGTCCAGCTTGGTCCACGGAGATGAGTCCTTGACAGATTTGGAGTAGAATGTCCCGGGGGACGAGCATCATGTCCTCATCTAAGGTTGTGCAGGTCTCGTCAAGTACAACAACTTCGTTCAGACTTCTCAGTTTCAGGGGCTGCTTCGCAAAGCTAAGCCAGAAGAGAGCTTCGTAGACAAAGGGTTCATCTTCAGGATTGACTCGTTCTAGTGTATTTGCGTACATTTCCCTGAGAGTTCCAGGGAGATTGGAGAGGGATGCTCGCATTGCTTTAGCGGTTCTCTGGGAACAGAGATTGTCCAGTGAGAGTTGAACCCATCGGAATCTGTAAGAGCGTTAGAAGATGGAAGGGGCCATTAGGAGTGATGTACTAACGATCCATCTGCACCTTTGAGCAATGTCTCTGCAATCTCAGCCTGCAATTTGGGCGTCAAATTCCGTAGTGTGTTATCGTGCTCCAAACGGTATTGAATAAAGGTCTTGATATCCTCTTCCATCGTCTCAGCTCTAATATTCAAAAAGTTGGCTTCTTTAGAAGAAGCTCTCGTGGAAGTTGTCGTAACAAGGATGCGAATGTTTAGAGACAGCCTCGCCAGATACAATAAAGATTTTTCGATATGTTCCACCTCGGGGCTTTCATTGGAAGCATCGACAAGAATGACGACCCGAGACTGTCCATTCGAGTGTCTGATAATCGCATCTTCAAGGGCCGAGAAATCAACAGGCTGACTGTGCGTTTGAGTCTTGGGAATCTTGTCGTAAAGTGATCGAATATCTTCTAGTATACCCGGATTTGATCTAGCAAGTTGTGCCACCAGGGAACCTAGGATATTGACAGGAGCCTGAGAGGCCGTGTTGCTGATTGTGCAGTAGAAATAGGCAAAGCATAAATTCGAATCGTGCGGAGCCATATAGGTCAGCTCATCAACGATTTGAGCACTAGATGAATGTTAGTCGAGGATGAATCCCAGATGGTCTATGATAAACTGACAAAAGTGTGGTCTTTCCTGTTCCAGCTATTCGGAGTTATCAATCCTGTTAGCTCTGGGACTTATTGCTTCTCACAGGGTAACAAGAGTACTCATACATTTACCAACAAGGAAAAGAATCCTTTTATCATCCAATGGATCTCGAAGCCATTTTTTCAAATAAGACTTGGTGAACCATCGCCCCGTTCCAATGCGCCGTCCATTGGACGCTCGAAGGTGAGAATCAGCCGGACTAACCGGTGCAATCCACTTGAAAAGCGCCTCATTATCCCTTTGAACTCTTTCCTGCTCTCGAATGCGCAGGTCTTCCTTCAAATTCCTCGACAAGCTCGTAATCTCTCGGTGTAGATCTTTCTCCGCCGCAGCTGTATCTGCCGTGATAACCAAGATCAACCACGATTTCACCCTCTCGAGACGAACAAGATGAGCATTGACTTGATCTTGGGTGAACGGCCATTCTAGCTTCTGCTTCAACTTTTTGAACTTCGTCGCCGGCTCTTCTAGCTCTTGAAGGAGGGTTTGGAGGAATTCGTTCGCCGTGAATAGCACTCGTGCCATTACGTCTCGATCGAATGGACCCGATGACTCTGACTCGGTCTCCTTTTCAGATGTGGGCGTATTGTCGCCCATGCCTGTGGAAAGATGTTCCAGAATACCTTTGAGAGCGAATAGTTCCTCGCTTAGCTTGCGCATATCGTCTTTGGCGCCTTGGACAGCTTTGGCGTATCTGATCACACAGGACAGCACATTGCTGACTTCTACGATCAATCCGGTTATAGAGATTGGATCCATGGTGGTGAACTTGGCGACTGGAAGCCAGTCTGATGATCTCTTATGAAAACTTGGTATAGGTTTACCTAGTGACCAAAAACAATCAAGCTTCATGAGAAAGAGTCTATTGCCCTCTGGCTGACAGCCTTAACCCACGCCATGGCTAGGCGGGGTAATTAGTGGGCGAAGCTTATGGTACCCACTTCGTATAGATGGGCCTGTCTAACATTCTCTCTCGTATTCAGCAAGTTGTCTTCCTTTGACTGGTAGAATGTTGGATGTTAATAACAACTGTCAACTTGAACTGTCGAGTAATGTCGTACATCGAAGCTAAGATTTCTACTGCCGTATAAGTAAACTTAGTTCAAAATTTCATTAGATCTTTATGATATACTTTAGGCGTGGGGTTCTTGTGTTTGTTTACATTGGGCAAAAAAAAGTAGGTGACATTAGTTGCATAAATTCCAATGTATCGCTCAAAGCTCAGATATAAATGAAGATTGTTCATGCAGTCCAATGAATGGCATTTGCCTCATTAACTTGTCAAATTGTCTGCTGAAAGCTGTTGCGAAACAACTGATAGATGGGATGGTTATGGAACCATGTGGCGGGCGGTCAGCCGTTGACCCCATCTCAAACACCTGCACGATCGCGCATGATCCATGCCCAATCAGCAACGACGCGTTCTTGATGCCTCGAAACTGTCTCCCTTCCTAAAGTCGACTCTATCGAAGGAGGTGTCTCGTTAACGTGATATCGCTATAATCTAAAGTGCTACAGCGCCCTGCAACCAAGCTATTCACGAGTTCAAGCACGCGACCCACCCGTGAGACCGTCGGCGCAGACTGTCGCCGCATCACATATCACAATGGCGCCGAAATATACCCTATCAGACTCCGAATCAGAGGCGGAAGCAGCCGTGCCCTCTGACAAGGCATTGGACAAGGCACTGCGCAATGAGGTTGTGACGAAATACCAGGCGAAAAACTGGGAAGAACTCACGGTGAAGCGCGTGCGCCGCGCCGTCGAAGAGACGCTCGGTCTTGAGGAGGGATTCTTCAAGAATACGGGGAACTGGAAGGAAAAGAGCGAAGATATTATCAAGGACGAATTTGTGAGGCTTTACATATCATTCAATGCAGGTTACTTGATAAGTGAAGTGCTGACTCCAGAATGCAACTAGGAAATCCTACGAACGAGCGCGCCGGACACAGTTGCCGAGCCAGAAGCCAATCCAACCTCATCGCCCCCTCTTGCACCGAGTCAAAACCCATCGAATAAGCGATACAAAGTCCCCAGCAAAGAGAAGCCGAGAAAGCGCCAAAAGACACAGACGCCGGTTTCAGATGAAGAAGATGAGCTAACGGAGCTACCCAACGACGCAAGTGAAGAGGAGGTCGTGAAGCCCGCGAAGCGCGCACCAAAATCGACAAAGGCCGCGGAGTCCAAGAAACCCAAAGAGCCTTCTCCTGAGGTTATGGAAATCTCCGACAAGGAAGAGGAGGTGACTCTTACCACCGAGTCCACAACAGAAGTTACCAAGGATGATTCCGAGAGTGAAATGTCAGTCGTATATGACGAAGAGCCTAAGCCCAAGACCGCTCGCAAGCGCAAGAGCGGCGAGGGTGCTTCGAAGAAAGCCGCCCCAAAGAAGGAAAAGAAAGCGGCCGTCAAAGGCAAGGAAGAAGATCTTGACCCAGATCAAGTGGAGATCAAGCGGCTCCAAGGGTGGCTGGTCAAATGTGGAATCCGGAAGATGTGGTGGCGAGAGCTACAGCCATATGAGACTCCAAAGGCCAAGATCAAGCATCTCAAACAGATGCTAGACGACGTGGGCATGAAGGGACGATATTCCCTAGAGAAAGCTCGGCAGATCCGTGACGAGCGGGAACTCAAGGCAGACCTTGAGCAGATCCAGCAAGGAGCGAAAAAATGGGGGACAGGCAGTGGAGACGAAAGTGATGGGCCTGCACACCCACGCCGCGCAGCTCGTGGACGTCAAGCGCTGGCGTTTTTGGAGAGTGATGGAGAAGAGAGCGATTGATATCTGTATGCGCTTGTTTTAGCCACTGGACTGGCCGAGTCTCTCTCTGTGCCAGTATCGGTAACATCATATTTTTATAACGACCGGATGTTCCTGTCCAAAGCCTTCGTCGTGATTAAGAAACAGTAGGATGTAGTCCGCTCATCGGGCGGCCTTGTGACCGCTCATGCGCTGAGCGGCAAGACTGAAGACGGCGACAGACGAGATGAACAGGACCAGATTGTAGAACTGCCGCTTTTATTAGACATGACGGACGTTGGTTGGAATGAATATCAAGCAGAAGGATCTAGTACCGCTGTTCGAGAGTACTCATTCTCCTCGACCTCCGTTCGGGCCTCAACAAAGAGGCGGCGCAAGTTGGGAAGATTAGCCTGGAGATGGTATTAGTCTTGATATCCTATTCAATTAAGTAAAGATTATAGGAATTTCACCATGGTCTTTCGCGGAAGAGTCGGTGACTTGTTTAAAAAGACGTTTAAAAAGACAAGTTGAAAGACAAGTCAGGGGGGGGGGAGAATGAGATCACGTCGTTAGTTGGTCAAAAGCATAAAGCGGACGGGTCCAGAGCCCGCCAATTTGTGGACAACTTTTGATCGCCCAAACACCCTTTCTTTCTTGACCTCCCATCCTCCCTCCTCGACTTTCACTCACCTCTGGCTTCTTGTCTTTGCCATTCGCTCCGACGAGAGAGAAGGGAATGGTCTAGCTGTTGTCTTCGATCGCCACCTCCGTCCTCAACTCCCGTGTCGCGCGACCGTGACAGCTCTCGATTCCCCGCAGTCGCCCGACTGACCTCAACTTACGTCCACTTCCCTCTCCGATTGTCACTGGCGGAGGCACGACCAGGTCGTTGCTGAAGCTCACAGCTCTCCGGTATGGCGATGAACAAGATCCGCGGCGCCTTTGCGGTGCCCCGGAAAGGAGAGACGTTTGAATTGCGGGCTGGCCTGGTGTATGTTCCCCCCTCCGCACTTTGGAAACAGGTGGCCGTTTTGCCGTGACGAAGAATTGATGATGCTGACTATAAGAATAGGTCTCAGTATGCCTACGAACGGTACGTGGGTATTCGCGGAGCTCGCAACTAATGCGGTTGATGAGGGTGAGAAAGCGACGTGGCGAAGCTGACGATCCTACAGGAAAGAGTCTATTCAGAAGACAATCATGGCCATGACCCTGGGAAAAGATGTCTCGGCTCTCTTTCCCGATGTGCTGAAGAACATTGCTACAGCGGACCTGGAACAGAAGAAACTGGTCTACTTGTACCTTATGTGAGTGTTCCCGCTGGTCTGGAGGAGAGGCGCATTGTCTAACCATGTGGATTCTTCTTCTCAGGAACTACGCCAAATCACACCCTGATCTCTGTATTCTCGCCGTCAATACCTTCGTCCAAGACTCGGAAGACCCGAACCCGTTGATCCGTGCCTTGGCCATTCGCACCATGGGCTGCATTCGTGTGGATAAGATGGTGGATTACATGGAGGAACCCCTGCGCAAGACTTTGCGCGACGAGTCGCCCTACGTGCGCAAGACCGCTGCTATCTGTGTTGCCAAGCTGTTCGATCTGAACCCCTCCATGTGTCTCGAAAACGGATTCTTGGAGATGCTGCAGGAGATGATCGGTGACCCCAACCCCATGGTGGTAGCCAACTCGGTCACTGCGCTATCGGAAATTAATCACACGGCCCCCGAGACACAGGCTTTGCAGGTGACTGCCAACACACTACGGAAAATGCTCATGGCTCTGAACGAGTGCACGGAGTGGGGTCGGGTAACCATCCTCTCGACACTGGCAGAGTACCGGGCGGCCGATGTGAAGGAGTCGGAGCACATTTGCGAACGTGTTGCGCCTCAGTTCCAGCATGTCAACGCCAGTGTGGTCCTTGCCGCTGTCAAGGTCGTCTTCTTGCACATGAAGTATGTTGGACCCGAGTTAGCCAAGAACTATCTTAAGAAGATGGCCCCACCACTAGGTATGTCATACACTCCCATCTGTGCTGAACTTGGGGGTTGCTAACCAGGAACTCAGTGACCTTGGTATCTTCGGCTCCCGAAGTGCAATATGTGGCGCTGCGAAATATCGACCTTCTGTTGCAAAAGCAACCTGACATTCTCAACAAGGAACTCCGTGTGTTCTTCTGCAAGTATAACGACCCGCCCTATGTCAAATTCCAAAAATTGGAGATTATGGTTCGGATCGCAAACGATCGCAACGTGGATCAGCTTCTTGCTGAGTTGAAGGAATATGCTCTCGAAGTTGACATGGACTTTGTCCGTCGCGCCGTCAAAGCGATTGGCCAGGTTGCTATCAAGATTGAGAGCGCCAGTGAGAAATGCGTCAACACCCTGTTGGATTTGATCAACACCAAGGTGAACTACGTCGTTCAGGAGGCTATCGTTGTGATCAAGGATATTTTCCGGAAATACCCTGGCTACGAAGGTATCATTCCGACTCTGTGCAAGTGCATTGACGAGTTGGATGAACCCAACGCCCGCGCCGCTCTGATTTGGATTGTGGGTGAATACGCCGAGAAGATCAGCAATGCTGGCGACATTCTCGGTGGCTTTGTGGATGGCTTCAACGAGGAGTTTTCCCAGACCCAATTGCAGATTCTCACTGCTGTGGTCAAGCTCTTCCTCAAGCGGCCCGAGAAGGCGCAGGGTCTCGTCCAGCGGGTGCTCCAGGCTGCCACTGCTGAGAATGATAACCCTGATGTTCGCGACCGCGCCTATATCTACTGGCGTTTGCTCTCCAACACGAGCGACCAGAACGCCACGAAGAACATTGTCCTTTCAGATAAGCCCCCTATCGTCACTACCATCAGCTCATTACCCCCTGCTCTCTTGGAACAGCTTCTCCAGGAGCTTTCTACCCTTTCCTCCGTATACCACAAGCCCCCAGAGCAATTCGTTGGACAAGGCCGCTTCGGTGCCGATGCTGTTCAACGGGCCGCCATCGAGTATGTTATGCTCCTTTCATTAATGTCAAGATTGTCCCAAGCTAACAGTTCTATCACAGGGAACAACTTCAAAACGCTCGGGAGAACCCCTTGGCCGCCGCTGCCGCGGCTGCTGTCAGCGGCACCACACCCTCTGCGCAGGCGCAAAACAACGTCGAGAATCTGCTGGACATTGATTTCGACGGCGGTGCCCCGGCCTCTGCCCACAAGGAGCCCTCTGGCGAGATGTCCGGTTTGGAAGGCCTGGCAGGTACCCCCGTCCGAGTACAATCTCCCGCGGCTGGCGCTCCTGCACCCCAGGCCAGCAACAACCTCGATGACCTTCTAGGAGTCTTTGGCGACTCTGGTCCTGCGCAGCCCTCATCCAGCGGTGCCAATGGTGGCGCTGCGGCTGACTTGATGAATGGGTTCTCTGGCCTCGATCTGTCTGGAAACGCTTCACCTCCTACACACAACCAGCCCCAGAAAGCCAGCCAAGATATCATGGATCTCATCTAAGGCTGAGTGTTACTTTACGGTATAGCGTTTCCAGCCCCTTGCTCGAGGCTGGCTGTTGTCTTATAACCAAGTGTTTCGCTAGCGAGGATCTGAACAGAACGAGATAGAATGGTTTTCCTTATTCTCATTTTCTTTTATGTGTTTAATTTTTTTTTTATCTCTTTGCGTCTGCATTCTTCCCCCGCCGGACTTTAAAAAGGCCTTTGCATGTATATCTTTCTGTTTTTTTCTACCATTGAAAACTAGTGGTTGTTAACTACAATTTACTATTATCCATGTAGATTTGCCGCTATTCAAAAAAAAAGATTCCTATTGTGGAGTCTCTTCAATCAGGGAGAAGTACAGTACTGTACATACAATCAAGCGTCTGACAGTGGGGCTCAAAATGCGCTTTTCGACGGCAACGAGCCACCCTGTCAGTGTCAGCAGTGTGCGTCATTCGGAGCCAACGGGAGATAAACTCGTTAGGACCGACACGATAACGTGGATTCTTCAAGCACCGAAGTATTCCCGGGAGTGATGGGTCCACGATTTTCACATTCACCCATTGTCCGAAGGCGTGATATACTCCATGAGGACTTGACAAGTGATCAAAGGTCGGACAAAGCTACCCTGAACAGAGATTCCGTAACAGAAACTACTACAATGATAATATCCAAGGCAGGTCGATCACCATTAAGCTTCCGAATGATGGCAAAACTTCCCGATCTGCAATTGAAACCCGTGCTGCTTACCAATTCTTCTCCATACCGTGCCGAATTTTCCAGAGTCTCCAACCAGAATAACCAGAGCGAGTGAAACTCTGGGTCGGTCCCGCTGCTTGTTCCTGGACCCTCTTGTCCTTGAGAATGATATAAATGAGGGTGGCCCCGATGGGTGCCAGGGATTTCCCTCCACGCACATCGGAAGTATACAATTACATACTCCTCTATACACTCATCATGTCTCAAGCCGACTACAAATTCGAGGGCTGGATGGGTCTCGACCCCAGCGCCGCCCAGGGCAACATGGTCTGGCAAGAATTCGAGCCCAAGAAGTGGGAAGAGACCGATGTCGATATCAAGATCACTCATTGTGGTATCTGTGGTTCGGACCTGCACACTCTGCGCAGTGGCTGGGTAAGTCATGCATAATCAGATCTATTTGCTTTTTCCGGATGGCGTTTCTAACTTTTGCTCCACAGAGACCTAGTCTGTATCCCGTTTGTGTTGGCCACGAGCTCGTTGGAACCGCTGTTCGTGTTGGGTCTCAGGTGACCAGCGGCATCAAGGTCGGTGATCGGGTTGGTGTTGGTGCTCAGAGTGACTCTTGCCAGGGCCGCCAGGGCGACTGTGAGGAGTGTGCTATGGGCTGGGAGCAGTATTGTTCGAAAAAGTTCACTGGTACCTACAACAGCACTCACCAGAATGGTGATAAGTCCTATGGTGGCTATGCGACCTACAACCGTGTCCCTGGGCACTTTGCTATTAAGATTCCTGATGGTATTTCCTCGGCGGCGGCTGCGCCTATGCTGTGTGGTGGTGTGACGCTGTACAGCCCGCTGAAGCACAATGGCTGTGGTCCTGGCAAGCGTGTTGGTATCATCGGTGTTGGTGGTCTGGGCCACTTTGGTGTACTCTTTGCTAAGGCTATGGGCGCTGACAAGGTCGTGGCCATTTCTCGCAAGACCGCTAAGAGCGAGGATGCGATCAAGATGGGTGCGGATGTGTACATTGCTACCGACGATGAGCCTGATTGGGCGAAGAAGCATGCCCGGTCTTTGGATCTGATTGTCTGCACTGTTTCTTCCACCAAGGTAAGAGCACAACTCCAGAGGATGAGTTCTTATCAAAACCTTACACTGACATGTGCGTACTTTAGATGCCCATGACGGATTACCTGGGACTTCTCCGCACGAACGGTAGTCTGGTGCAGGTTGGCCTGCCCGAAGACGGTACTCTCTACGCTCCTGTGCGCAATCTGATGCGCCGCCTGAAGGTTGAGAGCTCGCTGGTTGGCAGCCCCAACGAGATCCGTGAGATGTTCGAGCTGGTCGTGGAGAAGAAGGTCCAGCCCTGGATCGAGGAGATCCCCATGAAGCACGCTAACAAGGCGATTGTGGATATGGAGGACGGCAAGGCGCGCTACCGCTACGTGCTTGTTAACGAGTAAAGTCCGAGAGAAGGATAAGGATGATGATTGATGAAACGAATGTATAGAGTATCAAGATCATAGAAATAGAGATAAGAATCAAAAGCAAAACTTGATCATTTCCATCAGGATCTCCTCCTTGAATGCACGATAAAAACCCAATTGAAGCCAGTCACGCAAGGGCCAATCGATGCCGCCCACGTGAGGCCGCTTTCGGAGGCACTATTCCTAATTGGGAATAGCGCATCTCCCCCCGCGGCGAATATAATCAAAAGTTGAAATGATTCACGGGCCCCGCTGTGATTCATCGCGCGATCTCTTTCTCTCTTCCCCCATCACAACCGCCCTTTTCCACTGTTGATCTGGTCAATTGACTCGGTCGCAAACCCCCATCATGTCCCAGCGTTATCTCAGCACTCGCGGTAGCGAGTCTGGTGTATGTACTCCTCTGCCCGCCCCGCCGGACAACACTTTCCGCCACCGATGTACATGGCTAACATTGGAGTGTCTAGCGTTCCTTTGAAGATGTTGTCATGAAGGGTCTTGCCTCTGATGGTGGCCTGTTCATTCCTGAGGAGATTCCCTCTCTGCCTTCTTCGTGGGAGTCTGAATGGCGGGACTTGTCTTTCGCCGAATTGGCGCACCGTATTATGTCCCTGTATGTTGATTATATTGATGAGCACTTCTTGTTTCGCCGGCGAGAATCATTGCTGATTACATTTTTAATACAGGTATATCTCCCCCTCTGAAATCCCCTCCGAGGACCTCAAGACCATCATCGACAAGTCCTACTCTACATTCCGCCACTCCGAGCGCACCCCGGTCGCCGCATTGGACCCCAAGGAGAACCTCTACCTGCTCGAGCTCTTCCACGGCCCAACTTTCGCCTTCAAGGACGTTGCCCTCCAAAGTCTGGGTAACTTCTTCGAATACTTCCTTGTGCGCAAGAACAAGGGCAAGACTGGCAAGGACCGTCACCATTTGACCATTGTTGGCGCCACCTCGGGAGATACTGGCTCTGCTGCTATCTATGGCCTGCGCGGTAAGAAGGATGTCTCTGTTTTCATCCTTTTCCCCAAGGGCAAGGTCAGCCCTATTCAGGAGGCTCAGATGACTAGTGTGCTTGATGCCAATGTGCACAACCTCACCGTCGAGGGATCCTTTGACGACTGCCAGGATATTGTTAAGGCCTTGTTCGCCGATCCTGATATCAACAAGACCCACAACATTGGCGCTATTAACTCGATCAACTGGGCTAGAATTCTGGCACAGGTAAGTTATTCATCTTTGATCTCAAGTCGAGCAAGTTTTGATCCAAGTATACTGATTGTTTGTATGATAGATCACCTACTACTTCTACTCATATCTCTCCCTTACCAAGTCTCCACACTACGTTCAGGGCTCCAAGGTCCGCATGGTTGTTCCCTCTGGAAACTTTGGTGATATCTTGGCCGGATGGTTCGCCAAGCAGATGGGTCTCCCCGTCGCTAAGCTCGTTGTGGCGACAAACGAGAACGAGTAAGTTATTCGCATGAATTGCCCTCGAATATAGTCACTAACTTTCGAAAAAGCATTCTCGACCGTTTCTTCCGTACCGAAGGCCACTACACCAAGAAGCCTCTCGGCGCAGTAACGGACGCCGGTGTTAAGGAGACCCACAGCCCTGCTATGGACATCCTAGTCAGCAGCAACTTCGAGCGTCTTCTCTGGTTCTTCGCCTTCCAGACCGACAAGGCCAGCACCGCCGAGGAGCGCCGCCAACACGCCTGCGAGAGTGTCAGCAGCTGGTTGAACCAGCTCAAGACCGAGGGCGGCTTCCAGGTACCCGCCGCCGTCATCGAGGCCGCCAAGGCCGAGTTCGAGAGTGAGCGTGTCAGCAACGAAGAGACCATCTCGACTATCCGTGACACCTACAAGACCTGCTTCCCCACCGACCTCCCCGCAGGCAGCCCCAAGAGCTCCAAGACTGGCGGCTACATTCTCGACCCCCACACCGCCGTTGGTGTTGCTGCCTCGCGCCGGTCTATCCAGCGTAACCCCGGTGATAGCCACATCTCACTGTCGACCGCTCACCCCGCCAAGTTCGCTAGCGCAGTTGACCTGGCCCTGAGCAATGAGGATGGTTACAGCTTCAGCGAGGTGCTTCCGGAGGAGTTTGTTGGTCTTGAGCAGCGCGAGCGCCGTGTCACGGCCGTTCCAGCTGGTTCTGGCTGGGAGGGTGTGCGGGAGATTGTCAAGGCTGAGGTTGAGCAGGAGCTTGAGGGTCTGCGTTAGATAATTTATTCTTTGGATTTGATGTTGATATAGACTCATTTGGCTTTTATATGCTTGTGATGGAAAGGAAAAAAGTTCTTTTCACATACCTAGTTTCTTTTATGTCTCATTGGAGGAGAAGCGATTCACAATATTCATGATGTTTATGGTTTCCAAATGGGGGAATTGATTCGATCTCAAAACGAAGGAAATAATAATATTGAAATTGAGTCAATCCGATCATTTGCAATCTAGTCCCACCTGAAATCATCCAAATCCCATGCCATCCTTTCATAATTCAAAATCAATCTACACACTCAATTTCACATAAAAAGGCACACTCAACCCCTCAACCCAAAGCCCTCTCGGCTCCTCCCGCTCTTCAGCAAGCATCTTATGTTCCTCCGAATCATACTCATTAGGCTCAGTGAGCCGTTTCCCTTTATACCAATACGTTACCTTCCCATCATCCCGCCATTCCAACCACCAAAGCTTGTACGCATTAATCAGGGCGGTGATGTTGGCTAGATCTCGATACGAACCGTCATCCTTGTCTCGTGAAGAGAGGAGATAGCGGAGACTGTTCTCACGAAGCTGTGAGGAAGGTGTTATCGTGACGCTGCTGCGGTAGATGTGTTCGCGGGTGGATTGGAATTTTAGGTATGTGGATTGGGAGAATTCGATTTGGTTGGGGGTGTTGATGATTGGGGTTGAGGGTTGGGTGTCTTGGGGGGCTTTCTTTGTTTCGCTGTTTGGTTTGTTAGACCTGTATGGGGTTGTTCTGATAGGGGCCAGAGGAGGGATGTACCTGTCTTTTTTGGCTTGGAGACTGCGATTGATAGATTCAACAGACGAGACTTGAGATGTCACTGAACACGTTGGCCAGCTGCTGCTTGATGTTTGGCGATAGGAGGTTGAGCATCTTGCTCCTCCTCTTCGTCCTGCTCTTCCTCTACTCACCTTCATCCTTCGCCTTCGCCTTGCCCTTTCTCTTTTTCCTCTCTTCCTCCTTCCTCTTCGCTTCCTGAATGACTTGATAAGGAACCCTAGGCAGACTTGGAGGTGTACCAGGCCAGTGGGACCTTTCTATAGCCCTCCTAATAGAGGTAGAAGACAGGGTCATGTTGGGCCTGGTGCCTACCCGCGGTGGCATAGCCTTTTTAGCCCTCTTTGGAGGCGAGTCTGGTGCAGGTTCAGAATCGGTGGCAGAGTCCTGGTCATCTTTGCACTTGTCTTTGCGGCAAGGCATGGTTGATGCTTGAAAAGTGATAACTAAAAGGATGCCTTGGAAGATAGAGGGTTCGGGATCTAAGAAGTAGGAAGAAGGGGAAGAGAAGAATTGACAATGTTGGCCTTTTTATCTAGCAGCAAGGTAGTTCCTGGTCTTGTGACTGGATTTTAGTTTCTTTCAACTTGGGCTGCGAGCCGAGAAGGTACTTAGCTTACTGGGGTTGGCAGTCAAAGAATATCATCAAAGAAAGCCCCGCGCTTGGGGAGGGCTAGGTCATACCATTAAATGCACAGCCAGATGGATCAAGGAAACTCTCTGTTCCCCGCAGGACTTTATGAAATAGTTTTGGAATATCGGAGCGTCCTTTCGATTTGTTTCAACCCAAATAAAGTTTGTTTGCATTGAAGTGGCTCTTCGGCTGTTGGTTTGAATTCCCAAGGTATTTAGTATTGCCAGAGAAAATTGGTTGGATCGCGAGACAAAGAAACGAAAGGGAAAACTCACAAAATCAATGCCGTAAAGAAGACCAACCGGCACTCCTAGCGCGAGTAGAGGATCCTGTTTTCTTTTCTTTTCTTTTCTTTTCTTTTCTTTTCTTTTTCTTTTCTCCAAAAGATGGATTGTTCAAAAGATCCTAGAACTGGCCATGAATACACTCACCATCCAACCAATCTCTCACCTGATAGAAAGCCCAATCGTTGCTATTTTCCATTCTGAGAGACGTAGCCCTCAACACCGTGAACTGCTCTGGAACGGTTGGCTGCATATTTAGAATGCCCTCGAGATGATGTTCAAACAGCATTGCTCGGCGCTGGCTCCACCAGCAACGATCCGGCGGTAAGAGACGACGGACAGCATGAAAGAAGTGCAGCAGAAGGAACAAAGCTCTTCGGTCCTGTCTGGCTATAAGCGACCGGAACGTGTCGCAGAAGTGGATAGGGTAGGAGAAGAGGTATCGAATAATGTCTCTGAGCTCGACTGCAGGCCCACAGTCAAAACCCGAGGGATTGGAAGCATTCCTTGTACCTGGCTCATCCAAAATGCCCACTGATGAGGATAGAACGGCCATAATAGGTGCCAGCCGGCCAGCAGACTCTGAAAACGCAGCCAGGGTTAGCGAGTCGCCTGCCGGACCCTTTGAAGAGAATTGTAATGCGGAGCTATCAAGCCCATCTGCGATTGATAACCCCTGGGAGCGGTATCCTTCTAACAAATATGATTCCATTTCGCCCAAGGTATCGTGCTCCTGTTGCTGTCGTTTCACAGCCTGGACAATTTTGGCCCGAGGCTTCTCGAGTGCATACGGGCGGAAAGGGCTATCACTGCCTGCAGCAAGAGCGCCAGTTTTCCAGAAGAGATATCTCAAACCAACTGATAGGTTCAGCAGCGGATCAGCAGCAAGATCCAGCCGGTGGGTCGGCTCGCGAGAAGTACTGGGTGACTGTGGTGAGGCAAAAGTAACCACCGTGTGGTCCACGTCAGACCATGCATAGTGATATAGTAGCAGCGATACGGCGATAAGCGCATCACCGGGAGTACTTGAGATGGGATGGGATAGGGCATCTTGATAACCGCGCAATGTCTTGGCTAGATATTTCTGAGCTGAATGGTGATGTCGATCCCGTCCAGGATCCGATGATGCAGCGAGGAAAGATCGATGTGTGGCGGCAATCATAAGGATGGCATTGTGGAGATAATCCACCTGCACGAGACATTATGTGAATATCGCTCCACACACATTGAAAGAGAACTGGTGTCAAAAAACCTGTACATACCTGAAGGGATAAACGCAGCAAAGGCCCACGCCATAGCTCTGAGCTGAAAACTAGGGTGGTGGCCGTATGTTTGACGAAATGATGTACTAGTTCTCTTTGGAAGCCATGGTCTTCCGTCAGACACAGAAACTCTATGCTGGGGGTTCCATGAAGGGAGACCTCATTATGCCTTGGAGCTTTCCTTCGTGTCACTGGCGGGGGCGATGGAGGTGTACTTGAGGCTCTAGATGAAAATGCACTAGGCCGAACGCAATGCTCTTCTCTCTTGGTACAGTTATCACAAACGGGGACTGCTTCATCGCACTACGATCAAGGTCAGCGTTCGACTCGGTCAGCTTCGAAACAAAACAGAGGAGAGAATACTCACTTTGATTCGGCGCTTTTTGCAGGCCACGCAGCCATTGCGAGATTTCGTATGCCGACGTCGCAGCCGCGGACCTTCGCGCAGTTTATGCAAAAGGTCTACCCGCTTCTGGTAGAGAGTGGTAGCAGGAATGTTGACGAATGGCTCACTAGAGGGATTAGATGCCATTAGAAATACTGGGGAAGACATCACTATGTCGGACTCCTATGTAGGAGGCAAGTTAAGCCAACGTTCAGACTCGCATCGGTGTAATGTCAAGCCAGAGGTACAATCAGGCATCCGCAAATCCCTTGGATTATGACGATCTCCGCATCAGACTAATTATATGCATCAAACGAGTTAAGCCAGTCAGCTCACACGAAGGTAACTAACTAACGAGCCGATTTGCTGATGAAGGACCTGATCTGAAAATGGACCAATAAACAAGCTATCCAGACGCCAAGGCTAAGCCTGTTAGGGAATACGAGGGTGGGCGGAGAAGTGAGAATCTCAAAAAAGCGGACACTGCTCACCTGTTGGGGAATACGAACGTTGAAGGCAAGGACATAAACTAGGTTTGCATTTATGTACCTCTGGAAAGGGGAACTAACCTCTAGAACCATCTTCCATGAAGAGACTCTCGAGACCAAGCCGTATGCCCAAAGGGGAGTACGAAATAGCGATAACTAGCTTGTCCAAGAGACATATAAGAGCCAGCTGAATGAACGTCAATTTGACAAGTTGCAAAGTCCATCTCTTAAGCCATAGAGCTATACCCATCCCTTTCAAATACGACAAGAGACAGGCGTCTGTTGATCGCATAATGGCTGACACAGCAATGAGTGAACAACCGGGCCTGACGCCGTGCTCGAATGAGGAGCGACAACGAATCGAATGCCAGACTCGCATGGAAACGCAGGCTCGGTTCGGATACTGGTCTCTCTATCGTTATGCGAGTTCAGTCGAAATTGCAGGAATGGTTCTCTGCACAATTTCTGCCATAGGCGCGGGCGTGGTGACGCCTCTCATGACGGTATGCTCGCCCTCCCCCAACGATTCAACTTCAGTTGCGCTAAACAAACACAGATTGTCTTTGGCAATCTATCAAGTTCCTTTGTGGGAATGGAGAGCCAATCATTTGAGTCGGCCGAATATCAGCGTCTCCTGCGTCGCTATACGCTATACTTTGTATACCTCGGTAGGCTGCGACCACACTGGAATGTCTGCTGACATTGAATGGAATAGTAAACTTACTATGAATTTGTACTAGGCATTGGATCTCTGGTCACAGTAACCGTCAGTATGTTTGGATTTGGCTATCTTGGATTCCGTCTATCCTGTAAGATCCGCCAGGCCTACTTCGCCAGCATCCTGCGACAGAACATCGCCTTCTATGACCACACTGGCGCCGGTGAACTCGCGGCACGCATGACTGTGAACATCAACGCTATCCAGGACGGCTTATCCGAAAAGGTTGGGCTCACGATGACGGGTCTAGCAACATTCGTCACTGCATTGATTATTGCCTTCGTGCGGTCATGGCGACTCGCCTTGATCCTGCTCTCCGTCGTCGCCGCCATCATACTCACCATGGGAGGTGTCGGTAAAGTGATGAAGCGCTTCCAGGCCCAGGCACTGGAGACGTCTTCGGCTGGTAGCACAATTGCACAGGAAGCCATGTCCTCGATGCGCATCATTAGTGCGCTGGGTGCCCAGTCACATTTTGAGAAAAAGTTCACTTCAAGTATGGCTGCTAGTGACCAGTTTGAGATGAAGTGGCGGGCAACGCTGGGAGTACTCATCGCCTTGATGATGTTCATCATGGTAACTCAGTATGCGCTTGCTTTCTGGATGGGCTTTCAGTTCCTCAAGAACGGCGAAACCACTATCTCCAGGCTCCTCACCACCATCATGGCCTCTATGATCGCCGGTGTCTCGTTTGGCCATATTGCGCCACATTTGGGAAGCTTTGGTGCCGCCGCTGAGGCCAGCGATAAGGTCTTCAGCCTGATCGATCGCGAGTCACCCATCGACCCGGGCTCGATGGAGGGTCGCCAGCTGTCCCACATCGAAGGGACTATCACCTTTGAGGACGTTACGCACTGGTATCCTGCTAGCCTTGAGGGACCGCCAGTGTTCAACCGCTTCTCGTTGCACATTCCGGCAGGCAAAACTACCGCCGTGATTGGGGCATCTGGATCAGGAAAGTCCACATTAGTCGCACTCTTGATGCGATTCTACCTACCAGCCAAGGGGACCATTCTGGTGGATGGGCACGGCATTGATCAGTTGAATGTGCGATGGTGGCGACAACAGGTTGCCCTTGTCAGCCAAGAGCCGGTGCTTTTCAACGCCACAATTTTCGACAACATTGCGTACGGTCTGAAAGGCGCTGAACATCGCAAAGTACGCACACCCCATTACCCGGTGATGAATCGAGATTCAAAAACTGACATGCCATCTAGCTGAATCATGAATCACGACACCAAAAGGTGATCGAGGCTGCCATCGCAGCTAATGCCCATGATTTTATCTGCCGTCTCCCCCAAAGCTTTGACACGATGGTTGGAGAGGGCGGCGCACTGCTCTCCGGCGGGCAGAAGCAGCGAATCGCGATTGCGCGCGCTCTCGTCTCCAACCCTCGCATCCTCCTTCTGGACGAGGCCACTGCAGCACTGGACAGCCTTTCGGAGCTGTCAGTGCAGTCTACACTAGACACTTCGTCTCATGGCCGGACAACCATCGTGATCACCCATCGTCTGTCCACCATTCAGAAGGCGGATAATATCGTCGTGATGGCGGCTGGGCAGATCGTTGAGCAAGGTTCACACGAGGAGCTGCTCGGCCAGCGTGGCATGTACTTCTCCATGGTTCAGACCCAGGAATTACAGGATACTCAGGCTCAAGAGCATGCTGAATCAGATCGGGTGTCTGTCTCATTCTCTGGGGAAAAGGAGAATGAGGAGGTTGATGCATCACGATCGTCCTGCCAGGAAGTGCCGGCCAGCATCATCGCGCAAAAAACTGTCCACGGGACGGACAACAATCAAGTTGGGGGCTCCCAAGGCTTGCTGTCTTTCATTTGGAGTATGGGCATGCCGGAACTTTATATCACTCTGGGTGGCTTTGTGAGCGCCGCATTCGCTGGCTGCGTCTACCCAGTCCTTGGAATCATGTTTGGCAACGTGGTATTTGCCTTGACACCGACCAGCCGGGGCAGTAGTTCCTTGTCCGTGAATTTTTGGGCCGGCATGCTTTTCATGCTAGGCATCCTCGCACTTGTCTTCTACTTAGTCCAAGGTGTGGCATTCGCCATTACGGCCGCACGGCTGATTCGTCGCAGTCGAAGTCGCGCCTTCGCCGCAGTGCTTCGTCAGGATATTCCCTTCTTTGACAGGAATGAAGAGACGTCGGTTGCATTGGTAACGTTCGTGACCACAGACATTCAGGCTATCGCAGGAATCAGCGGCGCGACGCAGGGCGCCGTCGTGAACTTCGTCTTCACTCTGATGGCATCGATCGTCATTGCCTGCTCGTTCGGTTGGAAACTTGCTCTTGTCTGCATCTCTACCATGCCGTTACTTCTTTTCTGTGGGTTTCTCCGGACATGGATTTTGACCCGGCTTGAGCGGCGTAGCCGTCAAAGTACCACGGCATCGGCCCTGGCCTGTGAGGCTATCAACGCGATCCGTACGGTGGCAGCCCTAGCGCGAGAAGAGGCCTTGTCACAGTCGTACTGTGAGAGCCTGGTTAGGCAAGGACCGAAATATGTCCGGGATCTGCTCCAATCGTCCTTCCTATACGCTCTCTCGCAATCGCTTTCGCTGTTCGTCATGGGCTTGGCTTTCTGGTACGGCGGGACTTTGATCGCACATGGGGAGTACACGGTGAAACAATTCTTCATTTGCTTTGTATCCGTAATTTGGGGCTCACAAGCAGCTGCGGGAATTTTTTCTTTCGCTAATGAGATTGGCAGTGCGCGGCAGGCCACGGAGCGACTGCAAGAGCTGTTGTCTCGAACACCGTCAATCGACACCTGGTCGCCGGCTGGGCTGCAAGACAAGATCCAGGGCGACATTGCGCTGAACGACGTTCATTTCCGGTACCCAGGCCGCCTAGAGCAGCCTATACTGCGAGGAGTGAGCATGAAAGCGAAGTGTGGCCAATTTGTTGCTGTGGTAGGTGCTAGCGGCAGTGGGAAGAGTTCGATATTTGCTCTCTTGGAGCGATTCTACGATCCAAACTCGGGATCTGTGGAAGTGGACGGTCGTCCAGTATCGCAGTATCATCTCCAGCACTATCGCCGACAAATTGGCCTGGTTAGCCAGGAAACTGTGCTCTTTTCCGGGACCATCTGGGACAACATTGTGGCTGGATTGCACAATGTCCTCCGCGACGAGGTGATTCAGGCTTGTAAAGATGCAAATATCTACGATTTCATTGTCAGTCATTGATGATCACTGTGTACTGCTGGTGGACTTGACCTGCTAACATTCTCTTGGCCAGATTTCTCTTCCAGAAGACTTCTCGACATTCGTTGGAACTAAAGGCTCCCTGCTTTCTGGTGGCCAGAGACAACGACTTGCCATTGCTCGAGCATTGCTGCGACGGCCTAAAATTCTGTATGAAATCACCATGCCATAGTATGTTTGGTTGCACTCCCTACTCACAGATGCCAAATTAGACTGCTAGACGAGGCAACTTCAGCATTGGACTCGGAAACGGAGCTTGCGGTGCAAGTGGCGATTGACCGCGCTGCTCGTGGACGTACGACAATCGCCATCGCACATCGCCTCAGCACGATTCAACATGCGAACTGGATCTACGTCTTAGATGCTGGACGCGTGGTGGAAGAAGGTACCCATGCCGACCTTATGAGGATCGGAGGAAGGTATTGGCATCTAGCCCAGGCGACAGCCACATCTTCGTAATACATGATAGATTAAGAATGATGGATTCAGGCTCATGCAGAAACACCAAAACGCCCAGGAATCTACCTATCCACCTCAAAAGTACATGTATGAGATGAAACTCATTTGTTCAAAGGACATTAGTTCATTAATCTCGATAATCCACCCCGAGCGAAGTGCTGTGCTTTAGAACTCCATTGGATCAGCCTTCACTGGCGCGGCGGTTTCTTCACGCTCTCGTTTGACTGCACGCTCTTCCTTAAGGAGGTTCGCGATAAAAGAGCGGAAGAACTCGATGTAGGGCTTGAGGCTGGTCTTCTCATAGTCTTGAAGCTTGCGGGTGCCCTTAATGTCCGAGCCATTCACAGCACTACCCTCGACATCAGGCATTTCTGCATCTTGAGTACCAGCAGGATGCTTTGCATCGTAGGCATCAATTTCCCCTAGCAGTTCCATCACGGTAGGAACGGAGAGTGGATCAAATTCGTCTGCTTTGCGGGGATCGATGGGCACACAGATTCGCCCTGTGCCGGGGTGAATGACGAATGGACTTTTCAACAAATGGATCATCTTCTTGCTGACTTCGGCATCGAGGCGCGGGTAGGTATATTCGAGAACGATGTCTTGCTTGGCATCACGCAAAGTGGTGGTATTCAATGTGCTGCTTTTCCCAGTCTTGGCGAGGGCATCGATATCGGCCCACTTGCTAGTACTGGGGCGATCGGGAGACGATTCCCACTTTCGCTTCAGAGCCTCATTCAATGACTTGTCTGGGAGCAATCCCAAAAGCTTCTCCGCTTGCTCGGAGCTGGCGAATGTGTCTTGGTCAACGAGGGTAGTCTGGGCGAAATAATTCTTCAGAATATCCAGACTGCGGTTAACGTGTGGGTGGAGGGGTCGCTTGATGTTGACTCGCTTGCCGCTTTGCGAACCGCCACGCAGAATCTCTAGGTATCCAGCAATCGCCCTTCTCCTGTCATCTGGCAAGTTGCGCGCTCGAGGATCGCAAACCCACGCGTGAGCACCACGACGGCCAGAGTACACCCAGAGAATATGCTCAAACCCAAAGTCTTCTCGTAGAGCGCTATCGATGACTTTGATGGCCATTGTCACGAATGCCCAGCACTTGTGGCAGATATTGGCTTTCTGACAACATGTTCGAATGTCGTCGTAATCTGTCATATCGATATCGAAGACCAACTCTTTCGAAACTGGTTTCATCTGGCCACCTCGAAGCGTTTTGCGGTCGCGGGGGTTGGTGCTATACACAGGTCCGATCTCGAATCGGGAGGGGTTCATCTTCAAAATATCCTTTCGGAATCTACAGTGCTTCAAGTCAGTGAAAGCTGTTGTTGCAGCGAGGATCGAAACGCGGGAGAAAGTTCTCACAAATCTGCGGTTGGGTAGGACTGGTATCGAAGGTATGCGTCGTTTTGCAGAGTCAGGGCAAACTCGCGATTGCCAAAGTCTTTCGTGGGAACGACTCCATGGTTGAGCCATTGGAACAAGTATCGGAATGGGAACAGACGTTGGTAAAATGCGAGCATGACTTCGGTGTCGACGCCGGAAGGTCCTGGGGCAGCGGCGCTGTTGTGCCGTCTCTACTCAGCATCATAAATCTCCAAATCTCGGTGGGACTTGTGTGCAGCATACCTTGCTGGCGCTGGAGCTGGAGAAGACTCCATCTTCACATCCTGAGCACTAGAAGCTGGGAACTCTTCGTCGTCATCGTCGTTGAACATGTCCTCCAGCTTGACCCCACCAGTCTCGGTCGCACTCTCCACAGGAGCATCTGGAAGCTCTTCATCCTCTCGGCTAGGCGACGCAGACGACACTGAGTGTGGCATGGCGGGCAATGTGTTTTTGAGAACTGCGATCAAGCAGCGAAGGAGGGTCCCGAACGGGTAAGAAGGAACGCGTCTTCACGCGTCGCGCCCTAAACCCTACACGCCTACATCACGTGACCGATACCATCTTCCCCGATTCGGACGAGTCTCTCAAGTTTACTCCCTCGACGTTCACCTCCAAGGTCACTCTGAAAGCCTATGGAATCAAAGTCCTTGGCGACATCTGTGGAAATTTTGCATGGAACTCTTCACTCGGTCGAGGAAACTGCCTCCATGTTCCTGGACCTACAGATTTTTCCTTGCCGTTTGCGGCCTCACTCGTTCCTGTGCCCTGCTGGGATCCTTGGATGACAACATGACTTACCACTCGAGAAAAAAAGCTAACAGCTCAGGAACAATCCTACACACCAAATTTTCCTGTAAAGCCTTGAAGATCTATCGAGAATGGTTGGTAACGGAGGGCAGGCTTCCTTGTTACTGACAAGTCCATCTTCAAGTCTTGAGTGGAGACACTACCTGATCCGGCACCCAGAGCTCGATCCCACTGTCATGCACAGCCAGCCAATTGCTCGAAGTCCGTCAAGTACTCGGTAGTGATGTCTCAACCAGCTGCAACGTATCTTCACTTTTCGATGAGCGATTGCCATCGCCGGGGAAGCTACTCGGCCATCCCGCCTACATTCCTCTCATCGGCTGCCACCAATAGAGAGAGATTGTCCGCACTCGACTGTTGAGATCTACATTCCTCAATACTGGAGGAAGCCCTCTGATTAGCAACTGGAGGGTCTGGCTGTTTCTGATCGCCAAGCGACACCCCATGTCGCATGGCTTTACAGCTCGAGGAATATACACCCGATGCTCATGCCTCGTCATGATTGGCGAGCAACCTGTTTTCGCATTCACCTGCAAATGATCGTCTTCATCGATGTGGGGCTTGGTGTCTAAAAGATCTCAAGGTGACTGCTCTGACAGCTTTGAAACCGATTTCCGGATTCGGTCACCTTGACTTTTTTTTTTGGTGTTCTTTTTGGACTAGCTTGATCGGTCAAGGATAATCAGCTAATGTATCTAGGAACTTCACATCGATATTTTCCTCTCTCGGGATGATACATTTTATCCTGCCGGCATATCTCCATCCAATTTGCATGATCTAGCATTATGATCTGCCTCAACGGTCTCGTGCGAAACGTGTCTTGCAGATCAGAGATTGGATGCCTGCCATCGTATCTTCTGAAGCTCATCGCCGCATTAGGACTTGCAAGTGGACCCCCGATCGACTTTTTCACAGCAATGGTACTACAAGATGTCACGTTTGCATCGTATGCCACCTTATGGATGTATCATGATCCATAATTTTCCTCCTATGCGCGCCCAACGGCTTCCCTGATGTCCAAGATTCCACCGTCCCAGTACCTGCATTCAGGTAAGGACATCCAGTGGTGGATCCAGGTCAACCTTTACATCTCCTGGACACTACCATGCCAGCGCCAAGTCCGTCATGACTTACATGATCTCGCTGCTTTGGAAAGGACATATAAACTTCAGTCTCGCTGCCCTGCCATCACAATTCTTTCTTCATCCTTCTTCAGTATCTTCACTCGTTTGAATTTCCCAAGTTTCTCGCTATCAAGTACAAAAAAAACTTTTCAATTTCTCAAAATGGTCAACGCTCTGACTCTCCTGGCTCTTGCCAGCCCCGCCTTCGCCGGTGTGATGCAGGCTCGTGGTGCTGACTACATTCACCCTTCCTCTGCTGTTGGTGAATGGGTCCACGTCGGTGACGGCCACTCTTCGTGGTCTACTCCTTGCACCACCTCGACCACCGCGACCTCGACTCACTCGACCAGCACCAAGCCCACCACTACTCCGTGCACCACGTCGACTACTACTCACTCGACTAGCACCAAGCCGACTACCACCCCGTGCACCACCAGCACCAGCACTAAGCCTACCACTACCCCATGCACCACCAGCACCAGCACCAAGCCCTCTCACACTCCCGTGAAGCCTGGCCCTACCACCAAGACTATCACCATTGTGACCACGACCTGCCCTGGTAAGCTTTAAAGGAAACTATTTATCAATTGGATACCCTTACTGATCAATTCCAGTCACCTCCTCCACTGTCACTGAGGGTACCAGCACCTTCACTATCCCGGTTACCCGCACCAGCACCATCACCCTGACCAAGACCACTGTCTGCACTCTGTGTGAAGAGAAGCCCGTCACCTTCCAGAACTCCACTGCCCCTCCTGCCAAGCCTACCTCTGCTGTCGTTGTGCCCCCTGCTGAGTCCAGCGTCCCGGCCAAGCAGCCCTCTGCTCAGCCCTCTGCTCAGCCTGCCGCCTCTGCTCAGCCTGCCGCCTCTGCTCAGCCTGCCGCCTCTGCTCAGCCCGCCGCCTCTGCTCAGCCTGCCGCCTCTGCTCAGCCTGCCGCCTCTGCTCAGCCTGCCGCCTCTGCTCAGCCTGCCGCCTCTGCTCAGCCTGCCGCCTCTGCTAAGCCTGCCGAGTCTGCTAAGCCTGCTGAGTCTGCTCAACCTGTTGAGTCCTCCAAGCCTGCCGAGTCTGCTGCTCAGCCCTCCACTTCCCAGCCCAAGGCCGGCTCTTCCAGCGTGCCCTTCACTGGTGCCGCCTCCAACGTCAAGCCCGCTGCTGGTCTTCTGGCCGGTATTGTCGGCATGATGGCCCTCCTGTAAATCCACAGTTGGGTGTTATGGACGCCGCACTCACTATGATATCTTTCTGGTGAATCGACCCCCTCCCCGTTTCTGAGTTTCTCTTCGATCTTCATGGTGCGGGTCACAGAGAATTACAGTTTCGGGAAACAGTTTCTTTGTGCTTTCATGGTCATAAGTGCAGTCGGTTATAGACCCGCTTGGCTATTCCCTCACTGGACAGGGCAGGAGGGATGACAGAGTTGCTTGGTCATTTCGAGATTTTGATTTATTTTTCACTTATATTAGGCCGATATTTATAGTTAATAATAGTAATACATAGCTTTTGCTTGGGATCTTTATTCTCTTCATCCGAATTCTGAGTTATTAATTCTATAGAGACGTTTCAGACATCTTCTCTTTATGTTTTGCAAAATTCCTTACACTCCGAATTCTCTAGGAAGATCTACAGAACACAAACCCAATCGGCATGGGCATCCCCGGCTGATCCACCTGTACCATTCCTAGCCAATAAGACCAACGGGACCTCTCCCCGGTCGGCAAATCCGAAATCCGAAGGAAAAGGGGAAGAAACTTTCTGGAGTAAGCCGTCGGCATTTAACTTGGTGAAATCGGGTTTCATTCTGCAGCATGCAAAAGATTGTGCAGTAAGCCTATTCTTCATGATGCTCCGAGAATGTGTTCACAATCAAGCGCCTTGCGATTGGCTCTTGGTTGACTATCATCTTGCGACAAACCAGTCCCGATGGCGTGACGAGGACTAACTTTCGCCTTTTTAGCTAACCTGTACAATCGAAACAACCTTGAGACTACAGAGCTCGGCCGAGAAATATAGGCCGCAGTTAGAAAAGAGCCTCGATTCAATTCTGTCTCAACTTTTTATCAGCATATCAAAATCTCGCTTTGGTCTATTGCAGCCATGCAGCGGATCAAGAGCGTGGCCGTCATTGGAGCCGGCCCTGCTGGCGCGATCGCAGTCGATGCGCTGATGAAAGAAAAGGCATTTGATTTGATCCGTGTGTTCGAGCGCCAGGAAAAGGCAGGAGGCTGCTGGTAAATTGTACCCTGCTCTCAACTCAAGAGAAGAATGCTAATCCCTACCAGGGTATCGAGGGATGATGATCCACCCCAGAAGTTTGATTTGGACGGCCTAGCTGCACGTACTGCAGATGCACCTTTGAAGATTCCAGAGCAATTGCGCTGCTGGACACCGATTGCCACTCAGGATCGCTTCACAGATTCGCCCGTTTACCCTGGGTTAGAAACCAATGTGGACGCAAGCGCAATGTGTTATTCCCAGGAACCGATTCCCACAGTTCGTTCGAAATGGTCCATTGAACGGCATGGAGAAGATACTCCGTTCCGCCACCATTCTGTTATCAGGCAGTATATCGAAGATCTCTTTACACAAAAGGGCCATGATAGTCTCGTTCAGTATAACACGACCGTTGAACGAGCCATCAAGGATTCAACAAGACAGAAGTGGATTCTCACTCTTCGCCGCACAGAAATTCACAACGGAAGCCCATCAGACTATTGGTGGACTGAATTATTTGATGCCGTTGTCGTAGCTTCGGGTCACTACGCTGTTCCTTATATTCCCGCAATTCCTGGCTTGAAGGAGTTTGCCGCACGATACCCCGGCAGTGTTGAGCATACCAAACACTACCGCGGACCAGAAAAGTATCAAGACAAGGTACGTGATGCTCAGTCTTATCTGTCCCATTCCGTATATCTGACAGTATCGCAGAAAGTCATCACAGTCGGAGCATCAGTGTCAGCAGCAGACACTGCCGTCAGCATCATTGACAGTGCTCAAACCCCAGTCCATGCCGTTGTGCGTGGTCGGTATAATGTATACTTTGGCGATGATGCATTCAAGCATCCAAAGATTCTGCGCCGCGCCCCCATCTCTCACATCACGAGTGATGATAGAACTGTTCATTTCGAGGACGGCACCTTCGAGACTGGAGTGGATAACATTATCTTTGGAACCGGGTTCACTTGGACGCTACCGTTCTTGCCTCAAATCCAGACTCGAAATAATCGCGTGCCTGATTTGTATCAGCATGTGTTTTATCGGCATGACCCTACCTTGACATTTGTTGGAGCTGTAAGTCCTTCAAAGCCGATGTACACCTTCCGTGATGATTGTACTAACTGAGCCTTGTACCTAGGTCGGTGCTGGCCTAACCTTCAAAGTCTTCGAGTGGCAAGCTGTTGCTGCCGCACGTGTTCTCGCGGGTCGAGCAACTCTTCCTTCCGCTGAAAAGCAGGAGGCTTGGGAGACAGATCGAATTGCATTGAGAGGTGACGGACCAGCATTTACCGTCGTCAACCCTGAATTCAAAGCTTACTTCGAAGAGCTTCGAGAGCTTGCAGGGGAGCCGCACGAGGGTACACAAGGGCGACCATTGCCGCCATTTGACCAGAAGTGGGTGGATGACTTTAATGCAGGACATGAGCGACGTAAACAGATGTGGAGACGGGCGAATATTGCAGCTGGGGCGAAATTGTAGATGTTTGTTCTAGCGTGCATGATAGATAGTTGATGATTGGATCAAACAATAATCCCGAGAGAGCTAGCACTTGTACAATGTCCCAGTTCCGTTTCCAACATCCCTCGCCGTGCATCCAGTGAAAAATCACCTCAAGCTCTCTCTTTACGCAGCAAAGAGTCCAGTCCACCCCCTAAATAAAGCGGATGATTTCCGGAAACTGGACAGTTGTCTTTCCGATGATCCACGGGGTAGCTTTGTCACTTGAACTCACAGCAAGCATACCTGAGATCATTATTGGAGCTGGCTCGACTGCAATGTAACCCATCCATGCGACCAATTTACCCGCGCTTAATTACCTCCCCCACGCATGAAATACCCGAATGATCGACAGACATCAAAATGCGGGGAAACAAAGCTCGATGTGTAACGTACTCAGCGATGATACGACATCGACCCCGCTAATCTATAGGTCGATGGGCGCTCCCAGACAACAACAGCCCAGCACTAAACACATCAGTATCTCTCCGAATCCATCCCTCTGCTGCATCTGTCCAACTACAATAATATAACAACTCTACATCCATCTCCGACAATGGACACCTTCCAAAACAAAGTCTACGCAATAACAGGCCTCGCGGGAATCGGCCTCGCAGTCGCAAAGCAGCTCCACGCCCACGGCGCACGCCTCTCTCTCGCCGATATATCCCCCTCAACCCTAGAAGCCGCCATCCAGACAATCACACCCACAACCCCAACCTCCTCCACAATCCTAACCACAGCCGTCGACATCAGCTCCTCGTCCGCCGTAAATGACTGGATTACCTCTACTGTACAGCACTTCGGCCGCCTCGACGGCGCAGCCAACATGGCCGGAACAATCGGCGCGCACCACGGCGTGGGCAAATTCGTGGACCTAACCGATGAAGAGTGGGACATGCTAGTACGGGTGAATTTGTCCGGGATGATGTATTGTCTGCGGGCGGAGGTGCGGGCGATTATGGAGAGTACCCCCGGTGGAAGGGGAAGTATTGTGAATGCGAGTAGTATACAGGGGATTCGGGGGTTTGCGTTGCATACGGCTTATTCGACGACGAAACATGGGGTTGTGGGCCTGACGAGGTCTGTTGCGAAGGAGGTTGGGCCGGGGATTAGGGTTAATGCTATTGCGCCGTGAGTGTTGCGTTTCGTATTCTCATGTTGAGGGATGAGATCTTCTTGGCTGGTGAGCTCCACGCTTGGTTCATGCTGATATGATATGTGGTTTGTTAATAGTGGTTCGATTCAAACGCCGCTTCTGGACAAGGCCACTGAGATTCAGGGTGGTGTTCCTCCTCCCCCGACGGCAATTCCTCGAATTGGCACGCCCGAGGAGGTGGCACATACTGTGGTCTTTTTGCTGAGTGACGCTGCATCGTATACCACTGGGCAGGTGTACAGTGTTGACGGGGGGTGGGACCCGTGAATTTAGGGAGATCACATTGATGTAACACAATGGGAGTATGTTGTTGCATGTTGATAGTCTATTTTCGAGGTAAACAAGGATAACTGCTCTTGGAAGTCTCGGATAAGAATCTCCAAAGGGTATACATTGCTCGAACTGGAACATTTGCAGCAGAAAGAACAAACTCGCCATGCAAGAAGTATAACATCATCATCGACGCAATGCCATGATCATCAAAAAAGCTCGCTGAATTGACAAGAGGTCAAAAAAGATCTAATGCCGAAGAAACAAACAAATAAACGCCGCCATGAGTTCTATAAGTGTAATCGCTTGAGAAAAGAAAGCAGATGGGGAATCATCAAATCCACAATAGTCTGGACATAGTCTGGACCCAGTCCTCGGGGACTAAGCAACTATGACAACATGCATAGCCATAAACCTGTTGAAAGTATCGATTCAGCAAGGATGGTTCGCGATTGCGAATGAAACACGGACAGCGATCAGGGTCCACATACCCGATAAAATCATTAGAGACCACCAACCAGGCAAGCGGGAGATGGACGCCGCGCTGCTCTTAATAATAACGATTCCGTCCAAGACTGTGGGCCACCCATCATCATATTTCAAATAATTGTAGCCCAATTGCGCTTGCTGTGAGAAACAGTCAGTATTTCGACTAAAAAAAGTCATGACATCCCAATCCCCCTGAAAAATGGACATACCTCATCCGTAAACCCGATGGAAGTGTTCAGATAATGATAATAAAGTATATCCGGGGTGGAAGAATTCCCCGGCATCACGCCAAGCCCGCCAGGGGCATAAACCAGCCCGTGGTTGGAGGCATAAACAATCGTCCCACCACCATCCAGCAACAACTTTCCATCCCGATCCACAAACGGACCCCGCACGGTCCGCGACCGACCAACGCGAATATTATACTCGTCGCCACGCACAGGGAACCCCCGCACATCAAAGCTGCAACACTTGCCATGGCTGAACCACACATAGTAATACCCATCGTGGTAACTCATCCACGAGCCTTCTTCCGGTCGAAACGTCTGGCCCGGGATAAAGCTCAATTGCACCGCGTCGGGCTTTGCGGGACTCTCGATCGATAACCAGTCATCTGTCAGCGGGATTTGCCAGATATCGTGCCAGTAGCTGCCGTAGTTGAGGTATGCCTTGCCGGTGGCATTGTCGCGGATAAACGAGGCATCGATCGCATTGCTAATTGTGAAGGGCCACACATCCGAGCCATTGCCCTCGCCCGTGCGAATTACCGCGCCGTGGTCTTTCCACGGCGACCCGTCGAGTTTAGTACTCGTCGCGACACCGATGGCGCTATTGCGCGAGCCATGCGTGCTCAGCGTGTAATAGCAGTAAAATGTGCCATTGCGCTCGACTGTTGTTGGCGCCCATGGTCGCGACCGATTACCCTGGTGAATGATACTTTCGCCATCCAGCACGGTACCAACTTGCGTCCAGGGCCCGCTCATGTTCGCGGCCTTGAAATATGGCACATGCCACCCGCCCTTGAAGAGGTAGTAATGGTCATCCCAGAAGACGACATTTGGATCGTGTACTTGCAAGTTGCCGACGTTTGGCAGCGGTATCGTGTCGGTGGTCTCGTAGACTTGTGAGAGCGTGGGGGTTAATGATTGTGAGGCGGGACGAGCTCCTGCTAGGGCGACCAGCGCGGTTATCGGCAGGAGGAAGAGGAGATGCATGGCGATTTATATAGCGGAGGAGTGAGGTTGGCGCAATGGCTGTCTATGTACAAAGCAATGAACCCCGCGTGGCAGGACTTGCCAGTGGCCGGTCGGAGGGGGGAATTGAGAGTCAATGGCTATCGTGTCGCGCAGTCCATGTCTATTATAATGAGGGCGAAAGGCGAGGATTGAGCGTGAAATCCAGACGAGGATAATAGGACGAAGCAATTGAATACAAGAGATTCAGGTGACGATCAAATAGTTATGTAGCGCAAGGGCTTAGAGGAAATTCGAAGAAAGACGAAAAGAAAAATAAAAATAAGCTAAAAAAGAAGAACAGCACAGCCATGGAGCCTTGTGCAGGGTCCGTCGATCGATTCTAACCTAAAGCCAAAGTGTTTTAGGCGGCCATATTTGCTGAGGATTTTGAAACGGGGGCCGAGAATACTGCAAAGAGACTGCCGACCAAAGATAGATACACAGAGACATAGACTCTAGAGCAGGACCCGCCTGGTACCGGGACTCAGGGGGGCTAGTAGTTAAACCATAATCAAGTACTTCGTAGTTAGTTGGGGGCAGACTGTAACTGACCATAACCTTAGCATGAACTTATTTAGTACATACTATACAGACTACAGATTAGACTGAGCCAGCTAGGTCCTCTAGAAGCTGAACGGAGTACAATCCAACAACTACAGTACTCTCCATAAATCTCCCCCTCTCTCTCCCGTATCTCAACTCTACTCTCCCGCCGTGCCTAAGCCACCGACCTGTCAGAAGCCGAGTTGCGCTCACGCAGGGGCGGCAAGTCCGACCGTTGATTGGGTCCAACGGGGTCCGAACGAGGAGGGTGTAAAGGAGCGATTGGGTTTGAGCTCGTTTCGTCGCTATCTTTCCCCTTTCCCCTCTCTCTCTCTGGTTCTTTGGTTCTTTGGTTTCCTTTCTTTTATTCCGTTGTTCTCCACCAATTACACTGCACCTTGAATTCGAATTAACTTCGTCCTGTATGGGCGGATATTCTTTTTGCTCTAATAGCATGTCGGGTAATGTGGTCTCGCTTACGGAGTATGTCGGGGTATCTTTTACCCCCCTCACCACCCCCGCAAAACCTAAGTCTATGCGGAGTATGGACTTCGAATCCATTTGACCTTTCTCAATTCTTTGCTGTAAATACTGACTCCTAAAACACTACTCTGACCGCAGCAGCCCCCATCGCTGACCGGGGCCGAACCTTCAACAATGAAACGAACAACTCGCAGTGACACAGTCAGCCCCATATTTAGCGCCCCCACAGTCCACGCTTTTCTCTCGTGCACTACTATGGAGTCATGGACTCAACTAGGCCCACTTTCCCAAGGCTTGGTCCTGACTCCTCACGGCCTCAATGCTAGCTAGCACTGGACCTTTTCCAACACTCCGTCGCAAGGCTCTGCCCAAAAATTTGCATGAAGATGAAACTAACGCTTTTAGCTCGGCTAATCGGTGGGGGTTTGGGGCTATTCTGGCCCCCGAGTCCCCGACGCGCGCTTGATCTACATGGCCCTTGCAGGGAAGAACGGGATCGGCGCTTGGGGACATGATTTCATTGTGACATGTGTCGTATGATCAGAAGATGTTCTCCATAAAAGGAGGATGTAGTATGTAATGATGGTAGGTAGTGGATTACAAATTCAGGATTGGGGGCAGAATGAGAATATCGTGATGTCGCTTTGGGTTGCTTATTCCAAGAATCAATAATTGTTCAATGATGCATGAATGGTATTTGCGTTGGGTACCCTGAATGAATAAAGATTCTCATCGCTCGCTATTTACTACCAAGCTACTGTACACGTATCAAATGCATGGCCATCCTGTGATCTACTTAGTTGTAAAGGGCAATTCCCGTCAAATCTTCCCAGTCAAAGACATCCAAGAAAGGATCAAAATCACCCGGTGGCTATCAGAGTGGAAAAAAAGAAGTCAGTCACTGCATATACTGAAGAATAGAAATCAGAAAATGAATGTGCTTGGCTTACCGTGACACCAAGGCCTGTTGGTGGGAACACGCCATCAAAGTCCGAGGGTAGCATCGTTGCCATGCCCGGGGTCGCGATGAACGAGGCAACCTGAAATATGAGAGTCCATATTAGTATCCAGTCAAACAGCGATTACAAAGACTAGATCAGACGCACCTGATTATTTTGAAAACTGCCCATTCCAGGTTTCCCCAGGTGCTCGCAGTCCGCATGCCGGGTGAAGAGCGTCTGCGCGAATGACAGTATTCGCTCGACGACTTGCTGTTTGTACATGACTGCCTGCGTAGGCCAGATTTTGGCTTTGACTAGGGCTACGATAGTGGATAGGAAGAAGTAGTCCTTGGCTCCCTTGACCACTAGAAGGAAGCGGCCTTCAAGGGAGACCAGTGCTGTTTCGACGAGGGATAGGATTGAGTCTGGGAGACCGGGAAGACTGTGTAGGAGGAAGACTGTGGAGGAGGGGTGAGTGGAGGGAGCTGTAAATAGTCAATTAGCTGCTGTCAATAGCCTGTCCGGAGGAAATGCTTACGGTTTTGATGATCCAGGGTATGGAGAACTTGGCAAACCGAGATATACGCTTGTAGTGTCCATTCACCAAGCATGCATAATGACAATGGTTTGGAGGTATCGTGAAGCCGTTTCTGGGTTGAGAGAATCATGGTGGCGGCGTCCAGACGAGACCGCGCCGAGGGTGTGAATAGCGGTTCTCGCGGTGACTCGATGGCGAATGGGGTGTGAATGGAGAGTAGGCTTTGTGCCAACTTCGTCTCAATCGTAGCTTTCCATAACGTGACTTTGTGCTGGGCAGCGAGGTCGTTGGCCTCCGTCGTGGTCCACTGAGGGATTCGAGAGAGCTGCCTATTCAATTCCCAATCTAGGCGTTGGATCTCTTCGTAGCGACAACTGATTCGAGGCGAGTGCATCAATTGGCAGGCATTTAGTCGAAGAGCTAACGACCGACCCAGTGCACTTTGGAAAGATGAATCTGTGACATCGCTCAGGGGCCGGTCTGCTGGGGTTTCGGTAGAGCCTTCATGAATCTCATCGTCGTCAATGTTCAAAGGAGGCAGTGTATCGTAGTCCAAGGTTTGAACCGACGGGGGCATCCCTCGATCAATAGCCACCTGCAGGTCCAATTCCACAATGGTCATCCAAATGCGCCGGCGCATTTCCTTGTTGAAGACCGAGATCCGCGCATACTGGTCCGGATCCCTGTGGTAACCAGAGAGCATTGCCTGCTTCACCAAGGCGCTCGTGGCAAGCCATGCTTGACTGCGTTTCATGCCGAAACAATTTTGCGCCATGATCAGCAGGATATAGAGCCGCAGAGAAGTCACATTCAGCCGCTTGATATGTGCATTGTCAATCCATTTCTCTGCATGCAACACCCACTCCACCGCGGTATAGCACTTGAGTGGCGTGGCGCTCGTTTCTTGTAGACTAGCCACATCGGCCAAGTTCCAAGCACACGCGAGGACTAAGAGCACTTGCACAACAAACCCGGCAGAGATGGCGCTTGGATTTTCCATCATATTCCAGAACTCGTCCACCTCTTGTAGAAAGGAGGGGACATGGAATATCCGTTGTGTGGACTCGACGTACGTCAAGTAAATCCCTATCAGCTCATCGACTACTGGCCGTGCTGGTAGCAGCGAGAGAAGCGAAGTAATTGTCGGCTCGGGAAAGGGCTCGTTCAGCGGCTTGCGCTTCCACAGTCCCCGTTTGACCCGCTCTAAATCGGGGCGCACCCGTGAGAGAATTGGATTAGCCAGCCGAATTTCTTCGGCAAAGGCTCTGATGTCAGGGAACTGGAATCATCGTAAGTCGAAGAGAACACATCATGTATGCTTTTAAGTCCGTCTGAAAAACATACCTGAGCGACCACATTAGCATAGATACCCGACCCACTGAATCGAGTCTTGGTTTCACGACCTCTCATCATCATGCGGGGGGAAAGATCCAATTGATGTGATGGAGACAGCACATCGTCAACTTCCCCATCATCGCCCTCTCCCTGGTCCATTCGTGACGAGAAGGGTGTCTCTTCTTCCGGCGCGGGACGTTTAGGTCGCTGCAAAACACCCGTATTCACGTACGGCTCCTGATTCACAGCAGCCTTGGGAGCTCCCAAAACGGTCTCAAGAAAACCCCTTTCCTTCCCCGAATGCCGCCCCCTGTGGTGCGGTCCACCATGCTGAAGACGAGCAGTTGGACCCGAATCGGGTGCAATAGTCGAAAGAAGAGCTTCCGACCGAGTCGACGCAGCGCCGAGCCCCGAGTCTGGGGGAGTCTCAATATTAATAAACTCCGCCTGCTCCATCCGGGGAGGCATGGAGATGATTGAATTTCCATTTCCTCGATCCGCAGCGAAAGCTGCTGCAGTTAGGGTGGTGGGCTGCTGCCAGAGGAAGCCATCCTCGTAGGTGCATTTGGTCGGGGTTCGGCTCTTCGAGCAACGGGTGCAGGTTGGATATTCGCGGTCGCAACGCAGCTTGCGACTGCGACATTGCGTGCAGGCCATCGTCCGACGGCGCCTTTTGCGCGGCCGATCGGGCTGCGGTGCATTATTTGCACCTTCCACATCAGCCATGTCGGATTGAAGAGGAATTCCTGACATGAATCTACGATGAGTATACTTGATGGAGCATCTCATTACCTCCGAGGTGAGCAGCTCAGGGTGTACATCAGCTTACCAGCTTACGTGGTGGTGGTCCACCTCCAACTGCCGAATGCGGTAAGTCTGTCCGAACAATCCGTGCGACCGGAGATGTGCCCCAACTTTGGTGATAACCAGAACTTCTTCCCCAGTTCTCTCGTGCTGCCTATTGTTATTGCATATCATTCTTGGGGTTTCGAATCCTGCAGTGTCATATAATTGTTGCCTCTTCTCATGTTGCTGGTACCTATGACAGGTATAGAAATAAATGCATCCTGCTAAGCCTCGGTGCTCCTGGTGGAATCGGCCCACTTGCCCACACGGTCCGACGGCTATTCCAGTCAGCCATGGAAAGTGAGGACTCCTCGTTTCAAATTGAGTCAAACCAGGCTACATCATTTAGCTTGTCCATGAGTTGTGCCGAAAAGATGATGTCTCTGCAGACGTTGACTCTCTCAGCTACGGCCTAGATGGAACAACATACACAATGGCAGGACAGGGTTATTGGTAGCGCTATCTACAAAGAAATGACCCCAGCTGGTCGGTCAAAATACAGTGTTGGCGTACATCCTTCATAAGAGCTAATGCCTGATTAATCAAACTACCTCTTGATCTGCGACCGAGTAATACAATATACAAAAATCCAAAACGACATCCGCCTGTCAGTCTCGAACAACAACAAACGAAGAATTATGAATCAATCAACCATTCTAGATACGTCTCGTCCAGGAAATAGTTCATTTAGAAGACGCCAGCTGGAGATCAGCATGAATTGGCAGTTGATTTATCCCGAATGAGGCTGTGTTCAGCCCTAGCAGATGCCAAGTGTCAAAAATACCACCTCTTTCTTCAGAGTCTTGCATTCCTCACAGCCATCGAGGCTGGGTGTGTCGGGTCCATCCGTTTTGGATGAACTACCTGGTTGTGGCCAGGACGGAACGACTGGTGGAATTTATGAACTTAGTTCAGAAAAGCCTTTCATGATCACTGAGCTGGTAGTGAGTTTCAACAGGTAGTTTTTGAACTACCAGCTAGTAATGAATTTTGCACGGTATATGAACTCGAAGCAAATGCAATGCCCACATCGCAACTTTCGTTGAAGGATCGGGATGGGGTTACACAGTTCCTAGCTGTATCAACAAGGTCTACTACACCTTCAAGGCATAAGGCCCTAGAAAAGGATTTGTCTCCGTTGCCAACTCAATGAATAATGTGGTAATCCAGAAGTATACAGTTTTGCGGCTACGACCTTCAATACAAGCTCCTTTTATTATTCTTTTCATTCGCAACTCGAAAAGAATTTTGTAATGTAAGCCCTTTATGAAGCTCATCCTCTGCGGCACAAGAAACTGATCGACCCTCGATCTTTCCAAAGGAACACCCCAGTTTTGCTCTCAGTCATGGGATCGTAGAATTAGTTGGCCGAACACTCTCCCTTTTGAATTGCCGCTCTAAGCAGGGATGAGGCCCATGTCATGAATCGCTTGTTCCGCATCCTGGCGAAGATACTCGATAGGCAGGTGCAGAATATCCTGCCCGTTGCGTTGGGGTAGCAATGTTCCCCCAAACAGATAGCAGTGTTTGATTTTCAAGGTTTGGGTATCATTTGTCGCAGGTGGTCGGGGACAGGTGGTCTGAACGCACAAAAATTAGACAAAAAGCCAATATAAATTTGTCGGCCATGAACATACCTCTACCTGGTCCAAGGCAGGAACACCTCCACAGCGATGCTTGTACAGCTCGACCTGACCTGAAACACGTCCTCCTGACCATGCCCTTTAAGCCATCGCGGCAATGCCAATCACTACTTTAATTGGAGTGGGGCTACATTTAGTTCGATGCTAAATGGCAATCATGTCTGACAGAAAATGCGTGGGCAGCAGGGTTCTCGGAGTCTCGTTCGGCGTCGGCTTTAAGACCTCGGGGAAACGTTTCTCGGAGATATTTCACTCGGCGGGGACTATATCAACCCCGGCAGCCACAAAATCACCCTCAACAAATGTTTAAACTCTCAAGCAGCAGGCAATTGTGTTTCCGACAATCTCCAGGTTGCATCAATCAAAAATTTGACTTTGCGATCGCCTTCCAACCATGCTGCGCTCATTGTTGTCCCTCGCCCGCGGCTCCGAGCCCGACTATGTTTTCCCCAAAGTGAACCCCGAGCAAGATGGGCCGGACTGCCTACAAGATTGTGCGGATTGCACGATACAATTCCCGGCGAAAGTGAAAGTTGAAAATTCCATGCCACTCTATGGCCATATCAAGCAGTTTCATTCGCACGTCCTGATCGCCACGGGGCGGGCTGACTGGAAGGAGAAGGTGGGACAGGAGAGGGGGAGTCTAATGGAGGCCTTTGAAGATTCGTCGGCAAAGTCAAAACGGGGTGTATGTTTAATCTCTTGATATCAAGTCTTTTTCATTGGCTCATTCTGTCTTGCAGCGATACATGGTGTCTGCGTCCAATATTCAACCACCAGACCACGACGGGAAGGAGGTTGAAGCGCACCAACCAACGACTGTCCTTATCTTGCCCTCATTCACATTTGTGGACTCTGTCTCGCAAGCGGATGTTCCAAATCTGGTGCACCAATTTATCGATACTCCTACCGACGAAAAGAACGGCACTGACCAAATCTGCAAAGATGGAGGTATGACCACGCGACCATGCGAGCTCGACTACGTTATTCTTCTCTGCTCGCATAAGCGACGAGACGCGCGCTGCGGCATCACAGCTCCTCTGATCAAGCGCGAACTCGAGCGACACCTCCGGCCTCTGGGATTGGACCGCGACGCTGATGACTCGCGGCCCGGCGGTGCAGGTGTCTTTTTCGTTTCTCACGTTGGCGGGCACAAGTTCTCTGCCAATGTGCTCATTTATCGGAAAAAGGATCAGCAGATGATCTGGCTCGCGCGTGTGAGACCTGAGCACTGTGAGGGAATTGTGAAGTATACGATACTGCAAGGAAAGGTGGTGCACCCTGAAACGCAACTGCGGGGTGGATTCGATCAAATACGAGGGTTGACGAGCTGGTGATTGGAAGTGTGAAATGATTCCTGAAGCTTGATTCCTCCAGCTTTATGTCTTTATGTGCTTTACCAGCGATTCAGATGCAGAGATACCATAGATGATTATGCTCAGTCAATACCTAATAGACAATACAAAGTAATAGATACAGGCTTCAAGATTCACCTCGCTCAAACCAGATCTTCTCTCCTTTCAAGGTAGGTTCCAGGCTCAAGCCAATCTTCGTGACGATCCCCGAGACATCAATGTAGAACTCTGCAGCCACGGGCTCCATCGCAGCAAGATTGCTGGATTTCATCTTTGCAACGAAGAATTCACCGCTAGCATGCGTAAGACTCGAGTAGCCAGGGATCGCTCCTTGTGATGCATCAATACCTAGATTCCCGTCCTCGTCTAGAACGACAGGGACCCAGTCGCCAGCGGGATGCCTGTATGTCCCCACATACTTCTCAAGCGGGAGGATATGAGGAACGGGAGGGTCGGCCAAAGAGGGAAACAGCTTCCGCTTGATAGCGTCCATATCTTCAGGATGATACTTGAGAGTTCTCTCCTTGATTTTCTCATGCTGTGCATAATACTCTGCCATCTTCTCTTCGAGAACTGGATCATCGATAGGCCCAAGTAGCCTATCCATAAGAAGTATAGCCAGCCTGAAAAGGAGGAATCGGGCAGAATTGGAGTTTCCCATCAGTGCAAACCCGAACTTTTTCTCGGGCAGGAACCCCACAAACGTGGAATAACCAGGCCAGCCACCTGAATGCGAATAAAGATGCTGACCGCGGTAGTTGTCGACGAACCAACCCAATGCATACGCATGGTATGGCGAAGGAAGATTGATATCGCCAACTTCGTAATGGAACATCCGGGGTAGAGTGAGAGAGTCGTGGCCCTTTAGCGGCCCAGTCCGATATATCAATTCTCGCACCCAACGTGAGTAATCCAGAACATTGCTGACTATAGATCCACCACCAGTGTTGGGTCTCCAATTTGCCTCTGGCTCTTCGAACCAGTGACCGCCGCCTTCTTCGGGGATCCAAGTATACCCCTTGACGACCTTTGCTGCGCTCGAGGGATCTTTCTTGGCCTCATTGGTAGAGAAATAAGTCTCATTCATACCAAGAGGATCCCAGATACGCTTCTTCAGAAACGAACCGAGTGGTTCACCGGTATTCTTCTGTAGCAAATGCGTCATCACAATGAACATCTGGTTAGTGTACTGGAATTTCGTCCGAGGAGGGGCCGATATGGGCACATGTCTGAGCGAGCGAACAGTATCTTGCACTGTCGCATCTTTGTCGCCGTATATGACTGCATACTGATGGCTTGCCAGTCCGGATCGATGCGAGAGGGCGTCTTCGAGGGTAGTGTGCTTGGTGGCATGGTCATCCGATAGAACAAAATCCTCCGGAATGATAGAGGAGATTGGAGTGTCCCAGTCAATTGGCGACGGGGTGTCTTTGCTACCTTGAATTACTAACGACGTGGCCGCTGCAGTGAATGCTTTGGTGGTGCTAGCAGCTGGGAATAGCGTGTCTGTAGTCATCTTCCTGCCGGGGAATTCGGCGATGCCGTAGGCCTAGTAGGTGGTTAGCGTGTAGCCTACTTAGTAGGAACCGGGAGTCGGATCACCTTTGAGAATGTATCTTCATTGTGCACGACTGCGACAGATATCCCAGGAATTTTCCATTCTTCCAAGGCATTCTCGACCAGAGTGTCGAATGCGGCGTCAAATGGAGACTGCGAGGTAGCCATGGCTTTGAATCCTTTGAGAGGTTACAATTACGGTAGCAATATGCTTTCCGCCGTGCTATGTCCCTGCATTATCGGGGCAATAAGCAGGTATTTATGATGCTCATTTGTTATAGAGTCATAAGTGGGATATTGTTCCTCGCGCCGAATGAGCGCCACGGCCCTGACACGAAGCCTCATTGGCGTTTGACTTAGGCCACCAACAATTCGGGGACCGAATCTGTCAGCCTGGTCGACACATCAAGTGTCAGTTAATCAACACGAAGCCTCATTGGCGTTTGACTTAGGCCACCAACAATTCGGGGACCGAATCTGTCAACCTGGTCGACACATCAAGTGTCAGTTAATCAAAATGAGGGGAACCAGCCAGATTAGCCTGTATTGGATTGAATTGATTGGTCCAAACCCGAGGTAAGCAAAGACCAAATACTCCGTACAATTGGGAGAGTTGCGGGCCGAGCACGCGACGTCACCGCGTTAATTGGTTTCGCGTTTCGCGTCGATCGGGTTCTTCCTCCCTTCCTATGCGTCTGGCCGCATCTTCTGCAGCAATGGCCGACCACGTCCTCGATTCAAGCATCGAGGTCGCTTCAAGAGCTCGAGATCTCCGGGCGGATTTAAAAACATGGGAGAAAGAGTTTGCGTCCACACATGACGGTCGGAAAGCTGGTCGCGAGGATATAAAGCAACATCCTGATATCGGTAAGCAATAGCTCCTTTGACACGGACTTTCGGGGTATCAGATGAATTCGAGGTCGCTAACGTCTCTCTTTATTGTTCTAGCCGCAAAATATAAGGAATATGGTCGTCTCAAGGCGCTAGAGTCTTCCCTAAATCGGCGAGAAAACCATCAGGAGTCCTCCGACGCCCAGTCCAAAAAACGCAAACATACTTCTCCTACCGGACCAGATGCTACGCAACCACTTACGACACCACGAAAATCAGCCAAGGGACTCTTTGCGACACCATCGAATAATCGCAACAAGCAAGTCAACCATGTAGACGAGTTTGTTTCTCCGTCGACGTTTCGCAAGCTATTCAGCCCCAGTGCGCACCGACAGAGTGTTCCAGCCCCGTCGCCACTCAAAGCTGCAATTGGACCAACACCACAGCGCGATGGAAAGGCTTTGGGTCTATTTGACATGCTGTCGGAGTCCGGAGGAAGTACCGCGACACCATCAGCAAAGAAGCAACAGGACTTTTTAGCAGCAGGGTTCCAGACACCTTCCAAGCCAAAAACATTCGAACCTATAGCGGAAGTTCCAGAAGAGGAGGAAGAAGAGAGTACACGACTTTCTCGCACGCCTGCATCCTCGACTAAGCAATTCTACTTGGCCAATCTGTTCGCGACTCCAACTACCATGCGCTACGCTGCCATGGTGGAGAAGGACGATGATAAGGCAGATCAGGAAAATGCGGCCCCAGTAATCGGGCTTGCTGCATCACCAGAACCTAATACCTCCGAAACACCATCTTTCCTACGGCGATCCAATTTCAACAGGCTCCCACCTCCTACTTCCAACAATCAGGGTGTAGGGCTCAGTCCCATTGCGTCTCGAAAACCACTTCAATTCGCAGGAAAGGGACTGTCGCATTTGGTGCAAGGTCTACGCGCAATGGAGGAGGAGCGCGAAGACGACGAATGGGATATGCTTCAAGAACTCGAGGCCGAGCAAGAAGCAGCGAACTTTCAGGTTCCCGAGACTCAAGCCGTGCAGGAAAACCACCGGCCATATAAGAAGAAGGGACAGAAGCGAACAACCCGAAGAGTCATTATGCGCCCAGTTGCGCCTCGGCCGAAGACACGACCGAATCCCACTCTGGCGCCTGTCGAGGAAGATCCAGAAAGTGAGGATGATCTGGTTGCCGTTCCTGAAACTCAGCTCCCAGCAGGCTCGGAGGTTGTTGATGAGACTTATAACGAGGAACATGCAAGTGACGACGTGGCTTCTTTACATACCATCTCTGATCCGGAATCTGATGGAGAAGAGCCTGATGTGGACTCCGATGACGATCCAGAATACGGCGAGACATCCAAGCCTTTGGCTCGGGCGAAGAGCTTCTCTGAGCGCATCAAAGAGGCTGTCTCCATGTCTAAGCCTCAAGCTAAGGAAGAGCCAGTGAATGCACCACCGGCTCAAAAGAAGGAAGAGAAGGCGCCCAAAACTAGGATGATCAAGGCGAACTCCCAGGCTCATACGAACTACCGGAGTCTGAAGATTCATCACCGCGGAGGGTCTCGTGGTGCCGGACGGTTCCGCAGGAGATAGAGCGCATGTATAGGGTACTCTAATGTTCACGAAGAAATGATTGCATTCATAATTAGCATCAAGGGGTACTGGTCGGTTACAGCAATTGGACTACGCATCTAAAATCTTGAAAGACATATTATAGTTAATCATTTCGTATCCGTCAGATGTAGGGAGTACAGGACCAGCTGGTTTAGTGCTAAACAGTATTCTATATTCTGTTAGTCGGGAATGTATCGGTCTAGAAGATGCCGGTTGCGCTCCGGCCATGGAGCGCGTCGACCTGCACCCCGCTTCCCAGATGCTGTCCCTCTTCGTGCGGTTGATTGGGCACTTTGAGGCCTCGAGACACGATCAAATAAGCTTCGATCATGTTCACGAGCTGGCGATGCGCTACGGGCACGCGTCGACTCTGGACGAGTGGAGCCTGAACGATGAGAGCTGGCCTCCCGAATCTCTCTATCGCGGAAGGCGGCTGTCAAAGTCGGGTACTGCACATGACGATCCCAGTCCTCCAATGAAGCATAAGGGCTTCGCAGCCACGCCAGCAATTCATGCAGGAACAAACGAGCATTGTCCCTCCCGAGAAAATCGCGCAACAACTCTTCCGCTTGCCCAGCACTTCCTTTAATGTCCACCGTCCGCAGAATTGCAACAACATATTCTAGCAAGAACTCGGCGTTGTTTGCCCTCCGCTGTTGTAGTCGTTGCTGTCCCGAGCGAGGTACGCGATCCCGCCTTTCTTCCGGGGCATCCTCTGCCTCTGGATGTAGAAAGCTAAACACCTGCAATTCACGGCGTATCCACTTTCGAGCCCGCGAAACCAGCGCTTCGTCTCGGTTGAAATGTTCTGGTGTCACCTCGGTGTATTGAGAAAGTCGATTCGACCCGACCCGCAGTGAGTATAGCTGGTTGCGATAGACATTGCGACGCACAGAGAGCGGATTGTTGGGCGCAGGTTGAGGCTGAGCCAGACGAGGTCTTTGTCGACGGCGCTGGTGTCCCCGCAATCGAATCTCATGCGGCAGAGGGGCGAGGGCTGCTGTTCCGGGAGTGGTGGCGGGAGGAACGGTGTATGTCCTTGGGCCATGAGGTCCTTTCAAGTCATACTGTACAGTGGTGAGACTTGCCTTGCCTGCATCACATTCACAATCAGTATTGTCCGCTCAGGCACATTTAAGGCTCACATACATAGAGGACAATTGGGCTGCTGCTCTAGCCAACTAAGAAGACACAGATAGTCGAAGTTGGCATGTCGGCAGGGTATTCCAACACATGGCTCTGTGATGGTATCCAGACAAATGACACAAGGATCAGCACCCTCAGCCTCCTCGTCCGCTACCTCCTTGAGGGTCTTCTGGAGGACTTGTTGCTGCAAATCTCCATTCTCTGCCATGAAGGCCGGGAGTGGAGAAGCGGAGGGCGGCCAGAGGCAGGAGGAGCTATCGGGGGACTCGGAGTGGTGCTTATCGCCCGCCCTTATCGGCCAAGTCACGTTCGGGGCAGGACCGCCCGCGGCAAAAAAACCACGATTGAAGCTTCCCAAGCTGTCCAGATCCAAAGAACTTGGAAGCTACTGCTGCCAGAGCAGATTCCGTCCATCTGCCGCAATCTGAAGACCTGCGCGATCCTTCCGACATGAACTGACCCTCATAGCATACGGACCATTTCCACCACGTTGAGATCAAGACGCGCATTCGAGCCAAAGAGGCCTTGAGATAAGGATTCCGCGACACACTTCGATGCGTTCGGCAAAAGCAGTAATTTCAGAGAAATTTGCCCGCCTGGGATCGCCCACTGCGACGATGGCTTACACCACTGCCCCCTCTCAACGGGGCCCATCACACACCCTGACCTCGCTCAAGCGCTGGTCAGTCGCGACCAGAGAACTGCCAGGTGAGAGGGCTGGATGTACCAGTGAAGACTCTGTGTTTTGCAAACACGAAGCTAATGGCTGTGTGTGGTTTAGCGGTTTCACAAATCAAGACAATCCACGTTTATGACTTCGATAACACTCGTGAGGATCCTACAGTGTCTCGTCATTGTGCAAGATCGCAGACCATACTCACCCAATGTTCTAGTGTTTCTGAGCCCGCTTCCCAACCCACAACTATGGAACGGCTCAACAATCGGCTTCCTGCAGGCATACGAAAGCTTCGCCAACGGCGGGTGGTGGCACGACCCCAACATCCTCTCTGCTACCGGCAAGGGTATGGAGATCGAGGAACCCAGAGCCTGGAATGGCTGGTGGAACGAACAAATTGTGCGACCCTCCGGACTTCAGTCCTGACATGACATGCTGTTCTTCGCTGACACCTTCCCAGCTACGCTTAGTCAAACTGAGCATGGACCAAAAGGATGCACTGACTGTGCTCCTGACGGGCCGAGGTGAAGCGAACTTCGCATCGATCATCAAGCGCATGGCAGCAAGCCAGAAACTGGAGTTTGATCTTATTGGCTTGAAGCCAGAAGTTGGGCCAAACGGTCAACAGTTTGCAACGACAATGAAATTCAAGCAGAACTTCCTCGAGGATCTTCTTTACACTTACGAGCAGGCTGATGAGATTCGCGTCTACGAGGATCGTGTGAAGCAGTATGTGTCCTCGTCCCTGGATCTTTTGGTGTCGCAATGCTTATAACAATTTACAGTGTGAAAGGATTCCGAGACTTCTTTGGCAGTCTGAACCGGGGCCTCCAAGCTGGAAATGGCCCAGTGCCTCGGAAACCATTCAGTGCTGAAGTTGTCCAGGTAACCGAGGGATGCACATACCTCGATCCTGTCACTGAAACTGCAGAGGTGCAGAGAATGATCAATGCTCACAACCTCACTCGGCGTAACCCATCTCTGGCCAAAGTCAAGTCCCAATACCCTCGCCTGCGTATCAAGCGCACGGTCTTCTACACGGGGTACCTCATTTCACAACAGGATTCACAGCGCATTATTGACGACCTGCTGAGTCCAATGTTGCAACAGCATGGATATTCCGAGTCAAATGACCTCAAGTACATGGCTAACAGCATTCTGATCACACCACGTCCCGCCACTCCGTCCATTCTGGGCAAGGTTGGAGGCATGGGGAAAAAAGTAAGCTGGCAGGTAACTGGCTTGGGCGTGTTTGACAACAAGGTTTTTGCCGCTCAAGTGGCACCTGTTCCATCAACGGAACACGTGCACACGGAGAATCCCTCACCACTCATTGTCCTGGCTTGTCGCCGAGGATCACGTCCAGCCGATGCAAGCAGAATCCACAACTGGCAACCTGTCCCAGCCGGAATGGCCTTGAATATTCACACCGTCATTGGAGAAAAGGTCGTTCTGCGGGTTGAGGACGAGAACCCGTACGAGGGCGAGTGGGAGAGCCAATTTGTCAACAGAAACAACAAGAGGCGCCATCAACAGGAACGGGACGAGGATATTCTTTACCCGCACTCAGGCCCTGGCAGCGGCGGCTATGAAGCCATGAACCAAGGACAGTCCCACGGTTATCACCCTTACCAGCGTCCTGCTGGCGATAACCGACACCCCAATGAAGACAACTCACGGCGAGGTTCTCACCGAGGTCGCGGTCGTGGAAATGGCCGAGGCCGAGGCCCTGGTCGAGGAGGTCGTGGGCGTGGTCGTGGGGGTCGCGATACTGGGTCGAATCCTTACTACAAGTCTCTTGATGACCAGGGCATGGGTGGCTATGATGGCCCACATGACAAAGGTGGCAATGGGGGCGGCGGATTCCCTATGGACTACTGAGGTCCAAGCCGTTTGCATATTGGCGTCGGCTTGATTGAAGGGTGTGCGTGTTCACCTTGTAGGTTTTCGCGATTCTATCTCTTCTGTTGCATCGGGTATGGCGTGCATCGGGTATGGAGTTGGCAAGTGTGTGGAAATTGTTGTCTCTCTAGGAGTTCGTCTATCTTCATGAACAAACATACCATTATCGTCCATAGCAGAACATAACGCTTCTATGCCATCTTCTTTCAGTTCCCCTTCACGAATATGTACTCAGATTATGAATGCCTTTAGAGGAGCAGAAAGCGCGATGAGATTATCATTCCAATACTGCCCACTGGCATCAGAGTTGTTTTAAGCACTGATTTGCCGACATCTTATGAAGAATATGGCAGGACGAGGGAGGTTGCGTATCAAGATGTACCTATCATAGAACAGGACTCACTTGTCTAAGATGCACTGAAAGATAACAATAGGTGTGGAACTATGGAATCACGATAAGATTTACAATAAAGTGTTGACGGTGAATTTGAAGAGTCTTTAGATTGGTACCAGTCATTCGATTTTCATTCTCGGAGATTCAACTATCTAGTATGGCGTTCAATGGACGCAACAGCAAAACAAATTTTATGCAAGAAACAAAAATGGGAAAATCAACCAGCCAAGGGCTAGATCAATTCGATAATCAAGCGGGAAAAAACATTGGTTTATACATGAGTGAAAATGAAACGCCAGAGACAAAAAGCAAAGAAGAAGGCAACCAAAAACACCGGCCACGGGCTGTACAAGAAAACATTCACGTCCAGAAAGGTATGACATTCAAATCAAGGTAGCTTGGCGTATCCTAAACAGGACAGCACATCGAGACCAGTCTGGCAAAGTCATGGAGTGAGAGGATCCCTGATCCTCAAATATGTTCGTAGATATCCCAAATTGTCCAAATCCAACCATTTCCCATACGGAAAGTACCATCCCAAAATTCGTGTTCCATGTAGTCCATTCCGTGGGTCGCGAGCCACTGTCGTCGGCTCGTAAAGAGAAATTATTCGTGTTCCGTGCGTGCGTGTCATTCGGTTATAAGGGCGTAGAAGATATGTGTAGCGTGTCGAGTGGTGATAAGTGCAAGGGCGTAACAAAAATAAATCAACAAATGATGAAAAAAAAAAATAGCAATCATTCAACAATCTTTCAGTCCTCGTCGGTCAATTTCCTAAGCATACTGATACTTAGGATCATGATGAGGAGGCCGATGGTGACGATTACCAATAGCACAAAACCGAACCAACCGAGCACCATGGCTGAGGTACCAACGCCGCTCCTGACGACGCTGTTACCCATATCTTGGGCTATCGTACTGGCGGCGACGGATGCGGTATGCTGCCATAATACTGAGACAAGCACGAAGACGGAGGACACGAAGATCAAGGCAAGGGCGGCCTGAGAGACGGGTCGAGAGGGGAATGGCTTGACTTCAACAGCAGAACCTGAGTCATCAGGCTCCTCGTGCCAGCCGGGGAAGGTTGCAAGGAGGATGAAGCAGAAGAAAGCCAGGATAACGGCGACGATGCTAGATGCGAATTAGCTTCACTCATAAAGAAGAAAATGTTGGGGAGACTTACAGAAGGTAGGGGAACACGACTGCATCCTTGAACGTTGACGCAACCCAGATCAAGTTGAGTGGATCGGCGTCCACGTTGACAATCTCGGCGAGGGCAGTGGCGTTGGCGTTGCAGATGAACGAGCCACCATCCGGTTGAATGCAAATACCAAAGTATCCCACACGAACTTCCAGCTCAGCACTGCGCACAATGTTGGACATGGCTGTTACCACACCGGGATCGACTTGCGCGAGGTCGAGAACGGGCTTGTACTTTTCATAGTACATAGATATGAGGAAGATATTGGGGATTTGTGGGGATGATGAGGAGCATCCAGCCAACAAGAGTGCTGCAGGCTGTTAGTACACATTCCAATCTCAAAACGTGGAACATGGTCCAAAGAATGTCGAGGATGACGTACATAGCAAGATGATTGCGACGGCGATAAGAATCATCAACACATGGTGGTATCCGACCATGGGAATGAACCCTGCGAATGTTATTAGCAAGCTTCTCGGGCGAGATCATCGTGCTTATTGGAGGGTCAACATACGCCCAACTCCTTGTGCAAAAGCGTTCGCCATTGTGTCTGTTTATGGCGCACGAGCAGCCACCTCTTTCTAGATCGTCAAATAGACTCTCTTCTCGGGGCCTCCGAGAAGGAGTTTAAGAAGCTGATTGCAGAGTCAGAACCTCCGCTCAAACGCCGTTTGTCGGCGCTGAGATGATTCTCGACAACGATAGATGGCCGTGACTCGGCTTCGAAGATAAGATCGTTGGTATGGAATGTGGAGAAGGACGAGGAGGAATGTGGAAGAATAGATGCGAAATAGGTCGAAGATCGAATTGATTCTGGCCGTCGAAGTCGAAAGCACACCAGAAGAGAATCGAATAGGATGAGGCGATTGCGCGTCTTCGGATCTGGATCGCACCTAGATAACAGACTCAATACTGGTCAGAAGCTTTGAAATTCGCAAAGCAGGTGTAGATTGAGTTGTGTCACAGAGATAGGAATGTGTAGAAGGAATGGAAAGGGGGAGGAAGGGGAAAGAGAGCGTAGCTGCAGTCCAAGAAAACCACGTCAGACTCGAAATCGGCACAATGAAGCCCTTGGAGGCTGGGGATGGAGACGAGAGTATGGGAATCTGGGAGGCTGGGCCAACCGCCATTGTTTACTCTCCCGCTTCCCGGACAACCAGGATTTACCGCCTTCTGTTTCTGGTGTTCTGCCAGGGTCGCTGGGCGCCGCCTATTCCACACTAAACCCGAATAGGAATAGTGCTGATCATCTTAAAGTTGGCCCCACCGCGGGTCGCCCCCCAGCCTCCAGTTTATGCCCAACCCAACAATACTCCGTACTCCGTACTCCGTACTCTGGATGGAGTTATGGAATTATGGAGCCTACAGAGACTGGAGTATCAAACAGCAACCATACAAAATCCTAAACAAACATACTATTATGTTATTATCAGGATACTAGAAATGCTGCGCCTAATCAAAATAACAATAAACATGACTCCATCAGCTCCGTATCCGAATTGCCAAAGAACGATCCCACAGCCAAGAAAATGCATCAAAAAGGGGTTCTATCCTGTCCAGTACTCCATATCCGATATCCGAAATCCAAATGCATGGTCCTTATCTCGCTGCAAATGAGAAACGCTTCAGATCCAATGGTGTGGTCTGTGCAGAAATGCTGTGATCCTCCTCTTCATCCTCGTCGCTGTCCGGGACGATCAGGTCTTCGCTGCCCTGGACGCCGTGAGTGGAGGACCGTGGCGCAAGCAGGGACTCTCCATCGCTCTGTGAATCCATAGAGTCGGCCTGGCGAAGCTTGGTCGGGAAATTGATGGTCTGAGACCTAGTGAGGGCTGCTTGCCCCATGCGCTGCAACGGAGTCAATCGCTGGCGCTGTGGCGCTCTGTTCTGAGCTGCCATTGAAGGCGTCCGAGGCGACGCAAGTGGTGTAGGCTTGTTGCCGGATTGAAAGACAGGAATTTTGGTCATCGGAGGCCGGCTAGACGCAGTCTTCGAACCTGCTTGGAATGTGTACTTCGACAGAATGGTTGAGTTCTGTCGCTGCACGTGATAATCAAGAGCTTGATCGAACTCGCGATTTGCGGATGGTTCATTCGATGTTTTGGTCTCGTCTTGCGGCTGTACGGTACTGTCTTCAGTTCGTGGGATAGATGGACTGGCTTCATCGCCCTCCACATCAGCCTCTGGTGCATCTCCCGTTTTAATTGGTGTTTCCGTGACATCTTCCACATCTTGCTTGGAGCCTGGATCAGGCATCCCGGAGAAGATGTCCTCAGCTACCTCATCAGAGAAGACATCCAAAGTCGACTTGCGTTGTTTTTTGGTTCGAGAGACCTTCTGTCCGCTGGGGCTGGCTTGGTCGGCACTGCTAGCAAAGAAGCGGCTCCGAAAATCCGGACGTGCCGGAAGCTGATCATCCTCGGTCTCAGAGCATAATCTCTGTCGCTTGATAGGCTGAAGAGTGGATGCTTTGGCGGTTTGGGCCAAGAACGAGTTGCGCTCAAAACTACGGACCATAGGGCTGCGGCTCTGATCGGACAGTGCCCGGAAAGGGGTGGATCTATTCTGATTGGAGCGATAAGGAGCCGAGTTGGCTTGCCAGGAGCTGTTCGCATTCCGTTCCAGAAGCAGTTGCTGGCTGGGGGACGGGGTGAGACTGTTCGGATCCAGCTCGCCCAGCGGCATCCGCTTTGGGGTGAAGATCGAACTGATCGGCTTGCTTGGCTTCAGCTCGGAAGATGACCCCAATGTCTGACGTCGGATAATCCCCCGGGAGAATTTACCTGGCGCCAATGGTTTCAACTCAATCGGTTCCTTGGTCGTCGGGTCCAAGTCACCGCAGGCCACACCAGCTGCAATCTCCGCCGCCACGTCCGCACCAATAAATGGCAGCTCATCCAGGTTGATCCCATCTTCGGGGGCTGTAAGGGTCACCAATTTCTTGACATTGGGGCAGAATACTCGCTGATAAAGGAAAGTAAGCTCCGCCTGCTGGAAATTCGCGAGATAGTTCGCCGGAACCTGAAGGTGGTTCTCGAATTGCAACATGCGCAGGGTTTTCTCCACGGTTCGGTGCTTGCGAATGCTGCGATAGGCAGTCTTCAATCCCATTTTGGGGATGTTGCCCAAATAGTCACACCCACTAAGGATGCACATCCGTCGGAAATCCGCGTCACTCCAGCCGACCAAGCTAACTTCACGGCAAGCCGTAAAGTCTGCCCGGTTAATCTCGATACAATCTCCATGTTGATCCAGCTTCGATAGTAGTCTCTTCGCACCGAAGACCAACAAGTCCGAGTCTTCTGAAATGATCCCATGAATGAGACCCTGCTGCTCAAGGTACACCAGCTGGGCGTCTGCTTCGTATGGAGCCACAACATATTGAACATTCATTTGCTTCAATTCCTCAATCAACTGACGGGCCATGTACGGGGTCACATCAACGGCCTTCTGGAACTCTTGGTAGGCTTCCGGCAATCGACCTTTGCGTTGTAGATCCAGGCCTAGTGCCTTGCTCTCCTGACGTCGTCGATATCGGTCTTGCTCTGTGCCGGCCTTGCTGGGGAGGTTGTCGCCGTCGAAAACGAGATATGGGGTGACGCCGAAGAAGAGAAGCATGCGGACTCGATTAAGGACGAAGTCGAGATGTCTGTCATCCCAAGATCAGATCAACGTTGCACATTTTTTTGACTGGTCATAGAGCTTTCTTACTTTCTTGTAGGCCTGTCCAGGACCAAGTCCACGGAGCAGGCTACTGTACCACGGTGGAGCCATCCATAAGCATCAACTCCCAGGGTCTGGCCACTAAACTTCTTCAAATGACATGGTTTCTGTATGGACTTGAGGAGACCGTGAAGTCCTATGTCTTGTTAGCTCACACGATACCCCCTTGACCCGACCAAGGGCATGGCATAACATACCCTTGATACCCATGGTGGGCACCAGTCAAAGGACAAGCGGGTCCTCGTATCTACTGGAGAAGCAGGGACATATGTGTTCCAAAACGACCGATGTTCAGCGCGATGTAAACCAGAAAAGTATGGACAAGATCAGATGGAAGCAGAATCACCGAGGAAATAACCCCATGGCAGGTTGCTGGAATGTTTGTCCTCGTTTGTTCCCCTCGACGCGCAGACGCGATGCAAGGCGCTTTTCGGGAAGGCGGTGATAGGGTCGCGACTGTCCTTGACCGCCCAATTCTGCAAGCCCCGAAAAATAATTATTATCGCCCGCTGCTCCACTAGTTGGTTCAATTATTCCCCAATAGTTCAAGCAAATCACAGAGAACCGCCACCATGCCGAGTGTCTCCCTTTCTAAGGTGCATAAGAACATCTCCAAGAAGCGCGGGTCTATGGACTCGATGCACGAGAACAGCCGTGACGCCAAACGTCTGCGCCGTGCGGGCTCCCGAGAGGAGCGACTGTCCCACCATGCATCAATGACCCTCAAGGCCCGCCAGCCATACTGTCAGTACAATGCATGGAATTGTGAATCGTATTGTTCTGTTCTAACCTTTGATCAGTGGAGCGCATTCACTATTTCCACGAGGCCGTCCAATCTATCGAGGAACCCTTGTCCGATGACCAGCTCTCCGAGATGATCCTTAAGTATGTGTGCCGCTATGAACATTCTCTCCGGGCCCCAAGACTAACAGGCTGTAGGTGTATTCACCGAGATGAAGAAGAAATCGCACAACTCAAGTCCGAGCGCAGGAAAGGCCGGCCACCCACCCGCCGAGAGGAGCTTTTGAATCAGCGGACAGAGACGGAGGAGAAGGAATTCAAGACTGGGTTCTGGTTGCCCGAACTGGGCGATGCAGACGTCCTGCACGCTTTGAAGCACTGGAACCGTCATTGGGCCGGACTCAGCTCCTTGAAGTTCATTCGAATCACTCAAGAAGGATTAAAGCAAGCCTCGAGCTTCCCGCCCAAGGGCATGTCATGATCACGGCCTTCTCTTGATTTTCTGCTTGATTCACGAGTGGGATGGGCGCATACGGAGTACATGTCGTCGTATATAAAATTTTCCATTTGCATTGAATATGACACTATCCATAGTCACATTTCATATGACTTGAATCGTAAATTCATTGATCTATCCCGCTGTACTGTCAAAGGGGAAAAAGGACATCGGCAGATCTGCAGGCCAAACTTGGGCGGTGCCAAAAAAAAGCGTGGGTCTTGGCGCTAGCATCATCGGCTGAGCTCGGCCGCGTTCTTTTCCTCCTCGAAGCTCTCTCCATCCAACACATCCCCCGGATTCATATCATTCACCGCCACAATGCTGTCCCTCCGTGCCTTGACTCGCTCTGTCCCGCGCTTCTCGCGCTCCATCGCTCGCACTTCCCTGCGTCCTACCACCCTGGCCAAGCCCGCTATTGCCCAGCCCTGGAAGCAGACCATCAAGCCCGCCTACGCTGCTTTCTCGACTACCAGTGTTTTCCGGGAACCCGCTGGTGAAGGTGAGTTAGCCAATTCAATTGTTTTCCAGCATTCAATTTGGGGATGCAAGTCCGATCGGGGCGTACAGTTTCCAATGTATTCTAATGCCTAATGTTATGGTTTTTTTCAGGCGATGTCGAGCTTATCGCCAAGCTTGATGAGGAACTGAAGCACGAGAAGGCTTCCGGCCAGGAGGACGCTAAGGAGCAGCAGGCCAGCATTGACTACACTCTGGAGGCTGGTCAGTGGCAGGTCAAGGATGTCGAGGGTGAGCAGGAGGTCATCCTGACCAAGACCTTCGGCAACGAGACGTGAGTTTTTTTCGCAATTCCATCATTCCACCCACCCAATACTGACCGGTGTTCACTCCCTAGCATCCGTGTCACTTTCACCGTCGCCGACATCAACAACCTCGCCGAGGACCCCATGGACGAGCTCGCCGATGATGCTCTCGCCGACGAGGGCGACTACCAGAACAAGCCCGCTGAGGGCGAGGACGAGATCCTTCCCCCGACCTTCCCCGCCCGCATCAACGTCACCATTGAGAAGCCCAGCAGCGGTGCTCTCCTGGTCCAGGCCGTCATTCAGGACGGTGACCTCCAGATTGAGGAGATCTCTCACTTCAAGAACGCTGAGATCGCCAACGCCCAGACCGCTGAGAAGGACTGGTCCCGCCAGAGCTTCTACGCAGGTCCCCCCGCTGAGAACCTCGACCCCGAGCTCCTCGCCTTCTGGGGCCGCTACCTCGAGGAGCGTGGCCTGAACCTTGAGTTCCAGAACATGGTCACCGACTACATTGCGTTCAAGGAGCAGAAGGAGTACGTTCGCTGGTTGGATAGTGAGTTTACCTGCTCTAATTTTACTGGTGTAAAATATGCTAATCTGTCTTGCAGACGTCCGCAAGTTCGTTGCTGCTTAAATGATTCTTGGAATCTATATCTCTCCTTTTCTACCTCACCCTGTGGACCTGTCACCAACCGCGTGAACTTTCGTGGAGGGACGATCCAACCTTCTTACCATGTGTTACTCTCCCCTTTTTCTGTGATAGCCTGCCTAGTGAATCGGTCTGCCTTGGCGCTATTAGCTCATACAGTCCGAACGTGTACCAATAATTTCTCATCATATATGAACAATCGACCTTGTGAAGTCATTCGTCGAATTCCTCACTAAACTGCCCAGCCCTCTGACTATCTAGAGATAGTTTTCCTTTTGTAAACCATTCTAATCCGATTCGTGTCCACTCCTGGCACGCCTATCAAGGCGATGGCTAGTCTTTACAACAGCCCCGGAATGTCTGAAGTTAAGTCTTGGGGGTGGAGCAGACAACCTTGTGAACTGTTCCTGTTTTCCTAGCCATTTGTGTGGTATAGAGTTCCAAACTAGCTGTGCTAGTGTCCCGGCAGTTTAGAATGTGTTTTATGGATGTACATCCATATATATGTATATGCTTCCACCCGTCGTACAGGGCCGGCGTATGCCAGAGCCCGCCTTGGATGTACCTTGACAGCTTCCAGAAAATCAACAACCATGGCATCACTGTGATGGTCAGCAAAGTTCTAATTCTCTAATAACAAACATTTCTTCGGAATAGAGGTATTCTTGTATTGATTGCCATCGTCGCTAATTTTCAGTAACATGTGCTGGTGAGTAAGGTAGACGTGCCTATTCCAAGCCGAGGCCGGGCATAAATATCCGCCTCTGGACGTACTGGATATATATCGCAACCCGGCCAACACTAACTCTAGGTTCTAACTTAACGACTGCCAGTGTAATATTCCATAATATATAGTTGTCTTGGGATTATCAAGTCCGACGTAGTACCACGGGCAAGAAATGTAATGTGTTAGCCAAGTAACCCCCTGGAAGGCTTCAAATCGGAGACATTTCAGGAGATGGCAACTCGATGTTCACCTAGACATGTTCAGATTTCTAGGAGTCTGCTAGCTGGCTGGTGTAACATAAACTCCACCAATATTTTCATCAATTGGCCGGATGGTGTAGTTGGTTATCACGTGTCGTTAACACCGACAAGGTCCTGGGATCGAACCCCAGTCTGGTCAGCTTTCTTTTTTGGCCGCTCCATCCTTGAATGCTTTTTGCACTTCGTCTACTAGCTGGTTTAACAAGGCCAATTTTTTGATGTCTTTAGCGAAAGGACTTTCGCTTCTATTTTCGCCTCCACATTTTGTAAAGCACCAGTCCTCAAAGAAGTGTAGGCTATGCTCAAAGCTCGCAAGTCACTGCAAGTTCGGTCCCGTTAACTACCAAGACGGATGCAAATCGCCATATTACAGAGAGGAGGAGGAGAATCCCAAGGCAAATGTACGGAAGGCTAAGAAGATAACACCTCAAAGCTGGGGTTCACCCCCCCAATTCAGGTACAGGGGGCGTAGAATTGCAGGCACACCGGGCAGAGTATCCGTGGCGTCTGAACACCAGTTCATTGGTGGCTATGTATAAAGGTCGAGTGGACGATAAGTCGAATGGCTTCGAAACATGCCTTAGGCTGTGGATTTGCGTTGGGTATCGGGGGCCTAACATCCGGAGCGGTGTGCGTACGCCACAGGACTACAGTATTGCATGTTGCATCTTTAGACGATATCTTGAGATTGGCTTCGTTCTATTGGTCGGATACCCAGTACCAGTTAATGCCTCAAAGTACCAGAGCCGACGCTATTACATTCGTATGCAGCTCGGAAGCATGGGTCTATACGGGCCGGGGCCGCCGGACCATACAACTACCCCATGCGCACTAGCGGGATCGCTCAAGTCGACTTAGCATACGTTGATCACCCTCTCACAATAAATAATAGTTTACTAGTCTATACTCTAAACCGACACAATATTTCAAGAATAAGAGAATTCAAAAGAGTCATGACACATATCGTTCCTCATTCTGCGTGTCTCAAAAGGCGACTGTGTACAAAAATCAGGCACGATACCGTCCGATGGACATGATCTAAACGTAGAAGAACGCGAAAGCAGCGCCGAGTAGAGCCATGGCTCCCTTGGGAGCGCTGAACTGAGACGAGCCAGCACCATTTGAGTGCACGGCGGTCGCGGAGGCACTAGTGGATGACACGTCCGAAGAAGTGGAAGACGTAGTCGTGGAAGAAGAAGTAGAAGAGGATAAGGTGGTGGTGGAGCCTGCAATGAAAATGGTGTATTAGTATAGTCGCCTTGTAACTTGTGTGGAGTTGCATCATGCCTGAGGAAGATGAAGAACTCGTCGACGGCGAGGATGTAAGGGCGGAGGAGACGGATTTAGAAGTGGTCGTACTAGATGTCGCGGAAGAAGAAGTAGAGGAGGAGGTGCTGGTGGAAGAAGAGATTGTAGAAGAAGACGAGGATGTAGTACCATCATTCGAAGCGCCCTTCTTGACAGTGAAAATGTCACTGACGGCAAGCTGGCCACCAGAATCAATTATCTGGATCTCGTAGTCATTCCTAAGCCATGGCAGAATGGAATTAGTGTCGTTCTTTTCCGTTCACCCACTCTATTCATCCTCTACATACCCGTTCGAAATGCTAGGGTTAGGCTGAGTAGTGTATTCGCCATCAGAGGTCTTCACATTATCCGCCAATTTGGTCTGGAAGGAGCCATCCTGACTTCGAAGGATAATGCTGATTACTGAAGGATCACTAGAACCGCTAGTGAATTTGATGGTTTTGGGAGTAGAGAAATCCCACACCGTGTTCGACGACGGAGTGGTTACAGTGATGGCAAAAGCCGATGAGAGGAGGCTCAGGGCGGTGATAGTGAACGAGTACCGCATTTTGATTGAATGGAATTATTGAATTATTGGAGAGTGCGCTGGGGGTAGTATATCCTACTGTTCTCTAGGAAAAAGACTATATATATGTAGGTGGTGGATGGACTGAGGACTAGATTCTTGAAAAATCTATATACAGAAATAAGTAACTTTCAGCTGAGACCCAGCGCATTGACAATACGAGACCGCCTAAAACCTTGCATAGAAGCAGCATATGATCTATGACATGTGCTGAGCCTCTTGTGGAGAGTCTAAAAAAAACAAAATACAGGTGTTATTCTGGTACCTACCCACGTAGTGTAACAACGAACAGGCACTGCACTGCACCTCTGGATCAGCGACCCGCCCTGTTGTGTTGGGTCCATAAATGTGCATTCAGTACACCCCATCAAAGTGACCTTATCTTCCAATCAAGTTTCCAAAATGCATCATGACCTATGTTCTTACTGATAAAGGATAACTAACTAACTAACTAACTAACTAACGGGCTACTCTCATGTCAGCACTAGGTGGGAACACTAGGTAGGAAGGTTAGTGCTGGGAAGTGCAGTAATACCCGAGTATACCGATAGGGCTGGGAAACCGAGATTATCATAATTCGAAATCCATTATCAGGGATATCATATCGTTTTTTACAGCCACAAATACCGGTCATAACCGGTAATATTCACCAGAAAACCTGTATCGTCTTACCCATGCCTAACAATAGCGACCATCGGAAATTCTGCTCTCAGTACGGAGTTTCTAGTTTCTGACCACATCTACCATTTTTCGTAGTGATTCACGAGAAATAGTATAGAAGTAATAGAATTCAATGCACGGAGTATCTCTTCTATAGTACAAGTACCATAGCGACTATCTAAAATTGATATTAAGAAGCAAAATTGAAAACAAATACGACGTACAGGACACATGGTTCAAAACATAAGGTCTAGCGGTCTAGAGAACTAGACAGAGATGTAGGACGCAGTCAATGCAGCCATGACTATCAACGTGCTTATATCCCACGACAAACCCAATAAAGAAATTCCAGCGCCGGTGGAAGTCTTTGGACTTGCTGAGGAGGTTGTCGATGTTTTTGTGTGATCTCCACAAACATTGGTGCTTCGGTTCAGGCTCTCAGTAGGATAATACACCCGAGGCCCTCCATCGGAGCTGAGATCCACATTGAGATTTCCGCTTGAATCGGTCACAAATGTTCTGCAAGATAAGAGCTCCGTCACATTTTGTCCAGATGAGAACCCTGTGCCGTCAGCGCCAAGCGTGATTTTCGTGGTGGCTTTGGTGGCTGGCTTAGCTCCTAGGTTAGACACAACGCTGACAACCTGGTTACCAGTGAATCCTTTGCGCATGGCCAAGATATTTGTTGAGTTGTAAATTGGCAATGATAGGTACGATAGATAGTCGCTCCCTGACTTCGGGGTGACCGTGAATTTTTCTCCGTCGCCGCTCGCATATGATCGAATGCGGTTCAACGACTGGACAAGCAGGGGTAGGGAGGTCGAGTTCATCGAGTATTTGGTAAGCCACAGGGCTTCCCGGTTGACAGGGTTGAATCCGCCTGACAGGTGCTGTTCTTCCCCATAGTAGACTGTATCGTTTTTATTATTATTAGTAGTGTCTTTGGCTTTCGTTTCTATCTGTCGGGGCGCAACATACGGATGGGGATACCGTCAGCGAGCATGCTAATTGTGAGAATGTTGCGAGCCAGCTATTCAAGAGTGACAAATTAAATACGCGCCGACAAAAGTCTCCATGCAACAAACTTACCGATATGTCTGAAGTATACGAGCCAAAGCGAGGGACATCCTGATTCGATGTGAAAGTTCCCAGGGGTAGTACGTCCTCGCATTGTGTCCTGATGTAATTGATAGACTGTACGATCCTGTTCAGGTCTCCTTTGGTCGTGTTGAAAGCTTCTGAGAGGATATAATACCTAAAATTGTCAGTAGGGCACATATTCATTTTGAGGAGCTACTCACAGCGGGTAATTCAAAAGTCCGCTGAGACTGGGCTGCAGCTCACAGTAACCCGCTGCGTCTCTTGTGGCGCCTTCGCCAATGGTGAAAACACCCGCCGACTTGCTGAAATTGGAGAAGAAGACGGGGGGAATGTTCAAGACACTGTCAATTCGCAAGCCATCAACTACAAAGGATAACTGTTATTAAATCTGTTGGAGAGATAGGAAACATACACATACTGGAGTAGTTCGAAACCAACTGCGACACCCAGGAGCCCAGAATCTGCTGGACTTCCTGATCCTCGTTTCGTAGATCTGGAAGCGACATAGTGTTGTCTCCCAACCAGCACTGATAAAGACTTAGAAATGCTCTCATAACACGCGATGATAGACTTACATCCAAAACACAGGTGTCATTTGTAGGATCCTCAGAAAGCAGTTTATAGTCGTGGAAATACTTCTGATCGTTGAATGGATTGAACGTGCTGTAGTCAATAGTGGAGGCGTTTCCAGCCCAGGCCATATCACCAACGACAATGTCCAGCATCAAGTACTATTTTTTCATGTCAGCTTCGTGACTAGACATGGAAGCCGGCGACTCACCATTCCACGCGCGTGCAACGCTGCGGATAACGCTTTGAGGTCATTGGAAGTGCCAAAATGGGAGTTGATGGAATACAGGTCGTTTGGCCAATATCCATGGTATGCTATCATGCATCAATCGTTAGTCCTCTATATCCGTTGACAGTTAAGGTGATCATACCGGAGAGATCCGCTGTGCGAGTCGACTCCTGGCTTTGCACTGGAGAGATCCACACTGTATCGAACCCGAGTTCCTGAATATAGTCCAGCCTATGGATGATGCCTTGAAAGCTCCCTCCACAATAGTCTCCCTTTCCTGCCTCACAAGAAGCAGTGGTTGAGTTATCGGACCGAGCAAAGCGATCGGTGACTACTTGGTAAACCGACCGACCGAGCCATTGGTCTCGGGATGCCGCCTGTACTGTCCCAACGGCAGCAAGCACCAAAAGCTTCAACCACCACATTTTTGGTGGCGTTTGCATGACAGGGCGAAGGAGAATCAAACGATAGATGAAGTGAGGGACAATGCAAAGACTAAGTTACTTAAGTTAATTGACAATGTCATATGAGCCGATGAAAATGATTTACGGCGAAGTACATATGTATGGTATAGTATGTGTAATGTATAATACATACCCCATGATGATCTGTTCCATGTTGTTCCTGTCATGTATTTTGTCGGCCCGATCGGCCGGCTTCGCTGATCCTTGAAAATCCCGCATTGAACCAAGAGAAACGATGGCTTCCGACAGCAGATGTCCAGGCTCTAGTGGGTTCCCGAAAGACTCGTCTTGGGCCACGCTAGGCTAGTTGTATCTAATTTTTGACGATCATTGTCCATGTCACTTTGATGTGTTGGCGTCGAAGTGGAAGAGCCGCATGGTTGATTGGAATCTGAGCCGTTTTCTTGGACAGGGTTTGCGTAATTCTGACAGAAAATGATGGTATTATTTCCCATTCCCCTGTATAATGTGGTCTCCCTGTGATTCTGTGATAATACGCTTTTCATAATGAGATATCTTGATCGGGTCCACACGGGAATCCAAATATGACAGCTGAGATCTGTTGTCCTGTTTGGGTCTGGAAACCATTAGTGGAGCAAGATAAGGAAAAGGTCGTCAGTCTTCCCGTTGACTATTTGATCTTTTGGCCCTTGCTGGGGTTGATAGCGAACTATTGGCAGGTCCAGCCAAGCCAAGTGCAGCACAAAGTGCATAAATTGCCGACGATCAAATTGGCCATGTCACAGCCCTAGCACTTAACAGCAGGGATGTGGTAGCCGCGAACAAAAGCAAACAAGAAAACAATAGGAGACAGGAACGAAACGCAACAATGACCTCCGCCCTTATCACTATATCCACCTCTCACCCTTTCTCATAGGTCAGTCCTGTACTCAGGTATGACGTGTTCTATCATCTATGTATGAGGCGGGATACCCGATCTGGCATGATTTAAATTTTATGTTCGATTATTAACTTCCAGCAGTGTTTTGAAAGCTCGTATAGTGGCTTTGCAACAAAAACGTATCAATCCTTCTCCACCATCTAGGCAAACTATCGAACAAAGACCCACTTCGTGTATTGGGTCTCCGGTCAGCCCTGTAGGCGACTCCAAAGGTCCTATACCGATGCATGTCAGATTGTTTCTATTCCTACGAGACATGATACTTCCTCCTCGGGCCTGAAGCCCGGTCTAGAATCTAGATGCCCGAACATTGCGGTGAAACTTCTCAAGATAATGTCAAGTTCAATTGGATTGATTGGCCGGGACCAAAGTATATGACAAAATATGGCGTATGTCAGCTCGAGGTCCATTATCCGAAAATAGGACCGCTCAGCCGCTTATCGTGAGTATGGAGATGCTTTGCTGTGGATTGAGGCTGTACAGCAAGGCTGGCAAGGGTCTCAAGCGGTTGGTCTATGCTGATTTACAAAACAGTAATTGGTATGCTCGTGCTCAGAATCAATTATTGCATTGGTCTGGGCGGCTGCAAAGTATTCATTATCTTTCACATGCGTCTCTTTACTCTATGAATCTTTCAGTATCCCTGTTTCTATGAGCCATCCATCTCTTCCTGGTATGCACTTTGTGGTTGTTGTTTTGCAGTGAGGCTCGAACAGCGTGTTTTGTGAACGTCACCATAGTGGCATTCACTTCGCGGAATGGAGCTGCTCATTTCCATCACTCATTACCTTGCAATTGTTGCAATATCTATACGCACTGCACAATCCCTGCCATATCTTCCTGAGGAAGCAAACTGGAATCTCAATCAAAACCAGACAGCGACACACCCTCTCGACTACTCGGGTCGATGGGATGGCCACACATACAACCCCTCACCAGAGAACTGGCGATTCCCCTTTTACACGATATTCCTCGACAGGTTCGTCAATGGTGATCCGAGTAACGATAATGCAAATGGCACACAGTGGGAACACATCTTAACCTCCAACGAGTTTCGCCATGGCGGCGACGTTCTTGGGTTGGTTGATACGTTTGATTATCTTCAGGGAATGGGGATAAAGGTGTGTTTGTTGCTTCAATGACACTGGATGTGAAGAAAATACTGACCACCTCTAGGGAGTCTATCTCGCCGGAACACCGTATATCAACTTCCCCTGGGCCGCTGATGGATACTCCCCGCTTGACCTAACTTTGCTGGACCACCACTTTGGTACGATCGAGGACTGGCGCACAATGATATCTGAGGCCCATCGACGGGGGATTTATGTTCTTTTTGATAATACCTTTGCAACGTATGTGTGACCCATCTGCTCAACATCCGATGTCGTCTGCTGACTTTGGATAGAATGGGCGATCTTATCGGTTTCCAGGGATTCTTGAACCAGTCAGCGCCGATCAATCCCAACGAGTACGACTATGTATGGAAGTACGACCGTCGATACTGGGACTTCCAGCCTGGAAATGAAGTTGAGAGTGAATGTCCCTGGGAGTATCCGCGGTTCTGGGATGATGACGGCACCGGTTTGACCAACACAACCCTTGGTCGTTCATGTCGGAATAGTGAATTTGATCAGGTAACATTCCGTTTCCTTCGATATTGACCACGACTAACCTCTACAGTATGGAGAAGTTGCCGCCTTTGGAAACTACACCGAATGGGAGGGGCAGATTTCCAAATTCGCATTTGTACAGGATCGTCTACGCGGATGGCGGCCGGACGTGCTAGCGAAGATCAAACACTTTTCGTGTCTAACAATCACCATGCTTGATATTGACGGATACCGCGTTGACAAGGCTCTACAAGTTACTCTTGACTCTCTTGGAGAATGGTCAGAATATATGCGGGACTGCGCCAAGCAGGTGGGAAAGGACAATTTCTACATCCCTGGGGAGATTGTGGCCGGAAATGCTTTTGGCTCGCTTTATATCGGTCGCGGTCACCAGACAAATCAAACCATCTCCAATTTGACGGAAGCATTTATGATGACGAACAAGACCGACAAGTCAGATGAGGATCTCTTCTTGAGACCCGCGGAGAGGTCTGCGTTGGACGGGTCGGCGTTCCACTACACCTTATATCGTGGTCTGAGTCGGTTTCTAGGGTAAGTTTCTCTCCCTCGTCACTTTCTGATTACTCAATCTAACATTATATCCCGTTTAGTCTAGACGGTACCTACACTGCCGAAGGCGACCCGCCTGTCAACTTTGTGGAGACCTGGAACGGCCTTGTGGCGACCAACGATATGATAAACATGAACACTGGCAAATTCGATCCTCGTCACTTGTTTGGTGTCACGAACCAGGATGTCTTCAGATGGCCAGGGATCAAAAATGGGACCCACAAGCAGAATTTGGGTCTGTACGTCGCTTCGTTGCTCATGCCTGGAATCCCCATCATCTCCTGGGGCGAGGAACAGGATTTCTACGTACTGGACAACCAGGCTGACAACTATGTCTTCGGTCGTGGGCCCATGTCATCTGCTCAGGCATGGCAAATGCACGGATGCTATAAGCTGGGGTCATCGAAATATGTTGATTTTCCGCTCGATCGGTCCCTGACCGGATGTGAAGATGATTCCGTCAGTCTCGATCACCGCGATCCTTCTCACCCAGTGCGAGGCCTCATCAAGATGATGTTTGAGATGCGTCAAAATTATCCTGTTCTGAATGATGGCTGGTACCTGCAACAATTGTCCAACCACACTTTCGACATCTACCTTCCAGGCAGTAATGGAACAGCGACCGAGACTGGAATGTGGAGTGTCATGCGATCACGCTTTGCAGATGCGCAGAATTTCAATGGCCAAGGGCAGGGGAACCAGAGCGTCTGGCTGGTGTATTCTAATGACAACAAGACAGTCGAACACCAGTTCAACTGCAGCAGCAAGGACGCTTTGATTTCGCCATTTCCCTCGGGAACAACCGTCAAGAACCTCTTCCCACCTTTCGAGGAATTTACCCTGACCAACAGTTCGATTAAGCTTGGGTAAGATTGCTGTTCTGAAACCAATTCTTGTTACTGACAATGAGTAGATTCGAAGGTTCTCACGTCCCCAATGGGTGTCATCCCAACCTTACTATGCCGGCTTGGGGGTTTAAAGCCTTTGTTCCGAAAGATAAATTCATGCAGCCTTCCCCATATATAACACGCTTCTCCCCAGGGCATGACACTCGACTTGTGCCCCAGGGAACAAGTGGGGAGACGGTACGAATTGGCTTCGAATTCTCTCAGGAGATGAATTGCGAGGACATCACCAACTCTCTGACAATCACGTCCAAAGCGCTTGGCAATGAGAGCCCGCAGCTTGACACGACCTCGGTCTCCTGTAAACCAATTGAGGAGACGGATGTTGTTACATGGCCCGGGGCGTTCACTAGCGTTTTCCGCTACGAGATTGATTTGAGCAATGTCTTCCCAGGGGTTCATAGAGTCACAATCAGCAACGTGACTACAGCACGTGGAAACCAATCCACAAGCGTGAGTTTAATCCTCGCTATACGCGTTGAGAAAGTGACAATACTGATTGATTATGGCAGTCCGTCGACCACTTTATGTTCCGAATCGGACAGCTAAACAATCCGATGGTCTGGCCACAATTAGCCAACTACAGTAGAACGCTACTGTGGGACAACCCGTCGTCTAAGACCGAGCCTTTATCAGTAATGCCACAGGCCCCAGGTGCAGACATGTGGCGATACTCGTTGGACTTTGGAGCTACATTTAGTGCCTGGATGACATACACCGGCTTCAACACGTCAATTCCCGGCAAAAACTGGACCGGCACTGCCAAGCAGGCCTGGGAAGGAGAACACATCCTTGCCCAATACTGGAGCAAGTTGGCCGGAAGTAGTGCTCATTGGCAGCATGGAGACACACAATGGGCATACAAGCCTCCACGCCGCTTCCCCAACCTCTTCATCGAAGGCGATTTTAACCAGTTCGGATATGACGCTGGCTACTCCAACAAAATGACTCTTAGCAACGTCACTGGCCAGTGGGAAATCAACTTCATGGGCGAATGGCCCGTGCAGGTTGCATTCAATGCCTGGGGATTGAACAAAGACGGTCTGCCCGATCAAACGCAGGTGTTTGGCGACATCGATGGCGATAACGTTCTGGATCAAGTCCCTCCAGTAACCCTGCTGAGCAATGTATTCAACATCACCATCCCTCCCCCTTCGCCCTATCTTTCCTTCAAGCTTTCGGTGGGTGACGGCGATCTCAAGGTTTATGCTACGCCCACAGGATCCAGGTGGGTCCAGCTGGCCATCTTCATCGTGCTAGCGATTGTGCCCGTCGCCACTGCCGCCGGTGCGGTGTATGTTTACCTGAAAGCATTTTACCAGGTCAAATTCAACCAAATCGGTGTCACCCAGAAAAGATCAAGCTTCGCTCCGCTGGTGAGCGTCTTTCAAAAGGTGGCTCATAGATCTAATGACAGGGGATCCAATCCCGGACTTGCTCTAACCAATGTGGGCCCGTTCCCATCGGAAAGTGGAGGCGTCATCGGCGCCACGGTAAACACCCGCCGACGAACCGTGCTTATTGCAACGATGGAATACGATATTGAAGATTGGGGCATTAAGATCAAGATCGGTGGACTCGGTGTGATGGCGCAACTGATGGGGAAACATCTGACCCAGCAGGACCTCATATGGGTGGTCCCTTGTGTTGGAGGAGTTGACTACCCTCAGGACGATCCCCGTGAGCCGATAGTGATCACCGTTCTTGGAAGTAACTACCAAGTGGATGTCCAGTATCATCGACTGCACAACATCACGTACGTTTTGTTAGACGCGCCCGTGTTCCGAGCTCAGTCAAAATCAGAGCCGTACCCTGCCCGCATGGATGACCTGGATTCAGCTATATTCTATTCCAGTTGGAATCAATGTATTGCTGAAACTATCAGGAGATTTCCGACTATCGACCTCTATCACATCAATGATTACCATGGCGCCGCTGCTCCTCTCTACCTTCTACCACGCACAATTCCATGCTGCCTGTCTCTGCATAATGCTGAGTTCCAAGGACTCTGGCCGATGAAAACCACACTGCAAAATCAAGAGGTTTGCAGTGTCTACAACCTTGACCAAGCATTGGTGAAGAAGTATGTACAATTTGGTGAGGTGTTTAACCTTCTTCATGGAGCTGCCAACTATCTGAAAATTCACCAAGACGGCTTTGGTGCTGTCGGTGTCTCCAAGAAATATGGCAAGAGATCGTACGCCAGATATCCCATTTTCTGGGGTCTCAAGAGCATTGGAGCGCTACCAAACCCCGATCCGTCTGATACTGCCGAGTGGAATCACAACGCAAACAACAATCTCGAAGACGTTGTCATCGATGAAGAATTTGAAGCCAGTCGTGTCACACTCAAGAGACAAGCGCAAGAATGGGCAGGCCTTGAAGTTGACCCAGAGGCCCAGCTGTTTGTATTTGTTGGTCGTTGGTCTATGCAAAAAGGCGTGGATCTGATTGCAGACATCTTCCCCTCCATTCTGGATGCTCACCCAAAGGTCCAGTTGATGTGCATTGGTCCAGTCATTGACCTCTATGGAAGGTTTGCCGCGTTGAAACTGAACCGACTCGTATCGCTCTACCCTGGCCGGGTCTATTCCAAACCAGAGTTCACTGCACTGCCACCCTTCATTTTCAGTGGCGCTGAATTCGCCTTAATTCCTTCCCGTGATGAACCGTTCGGCCTGGTGGCAGTGGAATTTGGAAGGAAAGGAGCACTGGGCGTGGGATCACGGTAAGATTGATCTGGATTAAATCTATCAACCGTGCTGACCTTTGTTGTATAGTGTCGGTGGCCTTGGGCAGATGCCAGGATGGTGGTACACAATGTGAGTTTCCTCCTCTCGCGATATGTTCAGACTAACCCGTTCTAGCGAGTCTATGACAACCAAACATCTTATCCAACAGTTCAAGATGGCTATCAACGATGCTTTGAAATCGTCCCAGGAGACACGAGCACTCATGCGTGCCCGATCCGCCAAGCAGCGCTTCCCCGTAGCGCAGTGGGTTGAAGATCTGGAAATCCTACAGACCACCTCTATCGAAAAGCACGTCAAGTACTCTAAACGCCACGATCGCAGTTCATGGAGAGTTTCCGGTGGCAGCACCCTCGTCCCAGAAAGCATTCGCAAAGTCTCGTCGAGCTCAAACAATAGCCGGGAACATAGCCGATCACGCAGCTCCACCGCATCTGTCTCCCCGAGCAGGCCGATTACAGCTGAAATGAGGCAGTCTGGACCTCGACCAGGCACTGAAAATGTTCTTTCGCCGACGAATCTGTCATTCAGTCTCAATATATCCGACAATGAGCCCGATTCTGACAGACATCGAAGACGCAGAACCTTGTCGTCCAATCTCCTCGCAGACTCAAGAATCGTTTACTCAGCGGTAACCGATGGAGAAGATCTCGAGCCCATTTCTGGGGCCGTCCAAGCGGACGGCAGTGGTCGTCCATCGCCATTTCAATCGCCATTTCAGTCGCCATTCCCATCGCCATTTGGGACACCTACCGCTTATTTTTCTCGATCCGGTGCCAGCACACCAGTTCCCGGTGCAGGACCAGAAGATGGCTTGCTGGGCCGAAGAGACGCAAGAGGGTCCATGATGAGTCTGGTCAGCGTCGATGGCATAGTAAAGGAGCAAAACCATTTCAACCTCCAAAAAGTTGACCCATTTTTTACGGATGCGAATAACGAGTACGCAGATAAGTTTGAGAAGAAGCTTGCGGATCTGAATGGCAAAAACTCAGAAGACCAGCTCTGCATCGAAGAGTTTCTCGAGAAAAGTGAGAAAGACTGGTTCAATCGATACCGCGACGTCAAACTGGGCAAGTCCCCCTTGCCGTCACCTGCCCCCTCTGTCTTTCGCTTCAAGGTCCATGAGACCGATCGACCAGAGACCCCGCCAATTACCACATTATGTGCAGACCCGAATATCGAGCAATTTCTTCTCCCGAATGACTATGTTCCTCCCACGGGGTTGAAGCGTTTTATGCTGATGAAGCTGGGCGATTGGCCCGTGTACTCCATCTTCCTCGCCATTGTTAGTTGGAATCCTATCGAAAAATTTCATTACAGAACTGACAGCGTTCATTTAGGGCCAAATCCTTGCCTTGAACTCGTACCAGATCACACTCCTGAATGGTGAGATTGGAGAGACGGCGGAAAAACTATACATTCTGGCATCCATTTATCTTGCCTCTTCAATCATATGGTGGATGGTATTCCGTCTAGTCCCTTCAGTTTATGTGTTGACGATTCCTTTCTTTGTATGTTCACATTCTTCTACGTGGCTTTCGAGGTTGCAAGCTAATTATGCGCAGATGTACGGGCTTGCCTTTCTGCTTGTCGGTCTTGCCGGTCCCATCGATAATAGCACAACTCGAACATGGCTTCAAAACGTGGGAACTGGCTTGTACTCATTCGCATCCTCGAGTGGTTCGATTTTCTTCGCCCTCAACTTTGGAGATGAAGGTATGCAACAACCATTTTAAGAAGTAGGGAAATTATCTGACATTCTTTTCCAGGCGGAGCACCTCTGAAGTCTTGGATTTATAGAGCCACTGTCATCCAGGGCACTCAGCAGCTATTCATCAGTTTCCTTTGGTACTGGGGTAGCTGGATGGCAACTCTGAATCAAAAGGGTAGCACACAAGTCAGCCTCGCCATGACCAATCCAGGTGCTTTGCTCGGAATTGGAATCGGACTTGCCTGTCTTCTGTGGCTGTTGGGAGCCCTCGTCTTCTTTGGGCTTCCTACTTATTATAGACAAACACCAGGTCAAGTGCCGACATTCTACCTATCGCTCTTCCGCCGTCGCATCATCCTGGTATGTCTCTTCCTTTTCTCTCTCAAGGTTAATTTTATTCTGACGCCGTATATTCTAGTGGTTTTTCTACATGGCGTTTATAGCAAACTACTGGCTGTCGGCACCTTACGGAAGAAACTGGCTCTATCTCTGGTCCAGCAAGCATGCGCAGGTGTGGCAAATTGTACTCCTCGTGCTCTTCTTTTTCATCATTATCTGGGCGGCCGCTCTCTGGGTCTTCCATGTCTTTTCCAAGAGACACGCCTGGTTCATCCCGATCTTTGCCATCGGTCTTGGTGCTCCTCGATGGGCCCAGATCCTGTGGGCAACCTCCAACATAGCCGCATACATCCCCTGGGCTGGTGGTCCCGTAGCCGGAGCTATCCTTGGCAGGGCACTATGGCTCTGGCTAGGGGTTTTGGATTCCCTTCAGGGCGTCGGTAAGTTCTCTCTCGCAGCAAAAAAAAAAAAAAAACACAAACTGATTCACGCCAACACAGGGTTTGGAATGATCCTCCTCCACACAATGACTCGGTTCCATATTACCTTCACTCTTCTAGCCGGGCAGGTAGTCGGTTCTCTTGCGACTATTCTCGCCCGTGCGACAGCACCGGATAAGCTAGGCCCTGGTGATGTTTTCCCTGATTTCTCCGCTGGCGTAGCAGCCGGCTTGGGAAAGGCAGACTTCTGGGTCTGCCTGCTCTTCATGCTTTCCATCAACGTGCTCTGCATCTTCTTCTATCGCAAGGAACAACTCTCGAAACCTTGACCGCTGTTCCAACCTTGATAAGCGTTTGTTTTTCTTGTTTTCTGTTTTGCATCCACTTGACATTCTGCGGCGTATCTATTGTGATTAAAGGATTAATTATACTATACATAATGGGATTCCATTCGTTGGGGCGCGCTAGAATTTGTAAAGGGCGCCCCATGTTCTGGATTTGTATATACATAGTGTACAAAAATAAGACTGGTTTACTGTACAGAATTGGAAGTTTTGTGGGAGCCCAAACTTAATATTCATGTTCATGCGATGCTGAAATGGCAGCGATGCTTCCAGTCTCCAATCAAATTCATGATTCTTTACCATGGACCCGTTTCCCTTGTTTGGTTTTTCTTGGGCAACGTTCCCCATTCGATTGATTTCCTATCAAGTGGGGCGGCGCGTCCCGATCGCGGGAAAATCAACAAATGTAAGACATGTACTCCGTACAGCCTACGCTAATATGGGACTAGGGCGACAGGGCCTGGTCTGATCGGTAACTAAAGTATAATTGTGTAAGACTCCGTTCTAGGCCTAGTCAGGGGACCTGATCACTCCGAGCAGTCACAGGGTATATATCGCTATGATGGTCCCTATTTGTTTTGCAAATTGCATCTGATCCGGTTGTTTGCCTTGCCACTCATTTCAAGAAAGCACGACACTCATCATCCATTCTTTTCTTTCATTCTCTTAGTCCATTCTTTTTGTGCATTTACCAATCTCTTATTTTTAATCCAATGTACCGCCTGTTTTTCTCGTTCCTCGTGGCCCTGTGCATGTACATGCGCTGCGCGGTCGCTGCTTCAACCCCGCATGAAATTGCCAACTCTCTCAATGAACTAGCACAGCAGGGATTCGCCACCAAGAATCTGGTATTGGAAATCAATTCCACTGCAGACGCTGGTCCAATTCCGGTAAGTGGGGTTTCTTTAGATCCACATGACAGCTCTTAATGAGATTCAGGATGTGTATACCGAGATGGACATGATGGTCGCCGTCGTCCTAACAGATGTAAAATTCATGACGAACACGCCGACCATTACCGATCAGACGGAGCAGCAGGACGTCTATGAGGGATACTCAAATGTAGGTTGATGACCAGAAGATCTCCCTCAGAGTCATTCGTGCTTAATTGATTATGTTAGTTCGTACAATCCCTCCTCGAACTCATGGACGCCTTTTCGAGCAGCGCATCCCAGCTGAAACACATCAATCAAGAAACCAAGAACAGAGTCCCACTCGAAATTCGCATCTTGCAAAGTGCCGTAGACGTGAGTTTCTTAATTAATTCTTTCTCACAACCTGAGTGAATTGCCGATAAGATGCTGATACCTCTCTAGGCCTACTTCTACAATATCATCGGTCTCTTCCCGGCCAACAGCTCGTACAATGCCCAGGCCAACAACCAGAAGGCCCAAGTGGATACGCATTGCTTCCAGGCTGTCTGGGCATTTGGTCGCGGTAATAGCAATGGTAGTCAGGCTACTTATCAAGCGCGCGGCGGCAGCTCCCTTCACGGTCGATGGATGAAGCGCGATACCTCGGGAAACTAGACATCTCTAACTTTGAATATCACCTGGTTTGATAGTCGCGTGGATGTGACTGCTGGACCTGGTAGATGGGTACCCCCCCCCAATGGGCAACGCACTTGGTTCTGCTTTTGCACAAACTCTCCCTGTGCTATTGAACGAATATAAAGTTCTATCGATGATCTAATAATAACTGGTAGTCTGAACGTGTATGTATGTATATTTTCTAGCCTTTTTGAAGTCTCTAGGTGTTTAATACTGGGCGGTCGAGATTTTTCTCTCTCGAAGGTGGATCTCGGGTAAGCTTAGCTTTGCGGGTATGAACCCCCGGCGACCATTTGCCGCATGCCTTCTTCGGCTAAGATCGCCCCCTTTTCTACAACACAAGTGTCTTTTGCGGTACTTAAATTGGGGCGAAAAGCCCATGCCACACCGCAGGATTGGGTATAGCCTCGTCTGCCCAGATAGCGCTTGCTTGACTGCATCTTGATTGGCCGGAAGTGATATTTAGCCTACTTTCTGACATGGACCCTTGCCAGAAAGCGTTTGGCGTTAGCCAAGTCCCTAATTTTACAAAATGCTGACCCTCGCCCTTTTCGCGCGCAAGCTGTTCTCTTTTTCTCTCATTCTCTCCTTTCTAATATAACCACCGGAAAATTTGCGCGTTTCAGTGCCAGAAAACCGGAAAATGAAGCAACCCACGGTTATACCACGTTGGTGGTACATGATATTCTTTGTTGGGGCAATTGCATTGTTCATTGCTGGTGGCGCGCTCTTTGGCTCCTGGTACTCCCATGCCTCAAACTGCGCCAACAGCTACTTCGCCGACGTCAACGAGACTTGGAACGATTATACCGATTGCGCTTCGAAGAAAAACGCGACCTACTATGCCGCTCTCGCATGCTTTGTGGTCGCGGTCATTTTCAAACTCATTGCCTGGACTCTCCTCATCTTGCACTGCTTCCAGCGTCGCCGATACAATCAGCACCAGTTTGCGGCGAACTACCATTCCGTTCCTCCTATGGATCTCAACCAGCAGCCATACGGCGCTCCTGGATCCTATGGGGCTCCACCATACTACGCTCCCCCGCCGGGCAATCAATACTCGACCCAGTATTCGCCGCATTATCCCCTTCAGGCCCCTGGTCAGGCACCTGCTCCTATGTATCCCGATACTGTGTACCACGGCCCGAAAGATGCCAATTCCCAACCCTCGAAAGACACCCAGACAAGGGCTCACTACTCCTAGATTGGGTCGTGAATATAATCGGCAAATGCTCAATCCTCCGGTCGCGTGACGACCTCGAAACAGACAAATCTCAACGCTTTCGGTGGAAGCTGAGCGGGTCTTCCTGATCGTGGCGATCGCTCGACTTCCAGGACTTTTTGTGACGTTGAATGTTACAGCTAGACGCTTCATGACTGTTGAAGCCTTCTATCACGCATTTTCCAGTTTTCGACCTTGTTTCGATTTACGCCATTTTATTCTGTACGCAATATACCCAGCATAGATATTTCGGGCGCGCCGTTCGGCATCGGGAAATGTAAATACAAATAATGAACCTTTTCTTGTCATTTTAATTCTCGAGAGTGTGATTGCAATGTCTTTGAATACTGTCGACATTGTCGCTGCGGGCCTATGAAACTGTTGGAGGGATCAACGAAGACAAACCAAGCTTTCTATATTCTTCACTGTGACTGCACACATGTTGCCCCTACCATATCTTAGGACTACGAAGTACCTGGATGATCATAGACTATACTTGAATATAGTGGTAGTTCAGAAGTCTGAGTCTAGAGGCTAGAAAGACCACCTGGTAGATATGCTTCCACTTTTTGGGGATTTAAATGTCTTTCTAAAGGTCATTCCAATCGTATTTCTCGATAGCTTAGGTAGTATTATTGAGTCTATCATTCAACTTGTGACAGATAAGATGATTCTGAACTTTGGTATAGTTTCAAACCTATGCAACCCCGCTGTACGAAACACACTTATACGAGCAGAGGCTTAAATACGAGCCGCTCCAATCAAATTCGGACCGGATCCTCAAATACATAACTTTTTCTAATTTAGTACACATCAAACCGACTACAGTGTGATGGTCGATCTCATCGTGTACATATATAGAACTACGGGAAGTCGTTGTTAGGTCGTATAAGACACGCGTCCATTCAAGCTCCGACCATCTGTGCAGGCTCTAATGACCACCCTCCACTACAGGGTCAGTCGACAGAAGGAACACAGTGTAGGCATCATCTTTTTGGTTTCGTTCTGTGTGTGGTCCTAAAGGATTTGGGTTGGCTCCCATATGCGGCCTTCTCTAAATTTGATTGGGTGCTGAATTGGGATCTAGGAGCTTGAGGATCATATGTGCCATGTAGACTCTGAAAGCCTTGCACTTCTGAACCAATCTGACGTATTTCTATGTGATACTGGCCCCCGTAAATGATTGCCCCAGGGCCACAATTCAAGATTTTGCGTGGCGGGGGCCAACGACCATGACGATGTGTGCGAGGATACCTGCGGCACTGGGCATATCCGAAGAGAGACAGAAGAACCCAAGGCATCAAGTCCTCTCGATCGTATTGCTGCCTTAGCTAAGATTTCCCCTTGCAAATCTCTTGGAAATAGTGAGCCTCAAGGTATACGAACATTCTTTGAATTCCCGTATAACAAAAATAGCTCCGCCTGTAAGTGGCGCGGTTTGTTGGGGGCCGCCCCGGAGCCTCGAAGATCGCCTGCGACCAGCCGCGTACCACCAACATAATTCAGGAACGAATCAAAAGTGCAATCTTCTGGTTTGAATATTTCCCAGAGGACAAATGGCCCCAAGTTGTCAGCTTGTATGTTGATACTTGCTTCATGGAAGCTTGACAGGGGCCATCGCCCCAGCGGCATATGTGCAACAATACGACGGGCCACCCGAGGGATCGGCGCTACGGAGTACTTGCCAAAGGCTTGAGATCATAAGCTCCACTACTACGAATCCCGAGCAAATGGCCCCCTCGTAATCCCAAGGTATAATAATGCCTACAATCCTGCTCATATGATTGAGATATTTTGTTGAAGCCAGATTCCTTCATCGACCTGGAACACTTCCGACATTCATCACAAACTGTTCTTTCAGCGCAATCCATACACCTGAACACAAGAAATCATTCAACTATCATTTATTCCAACCAACTATCCAATATGCGATTCACCAGTCTGGCTGCCATAGGACTTGTTGGTTGCGCATTTGCCCTGCCAGGCCGACACAATGCTGCCAACCGCCAGCAGCGAAGAGAGATGCCAACGATGACAATCGATATCACTGAGCCAGGCACAGCACCCAGCCTGACACCAAGTTATACCCCAACTTGGACTCCCCAACCCAGTCGTCGACCAATACCAACATCCGATCCAAGCGGGGACTCTGGCGATGTGCCAGATTCCATCCGACAGGCACAGCAGAAGCTTTACGATGACATGGAGAAGGGAGTCTCGCAAGAGCAGCTCCAGGAGGACGTCAATAACATCTGGTCAGCGGAAGTCGCAGTTTATCAGTCTTGGCTGGCCACACAGACATCCATATCTGTTCCTCCAAGCAACAGTGCGTCGGCCTGGCCAAGTTCGTCTGGACGGCCTACTCCCTCTAGCAGTGTACGCTTCCCCGGTGGGCAGGGGGGTGTGAGGATGCCCACCTTCACCACTGATACCGCATCAGCGGCTTCATCTACGGATTCCTCGGCTGCTGAGGACTCCTGAATTTGAGAACACGACAATCGCTTGGAACCTACACAGCTGAACGGCCATCTGGAGGGTTTCGGGTTGGGTTGGTTCTCGTACGAGTAAATATACACGAAGTATATTGCGCGCTGCTAGATGTTGCATGTTTCAGTGGGCTAGAAAGTGGATCTTCAACCTATATGCTATAGCCTGGAAAGGACGATCCGAATTCATGACCATAAATAGACTACCGTCAATTCAATTTTGCATTCAGTTCGCTTAGTTCGATCAGGATAAATCAAGCCATTTTGGCGCCAACAATATACGTAGTCTTTAAGTATTGTAAGTTTTGCTTCTTTCGGGCTCGGCGGCCTGGAGGAAGCCCTATACTTTCCGAGAGAAACCTTAATGGAACACCCGAAGCCATATGAAATACGAAGGAAAAGAAAATATAATAGGTAGCGTCAATTAGAGGAGAGAGGGAACATCGAGGTGATAGGAAGAAGTAGGCCTTAAAGACCCCCAACGCAGCCCTCTCTAGCTAAAATCAATGTAAGGTACCCCCCCCCCTTCTCTCCAAATCGGCAAAATCCTGTACGCAAAGTTGAGTCCATCACGGAAAGCGATCGACTCGATCCCCGAGTTCACTGGCGCTGGCGGGGTTGACGGGGTTGCGGGTTTGGCGGGGCTGAGTTCGCTGGACCAGCACTGTAAGAGCACTCTGAATCTGGTTCAGGGTTGCGTCGATATTGTCCTGTCTCTAACCCAGCTGGTCCAGGCGCCTAGAGTGTCGTGCCTCAACGCGACTGACTCTTCGGGAAAGCCGGACGTTTCTGCGGTTGATGCGCATCAGCCGTTCTTCAACCGATGGGGCAGAAGTTGCCTCATCGAGAGGAGGCTGCTCATCTGGGCCGACGAAGGGATCTGACTGCGTAGTCCGAGGATTGCGGCGGCGAGAGTTGACGTGCAGATCCGGGAGAGGAGGTTGCTGAACCGGGCCAACGAGAAGATTCGGCTGGGTAGGCTGAGGATCCTGAGAGGGAGGGTTGGCGCGCAGATCCGGCATAGGGGATTCGTCCGATGGTTGAGGCACATTCTCTGGCTCAAATGTGCAGTTGGCGCAATGGGTTGTCACATCATGCACAATCACACATTGGTGGAATGGGCCCCTGCCCTCCTGGCACTTCATGCATTCGTTGTCTTCAGCGGTTCCAACAACTTGCATCAGGGCGGCCTCCACATTCGCGAGCGACCCGCTCATCATTTTCAACCATTCGTTTGGGGTATTCAGAGCAGTGGCGCGCAAAATAGGCTCGCGCACTGCTGGGAGACGATCCAGAGTTTGAAGTAGGTCTGACTTAAGACCGTTTCCGCGCCGTGCGACAGTGAAGTCCAGTCTCTGATAAGATCTGCCCAGGCACCAGGTGCTTGATCTAAAACAGCACCCTCCATGGTCGCGGGAATGACTACGTCTTGACTGAACGGGAGGGGTGCGAGAAGCATTTTACGTTGATACGCGGAAGAGCATGAGAGCTCGCAGCTCTCCTATTACTCCTACATGTATTTTTGAACTCTCTGATCAAGATCTGATCGCATCGTCTATCATTCATGAGCTTGCCTGATATCTTGCTAATCACAACAGATCTATGTGGAATGGCACCAATATACAGCTATGCCGTCTCGACCTCACTGCTTCTCAATGAAAACCACTTGACTACCGTAGTCGGTCTCAAAGAAGAACTGCAATCCGACATTCATCAAGGCCGATCCAGAATAAGTTGCGTTACCGTCCACGCTATAGACAGCCTTGGGGTCCAAGCCTTGCAGCTTGATCCAGGGAAGAGCATGATTGATGTTGGGGTTGATCTGGAAATAGAAAAGGACGGCCTGGGACGCATCTTCGGAAATGAACTGAACGGCAGGCCAGTTCGAGGCCTCGGGTAGACTCAAACGATACATATCTCCGGTCAAGATGATTGGGTTGACCTTCTCAGCGAGTGCAATGAGGCCAGGAAGAGCGGCCTTATCCTCTGCTGGGATTTTAGCGGGGTCCAATTCCAAGCCGAAAGAACCTCCCATCATTGCAACGTGGCCGCGGAACGCAACAGGCAGGGTCCTGCCGGTTTGCTGGTTTGGAACAGCAGAAAGATGAGCACCCATCGCACTCGGGGGGTATACGAGTGACGTTCCCATTTGAATAGTGATGCGCTCAACGGCATCGGTATCATCAGAGGTCCAGATCTGAGGGAAGTACTGGAGTACACCAGCATCAAAGCGACCGCCTCCCGAAGCACAGCCTTCCCAAAGAACGTCTGGGAATTGAGTGGTCAGGTTTTTGAATACACGATACATACCTAGCATGTACTCGTGATCCGTGGATGGCGATGGCATTTCGTGAATACCCCTGTTGTTGTCCCACTTCACATAGGTGATATCAGCGCTGCTGAGAATGCTTGACACAGACTTTATGATAAAGTCTTGCACCTCTGGAAGGGCGACATTCAGAACGAGCTGGTTCCGCCTTTCTGTGCGAGGATAGGCTCCGGCATGCAAGGCCCAGTCAGGGTGTTCGCGATAGAGGCTGGAGTTGGGATTGACCATTTCGGGCTCGAACCAGAGACCAAAGCGGAGCTTTGTGGACGTGTTTGCAGCCTTCAGCGCAGTGATGCTAGTCACTGCGTGGTCCAGACCATCTGGAAACCGCTCGGGGTTTGGAGTCCAGTCTCCCAGGCCAGCGTTGTCAGACAGGCGAGGATACTTGTCACCGAACCATCCATCATCCAGGACAAATAGTTTGATTCCCAAGTCCGCAGATTCTTGGGCAAGGTGATAAATAGTGCTCTCATTATAGTCAAAACCAAGGCCTTCCCAGCTGTTAAGAAGTACAGGGCGATCTTTCATGGCAAATTTACTCTTAATGAGATGGTTGCGATAGAGTCCATGGAACAAACGAGACATGCCACCGACGCCATTTTGGGAGTAGACGGAGACACATTCCGGCGTGGTCAGCGACTCGCCTGGTCCGAGGTTCCATGAGAGCTGGTTGGGATTCAGTCCAAGTAGAGCACGCGTGAAGCCCTGGGAGCCTTTTTCGACATCCACAGAGAATGAACCGGTATAGACTAGCGAAAAGCCCCATGCTTCGCCACTAGATTCAGTGGCAGTCGGATCCACGAGTGCAAGGAATGGGTTGTGAAGGTGCGAGGAGTATCCTGTAGAGCTTCCGAAGCTAACGTCGTGGCGAGAATCGTGTCAGTTCCCTCTACGTAGTCATGGCCTTTTGGTGTGTGTTTGGACTTACCCTTGAATTCCGTACTCCACTTTCCTTCGTTCGCGGTGCGCTTCACGGGCCCAGTCACCTCTCAAGCTGATCATATCCAAGTCTTGATATGGAAAATCCACACTCATACTCGCAAGGGCTTCGATGGTGATGTTGCCCTCGCCCTTGTTCGTCACGTTCACACTGCGGACGATTGCATCGTACTTAGGGAACACGGAATACGACAAATCCGCTGCCACAGAACTATAGTTGTCATAAAGATGAACGACCAAGGTGGTTACATCCTTATCGGTACCAAAGGTGGCAGGCAATCCTGGCAGTTCCGGCTTGCCTTGAATCACATCGGATGAGTGATACTGCAGGTCAGAGACCGTATAGCCTTCAGACTGTCGGATGCGAATGGCAGGAATACGGAAATCACCCCGACCTTGATCAGGAAACTCCCGACGGACTCGACCTGGCATCCCGACCCAGCCATTGACCGCAGGCACATTCTCAAATGGAATGTTCCCCGTCACACTGGCACCGAAGTGGTCTGACCAAAGATCGCCAGTCTCGTTGTCGACATGGAAGCGGTATGAAAGGTTGTCACCGTTTAGTGAAAAGGTGGTACCATCCACAACCACGGCTGAAGATTGAATATGAGTAGGTGTCTTTGCAATGTCACCCATGATAGAAAACTGACCTGTTGAAGAGCCTTGAGCTGCTATTGTCGACGTTGGGCCGAACAGGACTATTAGTCCAGCGGTCGCAACCGCTTTCCGCATCATCTGACTCATTTATTATGACTGCCAGAAATGGTGGCAATGAGCGGTGTCTGTAGAAAAAGCAAACAAAGTAGGACGGTGAAGATATTTCGAACTCTTTTATACTTGCCCCCTCGGAGAATGCGTGGGGTTGCGCCAACCCGATGCCGGCAAAAGCAACCAATTATTAGCAGTTTGCATGGCTTGCGTGCAGATCAAACGTAGTATTCTCCCCTGATTCTGGATATTCTGGATAAATTCTATCGAGACGCTGCGGGGTTTTGCAGCTTGTAGTAGCGGAAGGTGCGGAGAATCGTTAAGGGACCAAGCATCGAGTCGTGAGTCGTGAGTTGTTTGGGTGGGAATCCAGTTTGTTTAGCGGCGGGTCTGGAGACTTTTGATTGGCCAGGACAGCGCCGATCCCGCCACGACGTCAATTTGCCAAGAAACTTGGGAAACTTGGGGAAAGTCTCCCAAGGACCAACCGGTGAATGTCCATTGGTCTTTGCTATTTACCCCGCGTCATTTTCTGGGGCCATGTCCTGTCCTCAACTACTACACCCAGGATGAGGAAGGCCAAGGCTTGTGCAGCTTGCCGGTAAGTCAGGAGATGCCGGTTTTCGGGATTACATGTCGCCTACAGCACGACTTGTTAACATGTAGCCCCACAGTGAACGCCGACGGAGATGCGAGATCCGAGCATCAGGCTCTCCATGCACGTTCTGCATTGCTCGAGGTCTGAGGTGTACAGTTGCACACCTGACTGGAAATGCTGCCGATGTGGGAAATGGCCGGTCACCTTCTTCCGGTCAAATCACGAGCGGACCAGTCACTGTATACAACGAGGGGATACAAAGCAGCCATTCACCATCCCAATCTCTTTGCGCCGAATTGGTAAAGCTCTATTTCGACTACGTACATGACCAATTTCACTCTCTTTTTCATCAGCCAAGTTTCGAAAGGGACATGGCTCGAGGCAAGGCCCCCAAAATCTTGTTGTATGGAATGATGGCCCTGTCAGCAAGGTGAACACTACCCAATTCCCCTCATCTAGATATTACTTATATCTGAATGTTTTGCTCTAGGTTCTCAAAAAATGAAACTTTCCACGACACAGATCCTCGACTAAGGGGGAAGACTTTCGCAAAGGACTGTGCGAATCTACTTGATTGGAACCAGGTCTCCTTGACAACAATTCAAGCATGCGTTTTGCTCGGCGCAATTGCAGTCACGGAGGGGAATTCGGCGTCAGAAAACATCTACTATGCCGTTGCATGCCGGATTGCCCAGATGTTAGACCTTCCAAACTGCAAGACTGAGAGCAGAGTGGAGCAGGAGATCAATATTCGAAGTTCGTTTTCTCTTTGTCCCAGGCGCAGCTTCTGTCAGGTTACTAATTCACGTTTTATAGCGTGGTGGAGTTTGTGCATGATAGATGTCTGGTCTTCCACTGGTGTGCGTCTTCCACGACTGCTCCCCCCGAGGGAGAACGTTCCATTACCGATAGATGAGGTTGTATTTCTCGGAATGAGCCGTGATCGCGGTTTTGACGAGACAATTCAAACGAGCAGGAATTCTTCCCTTCTTGCTGAAATGGTCCGTTTGAATTATATTTTGCAACAAATCAACGATTTCAATATCCGAGTGGCCGAATCCAATCTTGATTCCGTCGCTATTCAAAGTGATCTGGAGGATCTTTCCTCGCAGCTTGACAGGTGGCTTGATGAACTCCCAGATCACATTCGAGACACTCGCGAAAATCTGGAACGCTTTTCTGCACTGGGTCTGGGCCGTGTTTTTGTGGCAATTTACCTCGGGTACTATCACTTTGGACAGATGCTCTTCTACCGCTTTCTCCACGAAGACTCGCAGTCGACTAGTCTCCGCAGCCGACACTATGCCAACAAATGCAAGGAGCATGCTGGTAGACTATGTGATATTGTCTACGCATCAGAGATCGTGCCCAACTGCGACGCAAAGTACAACATGGTAGGGCATGTTCTTGTCATTGCGTCAACGGTCCAGATTCACAGCCTACTATTCGAATCGAGCGATACAAATGTTGCTCTGGCGAAGAAGCGACTGGAGAAGAATTTTTGCATCCTAACGCAGCTCTGTGCCCTCTGGCCAACCTTGGACGTCTGTATGGATCGTCTTATGGCATTTCACAAGGCTTGCAGAGAGTCTGCAGATACAAGTTTCTGCATGGATCAATGGATGGTACGATTCTTGGTGGAGTTTGCAAGCCCTGTCACGGACAAAACCTCTTATACAAGCGATGGAGGTCACTGGTCACTAGCGGAATTGGGCATCACCTCCAATTAAAGGTGGATGCCATAGTTTTGATAGCTATTGTACTAAAAAAATCTGCTTGTTCTTGTGGATAATCATCAATTTTTCTCTTCGCAAAATGGATCGGTTGCCTACAGTTGGCGATTATCACGCGATTTGGAGTCCTGCGAAGCCGACGGCGAACGGTTGCTTCGGGTATATATGTAAGCGACGCGCTGTTTCACGTACAGAGGTAATTTCTTCAATTAGAATACCTTTGATAGCAAGAAGAATCCTGCCCTCTTGTTGAACTAGGTCTTTAGCCCTTTGAGAGCGACCTGGCGGCAAAGTGCTTGATAGAAGATAGATGAACGCGGCAGGATGCGAAAAAGTGGGAAGATGCGTCCTTAGATAACATGCGTCACTCGCTCACAGACTACATTAAGGCACAAAAGACAAGATTCTAAGGCAGAGGGGGTGGTATATGATTTCAGAGTAGGCGTCCACAGACTCGCCCTTACTTAACAAGAGTTTGGCGGCGAGGGTGACCAAACATTCAAATTAGTCCAACCTGGGTAAGATGCGCACGCAACGTTTTCACAACCCGTGCTGCAGCCGTAGTCCAAAACGGCCATGTCAGGGGCTCCAGCATAATTAGGACCCTGTGCGTCACCACAGGTAATACCACATGCGCCGGCGTTGTAGCACAATTGCTGGTATACATAACCATACCCAGCGAACTGGCGTTGATAAACTTGCCCGACACTGTTGGCTGGCACATTGCAGGTGTATGACCATGTCCAACTGTACTGCTCGGTGAGTGTAAAAGTGAACGAAGGGCTCAGGCCTGCAACGATGCCACTACCCCCAAAGCCCCATGATTCAGCATATGACATACTGAAGCCGACTGAAAAGCCCAAGCTTCCACCAGCACTGTCTAATCCAGTATAGAGACAACCAGTAGTTGGGGTCCAGTGACCCCATGTAGCCCAGGCACCTTCGCTATAATAAGCGTAATAAGAACTCGGAATACACTGACGCTCCTGTAGGTTGTGGTTGTTATTCGAGCCGATGCGGATACTTGATGTATCGACAACTGCACCAATATCCTCATGATAGACAAATGCAGGAAGCGTCACGTTGGCTATGATCAACTCGTAAAGGGTAGTAGTGTTGTATGTCGGGTATTTGAGATGTTTCTTAAGGGTTTCCTTGTCGCTCCAGTCCAGCATAGCTCCGGCAGCAGCTCTCGTAGGGTACAGTACGGTTTCCTCTGGAGTTACCTTCGCACAAGGCTCAAACACACCAGAGCATGCAGCATCACCATAGACGGTAAGAGTCAAGTTGTGAGTTCCACCGACGGTATTGATATACTCGCCAATGAGGATGGAATGTTCCGGGGTATAATTTCCAACGGCCAGCATGTCGCTGATGAGCCTGGCCCAAACAGTAGCATTCGAGGCGTGAGGATGGGTGTAGCCTTCAGAGTAATCCAGAGCGAGGGTGTACGTGTTTTGGCTAATTGTGAGTGAGCTTGCACTAGCATTTCCACTGGTGGTTGTTTTCTCACTCGGGATGAGCTCAGTCAGACTGGCTCCAAAGTATTCTGAGATATTGGGAAACGCAGAAGGATTCCATGTTCCATTGCATCCACAGTTCTTTTCCGCAACCACTTTATTAATGCGTAGTTTGCTGAAACCGTTTTTCCCATAGAAAAGGTTCAGACTGGGTGCCGACGCTACTGCGCTCGTAACCAAGCCCGTCAACAATAAGACCCGAGTGATGATCATTGTTCGGCTAATTCGAGGCTTTCTGTGTTCCTTAAAGAATGTTAGAATCTCGTACGGATGGAAATATGGCTTAGTGAAAATGAATAGACTCTTGAAACAACTCACAAACTGCTTTGCAGAACAATTGTATAGTAAGTCTGGTTGATGAACATAATTATTGGCGACGAATTACCTCCTTTATATACCTAAGCTGCAAGCAATAATGAGCAGCAGAGCCAAACATGTCTAATCTAGAACGCGGGCCATGATAGCCCGGTTCTCGGCAATACGAGGGATTGGAATTCGGTTTTAAGATGTCTTAGTGCTTATTTACTATATTGTACCTTCTAGTGCTTACCATATTGTACCAAGTTGTTTTAAACAGGCGGAGAAGTATTTTAAGGTGTGAACATACACACATATATCATTGATCGGAGTGCATTTCTGGTAAGTATTCTTTTAATATACTTGGTCAAACGATACTACGTCCAACTCTAAGAAATACTATATTTGTCAAGATATCTACTTGTAAGAGGTCCATAGAAAGCCCATAAGAAAGAGGTCACTAACGCAGGTGGTTCCAAAACTAGATCCTAGGTCCTATATAATGAATCTTCTTGTCGACAGTACAATGCGGGAATCGCGGGAGAGGAGTACGAGGGAGCTGAATCTTCGGCTATAAAAAAACCCTGTGGCGCAAAGCTGCCGATTCGCTAGCGAAATGCGGGTGTTTAGCTGCCGCCTGCGATGCAACGTCATAACTCGCACGTACGTAGCATAGTTGAAATTATCGGGAAACAACGTACAAAAAACAGATCATCGATCTCAAACTAAAGGATGCTCGAGACATGAAGGAAATTATCCAAGCTATCTCCTCTTCTGAAAATAAGGTTAAAGCATGGCTGCGAACGATTAGGTAGAAGAGGACTGGTGCTGAATAATGCTACTATGGGAAATAGAACGATCATTAGAGGAGAGGAGAAAGAAGCCAGAACACGCGGATATTCAGCAGATAATCGAATACCAGTAAGCCCAATAAAGGGTTCGTCGTTTGGTGCGGGGCAGCGGCACATCGTTAACCATAAGAATATACTGTAGTTTAGCAGTACCTAGGCAGCAGGAGGCCGGAAAAGGTCGACGCCTCCAACAGTGGGTAAGCTTACGAAACAAGGAGGAGTACTTGCCACCCGGAACAACATCTCTGACTCTGTCTAGGGAGATTATTTTGGCATTACGGTGAGAATTTGTTACCCAATCGCCTAAATGCCCTTGCCAGTTCCAATTCTAAGATGTGGTGTGCGCATGATCCACAAGGCCTAATACAGTATATGGTATAATCGATAGAAACCACACGAATCCACAAGGCCTAACACAGTATATGGTGTAATAAACAGAAACCACACGGAACATAGTAGTCCTATTGTTTCATTCCACGCGAACAAGGTCAGCACAAACATATTACCCGAAGTTCTTGCCTTTCTTTACACCCGATATCCCTATCGAAGCGTTGGCAGATTGGTTTGATATGTCACAGATACATGCAGGCGCCCTTGCTATTCACGGTGGCAAATATGTAATTGCTCTAAGATTAGCCCTCCCTCCATGCCTGCCCAGAAGACCGTGGAACCAGTAGGGAAGGGTTCCAAGGAGCATACAGTTTAATTGATTGACTGATTGGGTGTTCAGCCATTAGGCTCTATCGAGTCGCAATGAACACCAACCAATGCACCATAAATGTAAGGTCAGCTTATTGATGCTAATGCTTCTTCGATGGGACTGTGGGGGCAATCTAGAGAACGAGGGTTTCACGCGGATGGGTGTTTTAGGGTGGCCAGGGTGACCGGGAATTACGTTATACAGCCGGCCGAACTGGGTATAGCCTACCCGCCGGCACTAGCCTTGGCATCCCCCATCAAAAAAATACAGGCTTACCCTATAGGCCCTTCCACGTGATAATCCTATAATATTATATAACATTTAGATAGATCTAGCTATCAGATAAAAAGATCTAAAAGATCCGATTAAAAAACAAGATTTCGGGTACTTAAGGAGGGGGGGGAGTATCAACTCGGGGGGGGGGGGGGGGGGGGGGGGGGGGGGGGGGGGGGGGGGGGGGGGGGGGGGGGGGGGGGGGGGGGGGGGGGGGGGGGGGGGGGGGTCGG